>GL376604.1:435054-516705 GCA_000143045.1 Globisporangium ultimum DAOM BR144 | reverse complement strand
TGCAAAACGGTGGTATTGTTTTCGACAATGTACCACTGTTCTGTGGCAGAGGTGTTGCCCTCGTCAGTGCAGCTACTAGCCACAACGATCTGACGTTGATACATTGTGAGACATATCATTGGTAATGTGAAGAAACAATACAAAAAAACGTTCACGACGCTCATTGAAGGCATGATCTATAATCTCCAAGGAGCGGTCAATGAGAGTGCTTACAACAGCGAATTGGGAATCCTGAAGTCGTATAATGAAGATGTGCATGGATACGTCGCTGTAATGGGCCCTCATGGCCATTACATGGAGGTAGATGTGTGTGGCACACACTACTTCACAGTGCACCATGGGTGACTATTACCGGTCGGATACCGGTAATACCGCCGATGCCCATGGGAACTGGTGACGTCATTGGATGATGTCACTGACTATTCCGGCACAGACAGTTGGTGCATTTTGGAGTAATCACCACTGGTCACAATCATGTGCGGAATGATGGTTCTTGCTCTTTGGGAACTGGAATGGTGACGCGGCCGACGCGATAGCCAGGTTCATGTGAGTGGCGCGAGCCAATCACTTTGCAGGGAATCTCCGCGGTACTTCAAGTTCAAGTTTCCAGCAGATCCCCTAGGTTCAACCTCAGTGTACCCAAGGTTTTATATATCAGATTTATAGGTTTTATTTCTGCATGTGTAGGTTTTACTTGTAAAACCTCTAGGAGCCCTTGAGGTTCAATTGTATGTAGCGACAGGGACCATAACAGCATTTTAATTCAGTTGCAAATTTACCTTCAAGTCTTCAAGTCGCTCCTTCTCCTCCTTCCAAGTCGGGAGATCGCTTCATCGATTGCACAAGCGTGTGTGCCGTGTTAGAGGGACTGTTTGGAACAGCGCCCTCTTACAGTCGCTACCATTGAACCCTCAACTTGGTGCCTTTATCCCAGTATTGGAATCCATTCACTCTATGGATGGCGAACCACGAACTTTGTTGAGTCGGAGAACAGCACAGCTCTCAAAGCTTGATTCTTGCCTCCACTGCATTTTTTGACGACGTACGTGGACAAGATGATCATCAAATGCTACGAACGGCACAAGAAATGCAAGAAATGGATCGAAGATGGCAATATTTTGACCCCATATGCTAAAGCGTGTCATGATGTTGAAAGGGAAAGCATGACTTTCTACACGGTTCAGCCTGCGACGTCATTCGAAGCGTACGTATGGCACTGTCAGCAATATCCAATATACAAGCACAGAGTCAATTTGGATGCCAAGACTTGCACATGCATGTACTGTGATCAGTATCGCATGCCATGCCGTCACATAATGGCTTTTCTATCGCACTTCAACCGCTTAGATGAAGTTTTCGACTATTATGAAGACTGCTATAAGGTTGCCAATTATGCTCAACTCTACAGCGAAGACAACCCGATTCGAAATCCCATTGACCAAGAGCTGGAGTCAGACAACATTCTCCCCCCACCTCGCATTGCCGCACTTGGTAGAGCAAAAATAAAAAGGACTCCAAGTCAAGGCGAAAGAGGTTCCTCACGCAAAGCTACGTGCACAATTTGCAAACGGCATGGCCATAAGCGGTCATGCCCGCATCGGGAGAATTAAAACAGCAGCTAATTTTATATTTTGTATTTTTACAGTAAATCATTTCATACTTTATAAATATATGAAATATTCGGCTTATTAGCAAAATGATGTAATATAACGGTTATATTACCTGCCTTTTTGGCGTTCCCCACCTTTGGCAGAAATATTCGAAATTGCCCCACCTTTGTCACGTGTGCCCCTCCTTTGGCACATGTTTCACTGAGTGCCCCTCCTTTGTCATTTCCCCTTAGATTCACGCCATCAGAGTGTTTGAAATTGCGCCCTAGAGAAAAGATGCTACAAGCAGGCATCTGGATCCTCATTTGGCTACTTCTTGCATATGGGAGAGAGTTCACATGTGCAAGACATTGCGGGCGAAAAGAAAAACGGAATGCATATACTACTTGGCTTTGCGACGGGGATCTATTGTATTGGAGTGTAAATTTGGTATTTTGAAGTTCGCCAAACTGACAGTGTGCCTTTTACGTTAATCTGATAAAAGGGTTTAGTTCGCACCTCTACACTAGCGCATTGCTTGAACTCAATCTTACATGTAGAAGAGAACGTCTGTCCTGAGACAGCTAGTGATAGAGAAAAAGCTGAACCTATTGTAGCTTTGCAACTGAAATGTCGAGGAGGCACAATAATCAATGCCCGTCACTTGATTATTAGGTGCATTGTACTGTTGCGCGCGTTTAACGACCAGAGAATCGAAGCTCACCAATGAGGGTGATGGCCCACGTGTTCTTTATGTGAATGTGCTTCGCAGCCAGTATTGGAAGGGTTGGCTCATTCGCATCCGTATCCATGTAAGAGAAAAGTGGGTTTTCTGCATATCCGCTCGTTTATCAACTCCCTTCAAATAGCGGGACCAGCATGCATCATTCCATTTTCCATTCATTTAATTTCAGAAGATTTATAATCCTTTTTTCAATACTTTTAGTCCATTTGAAAAAATGGACTATGCATGTAATGTAATCAAATGCCAATTCTATCAATTTTTGGGATTCCGGTAGTTCTAAATAACCTCATGTAAACGCCCCATACAACCTCATTTAATTGACCTCTATTATAATAGACCCGTAGTAATCCCTACATCACATCACGTCACATATCCAGCCTATATCATGAATGCAACAATTCTAAAAGGGTTCTATTATACGATCTCCATCTCGCCAGTGTTCTTTTCCACCAGACTCGGGAGATGGACATGGACGCACCACCATTTGCAGCTCAATCCATTTTCCCAGAGAGCGCGGCGGTGGTGCCGCAGCCTGCGGGGGATGGAGTGCGACATGCTGTCTGCTCGTCAGCCAGATCGGACCAATGGCAGGGCTTCGTAGCTCCAGGTGCAAGAGAACAACTGCATATGGAAGGGGCAAGAGATGGGCCAGTTCTCGTTTCTGTCGGAGCCCTTGCATATGGAGGAGCTTTTCAGAATTTGTTTGTTGCGCTGACAACGAAACAGAACGACGTAGGCCCTTTCTCCCGCCTGCTCCCTCATTCGACTGGTCCCCAGTCCAGGAGCGAAGTCCATCGGCTCAAGTTCACCCTCCTGTCGCCACGATATCTTCTGTTCAAGAAACAGAGCTATGCACCATGCACAGCGACGTCTCCGGCGCGTGCTGAATGCCACGGACCCGACGGCGTCGATCATCATCCCGGCCGAGACCATGTTTGTGTTCAACGGCACGAGCTCCGACCTCGCGCAGCAGTTCTATCAGCGATACCAAGCAGGTGATACGCTTGCGAAGCTCCGTATCAGCCACAAGAACCTCCCGAGACTGATCCAGGACCGTCTCGCAAAGTACGAGCTGAAGTTCGAGGACCTCCACGCGTTGCTGCAGCGCGCGTTGCTCTGGGATAGTGGGTGCGTCTTGGACGCTTCGGGGGACACCGAAGGTAGCGCCATGAAGCTAATCCAAATCTACACGGCGAACGACACGACCATGGCAAACATCGCGGTCTCCTACGCCGAGGTTACAATTGGCGCTGGGTGCTCGGTGGCCAACTGCTCCACCACATCCTCATTTACATCAACGACAGGATGCCAGGGCACTCGTCTGGCACCGGTGATGAAATGTGCAGTGGCTGAACAACTCAATTCTACAACTCATTCCAGCACGTCGTTCTGGGCCACGGGCGGCAATGCGAAGGCGATCCCAGAGCTCAGTGTTGCATCTCATTTGTGGACGGACTCAGAGACGAGCGAAACATATTCGGTGAACGCGATCCACACGATTCCGGTTGCCCAGGAGTCGTCCTTCAGATGCACATCCGACGCCGTGGATGACAGCGATTTCTCCTCGATGGTCATCCCGTGCGCATCTTACAAAACACTCGCGCTGTCGTCATCGTCCTCAACGCAATGGAGCGCACCGAAACATGGCATGCTGGTGACCGTCTGGCTCGAACACGCGCAAGCAGACAAGCCTGGCTTCAACATGTATTACATCGTGCTCATTCTCGTCGGTGTCATCGCTGGACTCGTGTTGCTGATCGTCTTGGCGTGCAAAGGGAAATCCCGCTTCCGGAAACGACAACAGCGACGCGCCGAAGCCAAGATGACGAGTGCTGACCCGCAAGCTTTCCTGGATGCGTCTTTGAACTCAAATGAACAATTTGAAGTAAGTAGTGGCGTCGTTGCGCTGACACCGGTTCAGACGATTCTCGAGTCGGATCACGAGAACTGGAGGAACGACTGGAACAACCACGCATTCCTGTCCAGCAATGCGTTTGTCGGTAAGCGCTTGCGAATGGACCACCTTGTGTTTAGGAAGCAAATCGCCAAGACAACCCGTTCCGAGGTCTGGATCGCCACGTACCACGGCGAACGCGTGGCTGTCAAGAAAATCATCCACGAGGCTAGCAAGCTCATCGACAACGATGACAAGATCAACAGTTCTGCACGTGGAGCACGGCACTTTATTCCAGACAGTAGCCATGAAATCGAGAAACTCGCGTCGCTGCGCCACTGCAATATTGCGCGCTTCTACGGTGTCGCGTGGGATTCCTCTGAGAGTCTTTACGTGATCTCCGAGTACGCGCGCAAAGGCAACTTGCAGTATGCACTCAGCAAGCAGAGTAACACCACCACTGTCGACAAAGAACCACTCACGTGGGAGCAAACGCGCCGAATCCTCGTCGGCGTCGCTAGGGCATTGCAGTACTTGCACGCTGAGCACCCGCACTCGCCTATCGTGCACGGTGATCTATGCTGCAAGAACATTTTGCTGTCGAGTCACTACATACCAAAGTTGATCGGATTTACAACGCCAGCAACGCGCGAGGCGGCAGAGCAAAAGTCCGACTCGCCAGCTTCGGCATCGTCTACGTGGAAAGCACCGGAAGTACTGCATGGCGCGCCCGTGTCGCCGCAAAGTGATATTTATTCATTCGGCGTCCTTATGTCCGAACTTCTCTCGCATCATGCGACGATTCTGCGGATGAAAAGGGACGAAGAGCACGAAGAGCACAAACAGGAGGGAGACGAGCCTGTGTCTTTGCAATCGACGATTCGTGGGATCATGGCGCAGTGCTTGCTGGTGGATCGAAGGCTGCGTCCGAGTGCGAGCGCGATCGTCCAAGTTCTAGAATCGGAAGAGAGCTGGTAGAGACTGTCAAGCTAAAGTAGAGTAACCAGTTTTTGAGTCCAGGCCGCGTGGATTAAATTAGTTTTTTGTTTGTCTGCTTTCTTCTGTGCTAGTCAAAGCGACTACGTTCAAAGCGTGATGCAAAAAAAATGTATTTTGACATTGTACTAGGCTCTGCCGACGCTTAGAAGTTTCCTTTCAATGCAAACGGATTTGACCTAGCTACTTTCTCGGATTGGATTAGAGCGCCGGACGAATCTTGGAGCGGAGCGTGTACACGATTTGCATGGCTGGCGGACGGTTGGTTGGGTCCTGGTCGAGACACGCTGTCGCGAGCTCCAGAATGGGTTCTGGGCATTCAGGACTAAACTTCGGCATGATTTGGCCCTTGGAGATAAGCGGCATGAGGTGCGTGCTCTTGGATTTCACGCCCTTGACTTCGTCGTTCAGACTGTACGGGCTCAGGCACGTGTCCAGTTCCGAGAGCACGATGCCAAACGAGTAAATGTCGGCCTTCTCAGTGTACCGGTCACCGCGCAGCACTTCAGGCGCCGTCCAGAGTACTGTACCAACGCCACTCGTCATCGTGGTTTCAAAGGATTGTTCGCGGCTGAGACCGAAGTCGCTGAGCTTGGCTTGCAGATCTTCCGTGAGAAGGATGTTGAGCGACTTGAGGTCGCGATGGATGATCACAGGCATCAGCGAGTGCAGGTACACGAGCGCATTTGCAACATCGGCCGCGATGGCAACCTTCTCTCCGCCCCACGTCAGTTGCTTGCCCTCACTGGACGCGAGGAAGTGCGAAAGATCGCCAACGCCCATAAACTCGGACACCATGCACAGTTCCGGCAGCGTACGCCAGGACAAACCGATGAACCGTACGATATGTGGGTGTTCCAACGCTGACGCCAAGCGAATCTCGTTGGAGAACATCTCGAGCGTCTTGATGTCGTTCTTCTTCTCCGGGAGCGAGCGCTTGATCGCGACCTGCTCCCCAGCGTACTCACCGCGCCAGACTTCGCCGTTAGCACCGCTCGCTATGAGTTTGCCAAATTGCAGTCCCGCGTACGCGATGCGTTTCATCATCAAGTCCTGGTCATCACAGAATTCCGCGAGGATGACTGATTGCTGGCTGAAGCCGTCGTTCACGGCGTCGATGTTCATCGTCAACATTGACGGCCGCATTGATGACGAGTAATTTGCATCGCCCTGAGCGTCGGCGGTGGTGCCGGTGCTTCGTTGTTGCAAATTACCAGCACTTGCGTTCGCGTAGCCTGGGGTAGCTGGTGGTACTTTGCTGTGATCCTTGCGCTTGCAGATCTGGAACAAAAGCACGCCAGAAATAATGACCGCGACACCGAGCGCGGCGCCAAGGATGATGGTCGTTGTGCTGCTGCTGCCATTACTAGAGTCGGTGCTTCCAGCATTTGCTGTGTTTCCGCCGTCGACGGTACTTGAAATGGCACTGTCAGACGATCCGCCACTGAAGCCGCTAGCAGTCCTAGTCTCGGCTTGGTACCATAGTTGGACACCAAGTTGCGATGTTGGGTGGCACCATTTCCGTTCCTGGGCGGATTCGGTGACCTCGGAGCGGGACACTTTACGACACGGGATCACAAACGACGGTGAAGATCCGCAGGCGTCCTTGGTACCCTTGAAATCGCCGTTTTGTGAGATCAGGAACATTGTCGTCGTTCCGTTACTGGATTTCACGTCGTTCTGGTAGATCTGCGGCACGAAAGCCGAGCTGATCACGCCTTCCTGCGCCCAGACTGGACCGCCAAATGCGCTCAACTTTGTCGTGACGACATCCTCGGCGACGACAGCGCAGAGCGTCTCCGACTCGACTGTGGACGCGTCGCACGTCGACAGTGCGAGGTTAAAGCTGAACTGCTTGCAGGGTTTCAGTGGACACTTGCCCGTGTCGAACGCATCGAGCCCCAAGAATACGTCGTTCATGCTGTGACCACAGAGCACGTACGTGTCAATGTAGGTGTCGGCCGTACCGGCCCACATTTGGCCGGCGTCCCAGAGCAGTGCACGCTGCAGCGCGGGTGTCCGCGCAGCAAGTTTGCTGGTATCGCCCACGAGGCTCTTGAGACTCGTGCTGAGCTTGGACGGCGTGGGAGGCGCCTCGGTGACCAGCGCCCCGAGCATGTGAAGCTGCGCGGGGATGTCCGTGGTCGCTGAGGGAGTCTCAAGCGCGATCGCCGCCGCCAGAAGGAGCGTCCGGGTTGTAGCGAGTCTCATCGGAGAGAAAGCGAATGAGCAAGTGGTGTCGGCTGAAAACCTGAGATCACGAGTGACTGGAAAGAGCGAGTTGGAGTCATGTAGAGTGCTGATTTGTGTAGCACACGTTGATGATTCTTCTTCCACAAGCGCGGGAAAACTAGTGGCAGAATCACTCAAACGTGCCCAGTCCCGCCCGTGCACCAGTGGTACACTTGAGATGATCCATTTCCGTAGCTCTTCGCGACAGTCATCATGTGCGCCATGCAAAATCACACTCGGGCGTCTCGTAGCCAGAAGAAACAAAAAATCAGTTTCTCAAATCATTTTTCAGAAATCGGCTGGGATCCAAATCACATTTGTGTTTTCTTACAAAGTGCAAGTGCAATGGGCAACCTTGTCGCCAAGTTTCCACGCAATGAGTCAAATCACTTATTGTTTGCCAGAGGGAAATGCCGCGATTGTACTTCGACATGTAATAGGCCAAGACCGATCGTTTTTCGTTTATTGGGGTCAATGTATGTAAAATTTCGTTTTGTTCAATTCGAATAAAGAAACTGAGCATCTCTTCTCTACATTCGGCTCAATTTATTGCGGGTAGGAAGCTGCTGGTACCTCGTCGTCTCCCTCTTTGTGTTTTTCGAGGTTTCGCCGTCCTGTTGTCTGTCGCTCCTAGAGCACGGGACGGATCTTGGAGCGGAGCGTGTACACGATTTGCATGGCTGGCGGACGGTTGGTTGGGTCCTGGTCGAGACACGCTGTCGCGAGCTCCAGAATGGGTTCTGGGCATTCAGGACTAAACTTCGGCATGATTTGGCCCTTGGAGATAAGCGGCATGAGGTGCGTGCTCTTGGATTTCACGCCCTTGACTTCGTCGTTCAGACTGTACGGGCTCAGGCACGTGTCCAGTTCCGAGAGCACGATGCCAAACGAGTAAATGTCGGCCTTCTCAGTGTACCGGTCACCGCGCAGCACTTCAGGCGCCGTCCAGAGTACTGTACCAACGCCACTCGTCATCGTGGTTTCAAAGGATTGTTCGCGGCTGAGACCGAAGTCGCTGAGCTTGGCTTGCAGATCTTCCGTGAGAAGGATGTTGAGCGACTTGAGGTCGCGATGGATGATCACAGGCATCAGCGAGTGCAGGTACACGAGCGCATTTGCAACATCGGCCGCGATGGCAACCTTCTCTCCGCCCCACGTCAGTTGCTTGCCCTCACTGGACGCGAGGAAGTGCGAAAGATCGCCAACGCCCATAAACTCGGACACCATGCACAGTTCCGGCAGCGTACGCCAGGACAAACCGATGAACCGTACGATATGTGGGTGTTCCAACGCTGACGCCAAGCGAATCTCGTTGGAGAACATCTCGAGCGTCTTGATGTCGTTCTTCTTCTCCGGGAGCGAGCGCTTGATCGCGACCTGCTCCCCAGCGTACTCACCGCGCCAGACTTCGCCGTTAGCACCGCTCGCTATGAGTTTGCCAAATTGCAGTCCCGCGTACGCGATGCGTTTCATCATCAAGTCCTGGTCATCACAGAATTCCGCGAGGATGACTGATTGCTGGCTGAAGCCGTCGTTCACGGCGTCGATCGTGGTCGAGTTGGACGACGGATGTTGACTTGACCGGTTGGCTGAGCCGGCCGTGATAGTGCTCTGCGCACCATTGCGTTGTCCATTGTCCAGAGGCGCGTACCCAGGCGTCGGTGGTGGCTTGCTCGTGTCCTGTTTGCTTTTGCGGTACAAGTAGAAGAGCACGGCGCAGGCCACGAGAGCGAGTCCGAGCGCGATCCCGAGGACGAGCGCCGCCGTGTGGTTGCTGCTGTTACTACTGCCGTTCTCGCTGGTGGTGGAACCTCCGGCCATGTCGTTTGAGCTAGAGGACAGCGACGCCGCGGTCTCGCTCTCGAACCAGAGTGACACGCCCAGAGAGATCGTCGGGGGACACCATTTTTTTTCCTGTTTGGTGAACGTGACATCGGTTGACGCGACCTTGCGGCACGGAATGACAAACCTGGGTGCGGAGGCACATTTGCTATCGATCTCTGTGCCCTCGGTGATCAAATACAGCGTGCTGTTCGTGCCCGAATCCGAGTACGTCTCCTGGTACATTTGCGCATCGAACGAGCCGTCGATGTCGCCCTCCTGGGCCCACACGGGCATCGTCGTGGCCGTGATCGAGATGTCATCGGCGACGGCGCACCGCGTCTGCGCGGCGATGGACGCCGCGTCACAGTCCGACGTCGCCAAGTTGTAGCTGAACTGCTTGCAGACGTCCAAGGGGCACGCCGTCCTGTTGATCGAGTCGAGGCCCAGGAACGTGTCGCTCATCGTGTGGCCGCAGAGCACGAACACGTTGACGTAGCTGTTGTCCTCCTGCGAGTTGGTGCGCACGTACCCAGCGTCCCAGAGCAGCGCGCGCTGCAGTGTCGGCGACAGCGACGTCAGGTTCGTGCCCTTGAGAAAACTCGTGAGTGCCGCGCTGAGGCGGCTCGGTGTCGGGGGCGCCGTGACCGAGTCCTTGTAATCCCGGAGCTGCGCCGGGATGTCCGTGTCGGCGCGCGTGAGCGGCGCGACCACGAGCGCGAGTGCGGCCACCGAGCGCAGGGTCCGCATGCTGCCTACCTGCCTGACTATCTATAAAACGAGGGTATGCGCGAAATGGCGAAGTGCGAGCGAGCGGCGGGCGTAATCTACTCGACCGAAGGCGAACTGAATGGCGGGAGCGATATGCCATCGGAGTTGTTGCGACATCGAACAGATGAGCGTGCACCGAGTGGGTGCTGATACCATCAGATCACGACTTTCTGTGGTAGTTAATAGAACTTAAAAAGATGTCAAGCACGTTTTTGAAGATTGCTATATTGACTACTGGATTTTGAATTTTATAAGTTGATACGCTGGAATTGTTCACGAAATGCAATAGGGAGGTGAAGGGGGCTCGAGGGAACGAAAGCAAAAATTTCGACGGGCTTTCGTTTGGCGACGTGGTCAGGGTTACGTGCCTCACTTGCGTCTCTTGGCGAATGGGCATGCTGACCTGCCAACTGTTATATTCTCAAAATTGATTACTTCCACAGTCACATTTTGACATCAAGTACTACCAGAACTTAAGGAAACTTTATTTTGCACCGCAAAATCCGTTGCGACACAAAATGATGTGTACCCAAATGAGCACAGCAACATCACGACCGCTTCAACCTTTCTGCTAAGACTTGAGGACGTATTCCGTGTTGGTGGAACGAGCCCTTGGAATCATTTCGTTTGCATGGCAGCATTGTATGGGCTAGAATTCAATAGATTCCCAAGTAGATCAAGTAGACCAGCCATGGACAGATACAAAGGAGCACCAGGTAGTACAACATGCGTCAAGGGATGGTTGGCACACGTGACAAAGGTGGCACATTTATTTTGCCGATCGACTACAGCTTTAGAGTCAGGTCAAGTTGAACAAGGATTTCCTATTGTAGCCCTTTTACACATACTTCATTGCGTGCTCCTTCTTTGTCAATTTCCCGTGTTGGAAGCGGCAATGGGTTCACCGCGACGCTCGCTCTGCACACCCACGCCCTCCCTCCTCCCTCACTTTTCTTTTTGCCCTAAGACTGCCGAATGACTGGTGAATCACAGCGTCAGCATAGGGTGGTGGCGTATCCACACGCAGCCAGCTTCGCACATGATAGGCTGTGGTCATCTGCCCCGCAGTCAGCACGATCGACGCGAACAAAAGCTGGAGCTCCAGTAGAACGCGGTACTTTGTCACTCAGACGCACGGTTTCAAGTTCGATGGCTCGAGTTCCGACATCGCACAGCTATTTTACACGCTATCACTCCTCGATGATACTGATGCCAAGATAACCCGAATGAACCACACGCACGCACAGCTCTCGAGCGAAATGTGCGATCTCTCGTGCTGAGCGCGTATTCTATTCATCACAGTCTCCCATTGCAAAATCTGTATTCTACGTCATACATTTGGAACTGTGTGACGACAAAGGTCACTATCCTGGCATGGCAAAAAGGTTATGTGACCAGTGCTCTACGTTGGTTCGAACCTCATATCTAATGTCGTAGGAGTAACGCATACACACCATTTGGTATCCTTGGTACTACAGTACTATGCATGGGCTAAAGTGATTAGACTGGTAGTTAATGATGCGAAACATTGATTTCATTGGATATAAACTTGTCGGATGCAAACAGCGCTTCGAAGCTAGTCCATGTGATTGGATAAAATATGATTGTCGGTTATGAATGCCTGACTCAAATGATATTTTACGGTACTGTAACATAATCGTGAAATTAGAATATCACAACTACTTTTAATAAAATTAGGGTAAAAATGCTGAGGGTGGTCAATATTATTGCAAACGAAGATTTTGTTATGCGAGTCACATAATGCGATTAATATTATAACTTCGTGCATATTACGATAAGATTTTTTACTGACCAGAAATTTTCATGATTCTTTGGATGATGTGCCCTTCCCCTATCATGTCAAAACTATATCCAGTTGACCAACACTCTCTTTACTTGCGGCTCTTGTTCTCTTCTGATCAACTTGCGAGCGCAATGGGTTCGCCGCAAATCACCATTCTCACGCGCACGCCGTCAATTTCACGTCGTGGAGGCTTCTCTCCGCTGCGCACAAGCAACTGAATACGCGAGGCAGAGCGTCCGCATGGGCTGGTGGCGTATCCGCACGCAGCACACGTCCGTCTCCGCGCACGATGAGGGCATTGCGTCGTCCTCATCTGCCACACAGTCAATAGCAGCGAAGATAACGAAAGGCGCTTCGACTGCTACTAGTACCATCCCCAGTTCAAGGACGACGACGATGCCCTCGAAGATTCCCGTGACGCCAGGTTTCAAGTTCGATGGCTCGAATTCCGACCTCGCACAACAGTTCTCTTTCTCTCGACAACCGATGACGCTGGTGCCAAGATAACTCGAATGAACTACACACACGCGCAACTCCCGGAGCGAGTGCAGACGCGACTAAATCAGTTTGGCCTGATATTCGACGAGCTCTCTGGGTATCTCCAGCGTGCGGTGATCTGGGACTCAGGCTTTGCAATCGACCTCTTTGACAACTTCGTGGCCACAAAAACTTCGGCGAACCGCACGATGGCAGAGATTTCCATCGCAAAGAGCGACGTCGACGCTACCGGATGCACGGCGACCCCGTGCGTACAACCAAACGTTTTCGTGTTTTATCACACGGAGATTTGCACAGGGAATCAGATGCTGTCGGTTGTCAAGTGCGTGCTCGCAGAATTTAAGCTGAAAGGGAACAAAGTGAGCATGTGGGCGAGCGGTGGCGACTACACTGGCGCCCCCGCGATGCATGCAGTGGGACATGTATGGACGGATCCCAAGAGTGGTGTCAATAACTCGGTGCGGGCAATCCACACACAAGACATCGAGCAAACAGCATCGTGGAGTGAATGTTTAAAGGACGCGTACGGCACGATGGTAATCCCGTGTTACCCACAAGGCATGGAGCCAACAAGCACCGACATCACGTGGGCCGACCCACCCTTTGGCAACCTCGTCACGCAATGGCTCACCGAAAACAGTATGCTCAAGGCACAACAGCAAAAACCACAATCCACTGGCAACGAAGAAACCTCGAATACTTCATCCACGACACTGACAGTCGCTGTGAGTGTGAGTGGTGCAGTCCTACTGCTACTCGCTATTTCCATAACGTTCGTACTTCGAAAACGCAGAAAGCAAACTGACAAGCTTCAGACAGACAACCATGCAAATGATTCCTCAGCTTTACCGGAAGACGAGAGCGAGCTGACATGGAAATCTAGTGTTTCATCGTCAACATCGAACTCAGTCCACGCCACAGACCCGGGTGGACGCATCGCGGATATCAACGCTAATAGCGTGGCAAAAACGCTTTATAGTGACCCGAATATTGCGCCCAAGCACCTCGTGCTCGAGAAAATCGCGTTCGATTGCGTTATCTCGAAAGGCGGGTACGGTGAAGTGTGGTTGTGTCGGTACGAGCACGACACCACTGTCGCTGTGAAGCGGCTGCTGCAAACCAAGAAGCACACGTTTCAGGACATCCGAGCGTTTACAACGGAGATCCAGCTCACGGCGTCACTGCATCATCCAAACATTCTGCAGTTTATTGGTGTTGCATGGAGTAAGCTTGAGCAGCTGTGTATGGTGGTCGAGTACCTTCCAGGGGGTGACTTACAGCGATATTTGAAAAAGAATGAGTCAAATCTGTCGTGGAACGGTTCCAAGACACGCCTGGCGCTTGGCGTGGCGAAGGCGCTGCAGTATCTGCATACGCGATCGCCTGCGATCGTCCACCGCGATTTAAAATCCAAGAATGTGCTGCTCTCAGAGCAAGGTGATGCGAAGTTGATCGACTTTGGTGTGAGTCGAGATTTGGAAGTGAGTGGTATGATGACCGCGGGCGTGGGTACGCCGTACTGGACGGCACCCGAGATCATAAACGGCACCAAGTACTCGGAGAAGTGCGATGTGTACTCCTTCGGCGTGCTGCTCTCGGAGATTGACACGTGCCGCATGCCGTACCACGATGCGGTGCATCCAACCACAGGCAACAAGTTACAGGCTTTCCAGATCATGAACCTCGTGTCCGAGGGCGGGATCAAGCCGAGCGTGACTCCTGAGTGTCCCCTTTACGTGAAGCAAGTCATCGATGCGTGTTTGCAGTTTGATCCAGAAAGGAGGCCAAACGCCGACAAAGTGGTCGCGATACTCGAGAACGGGTCGTCTTCAATCACGAGTCCATAGTTCATCGTTAAGCTCGCTGCTCAAAACCTATGTCTCGATAATTGCAATTGCATTTTTTGTGTTTGATAAGACAAGCTACACAAACACTCGCCAAAGTCACTACCAAGACTGTAATACGGCGTAAGTAAAAGAGCTGTAGTATTAGTGCTCTTGCGCCCAAAAATGTTTAGATTAGCATTTCTTTGTTAAAGTTGATCTTTGGCAAGACCTGACGGATCCGGTCATGCGTTACACGATTCTGATTGTAGGCAAGCGAGGTGGATTTGTTTTTATATTCCATAGTGTGACGGGTGGAACCCAGGACGGACTCACTTAAAAGGCATGGGTGACGCCGGCGACAGCAAGAGCCGTTAGAAAACCAAGATTCAAGTTTGACCCTGTGAGATCAGCCCAAGAGGCAGCAATGTTAGCCTCGTGTTTGATACTACAATGATTCACATAGTCAAGACAAAAGAGTGTTTCATACCTTGGTGCTGAGTCCCCGAGGTTGGGACCGTCGAGGTGGTGTTTCCCGACTTCTCAAGACTGGAACTCGTCGAATTGATACTCGACAATGGATTGCTGGCGTCTACGCTTCCTGCAGAACTGGCGGAAGACGATGTGTTGTCGCTACTAAACGCTGAGGCTGTAGCGGAGGAAGTAGACGATGATGATGAGGAAGATGACGATGATGCTGAAGTGGCGACCACTGCTGTCTTCACGGTACTCACTTCCCCAGACTCCTCCGCGTCATCATCACTCGACGTTGCATCTTTTGTCTTTGGAATCTTAGATGGCTTGGGCGGCTTGGGGGTGCCAGAGGTCTCGGGAGTTTCTGGCACCGGTGTCTTTGTCTTAGATGACTTCGGGATCTTGGAGGTTTTTGGCGCTGGCGATGCGGTGATGTTGCCACTGGCACCACTGCCACTACCAGATCCGGAGTCCGCGCTGATACATTTCTTGAACAAACGGTTGAGCATCGTCTGCAGCTTACCGGTCTCACCGGGGGTGAGCTCCACCGTACAATCTGGTAACCTGTGCGCGAACGTGACTTGGAGCAAGTCGGGGCACGCCGAGCACAACCTTTCCTTTTTCTTACTGGGAAGCGGGAGCGCGAGAGTCACGCCGCTTGTGTCCTGGCATTGCGCCATCTGGGCCTGGACTGCGTCATAGGTATTCTTATTTGTTGGATCCGTACACGGCAGCCGCGCAGCCTGGACTTGGGAGGCTGGTGAGACTGTCGCGGCAATGGCGACGACCATGCATGCTATAAGTGATACGTACTTCATGGGAAACAAGGTTTCTGAGCTTTGCGTCTACGTCCCAGGCCGCCAATGAACAAATGAGCAGGGGCTAGCGACGAATGTGTAGTTTTTTTCGTTGCACATGATAGTCGTCGCCATCAGCAGGTGTGCCTGTGAGTTCAGTGGCCGTGAGTTCAGCTTGTCGCCACTGCCACTGGTGGTGGTACCAAAGTGCAGCACCGTGATTGATACTTGATACCAAATATGTATTGTATAGAGGACAGAATGTGCAAAAACGAGCTGCAATATCTAGTTTCGAAAAAAATGTGCACATCGCACGTTGTGGGTGTGCTGTAAACAGATGGGATAACTACTGCTACAGTACAGAACATAGAGTCGAAAAAGCACATCAACTCCAAGCTGATAAAAAAGTACAGGACGTAACCAGTATTATGAACGAAGATCGTAACCTTTCATATTTAGAGTGTACCCCCGATGCAGGTCCAACGTTCCAGTGACTCGTGCTTTGCGCACTTCGGACTTGAAAACTTTCAGCATACAAGTCCAAGGGCTTATAGTACTTGGTTTGCTTACCGGTACTGATTGCCTCAAGCATGTATCATACATAATCAGTGTCATAGGCTTACGAAATTATCCATGCGACTGAAAAGTCAAGTTGTCATTCAATCGATCACAAAATTGCGATTGCAGCTTTTGACATACTCCAAACAAGCAAAAAATGCCCAACAGTTTTCTGTTTCGTCCATGCCATGACGATTGATTATATAATAATCTCTAGAAATTTCCAACTGATCCAAGAGGCAAGGATCAAGAGCTCTATCTCTATTTACATGACAAAGTATGTGTTGAGGACGTTGTGGAGCTGGTTGAGTGCATCGGCAGCCGTGGAGCTCTCCTTCGAGTCCAGCGACACGCACGCGTGCGCGAGTCTCACCATGTCTGGGTCCACGCCGCTTGAGAACTCGGTACGGAACCGACCGAGCGACACCATCTGGAGCACGGCCGTATCTGGTATCCTTCGTTCGCTCTCAAATTCTCTCACGTCGCCGTACGGCATTACACACTCGTTCATGGGCTTGTGCGTCGTGTCTGAGTTCATGCAGGGCGGCGACCTTCGTGCTGTCCTCACACACTTTGACGAACTCGGTCGCCCGCACGAGTTTGACCACGACAAAGTCAAGATCGTGCTGCACATCGCGCACGCGTTAACGTACTTGCACTCACTGCAGCCAGTGGTGCTGCACCGCGACCTCAAGTCCCAGAACATACTGCTCGATAACAATCTGAATGCAGAAGTGACGGACTTTGGTGTCGCACAAGAACGCAGTGATCGCACGATGTCTGCAGGCGTGGGCATGTCGCTGTGGATGGCACCCGAGGTGATGCTCGGCGAGCGATATAGCGAGAAAGCTGATTTTCTCGTTCGGCATCGTGCTCTCGGAACTGGATTCACACAACGTGACGCCGACAAAATACACAATGTGGTTGTACTCGAGCATCGCCGTGAGCTTGACTTCGGCGAGGAACGCGTTGATCTGCTTTCATTGCGTTAGATTGAACACCACAATGTAAATAGAGACTTTGCGCACACTGTACCTCTCGAATCCTTGTCATCCTCCGCGCCTCGGGAGCTTGATTGACTTTCGCTGCCATTACCAGACCTTTCCGACGAATTAATAACAGTAGACCCCGCTACAGCGACAGCGCTCGTAGTCTCGCTGCGTCCAGTGCTGCTGGCAGTGGTGATGGTTGGCATTAAATAAAGAGAATTATCAATGAAGTGCCTACAGTATAAATAAAGAGGGTAATGATTGTACTGAAAACGTATCTGTCCGGCCATATGTACCTATTTTGAAAGGGGTACAATATGGCTGAAGTGTGGGCTGACTTGGTATTACAGCAAATCGCGATTAGGCAGATGCTTAGATGAGTTTTCGGCATGTGAAACCCGATTATCCGTACAATACACTATGAATTCCACGATTACCGTGTTGGGGAGTACGATTTTCACTTTCAAAGCGCGATTTAGCAGAAGCATACAAAGAGTACTATTTGTCCAAGAATTATGGAACAGTAGCTACTGTACATTTGTCATGGCATCCCATATTGTTAAATGAGCTCAAGCACCATCCAATGGTCTCAACAACAATGTACAAGAAGTCAGTAAATGCGCCTGTATTATCGTCTTTCCTGTACAGACATGACATCTTGATGAGTGTTTCCCCGCAGATCATGTAACGTGCCGGCACAATAGCGGGTTTAGGTTCATTAGGCATTTCTTGCTGAAATTCCACCTACCAATGCTTGGGGACACCTGGCCGTGCACTTCTGGCGCGAAATGCGATTGTTGGCTATCAAAACTATCATTAGCGCTTCAGAACCACCCGGTCCGGCGTGTGAGCTGCGGCGCGTGCCTGCATCGCATGAGCGCGCATATCACTGACTCCATACGATAACAACACAGAGAACAACCATCTTTTTGTTCCGACACTATGGTTTTTATCGAATGCGGACACCAACAGTTGACGCAAGTCAACATGCAGAAAACGGACGCAACCTCGTGTTATCCTCACATAGTGCATAATCGTAGTTCTTTCCTTGCCTCACCTTTCTTGACTGAACCCATAGTTGGGCTATAAACGGGTCATGAACGAGTCGCAACATTGCTGATACCTTCGTATGGACCATACGGAGCTACCATAGTATGGTAGCTCTTGGGCTTCTGGCGAAAGGAAGAAAAAGTCACTGTCGACAGTCAAGACGCGCACGACTTTCAGTCTCTCTGTGTGCTCATTCCTGGAGCTGTCGCACAACGAAATGAAGCGCACAGCTGCCATTGCAGCGCTCGTGACGCTCGCCAGCAGCTCCCCACAACGCGCCGTGGCCGCTGTGCCAGCGTGCACGAGCGCGAGCGCCGCGGGTGCGTACGCCCCCGTACGCGCCGAGATGACCGGTTGCGAGACGCTCACGGGTCTCACGCTGGCGCTGCCTATGACCAAAGCAAAAAAACAGAAACTCTGTGCTACGTGCACGACGCTGCTCGGTGGGATCCTCGATGGCAAGTTTCCGGCATGCAGAGTTACACAGAACGATGGTCAGACGTTCAAGCTCCAGAAGTTTTTGGAAAGACTGTTTCGACCGTGTGTCGGCGGATCCTCAGCGAGTGATTCAGCAAACGGGTCGCTGAGCGACGATGACGATAATGATAATGAGGTAGCGACCGGGGTACCGTCGACTTCCCAGACGCCCTCACCTACTAATTTATCCGCGCGGAGCAGCAACTCGACGGCTACCGACTCGAGCAGATCCAGTGGCTCTCAAACCTCGGCGGTAATCGCATCCATTGAAGGTACGATGCATACTGTCGCGTGATCGTCTGTTTTGTGTTCGTTTTCTATTTATCATCTTGCTAGACTCTCTTATAATCTGCGTTGTTCTTTAGGGTCTTCGACAAGTACCGGGATGATCATTGGGATTGTCGCCGGTGGCATCGTGTTTGTGCTCGCAATGGTGGGGTTTCTCGTCTGTCGCCGGAAACGCAGAGCTGGTGCTGATAAATTCGCCAGCGCCATGCCAAACGCCGACGATTCATCCACAGGGCGAGCCACCGTGCCGTTCCAACTCTCCCTTGCATCGGTAGCAGGCGGTAGCTCCAATAACAAGAAATCTCGCAGCAGCAACCACTACAGTAGCAATAGCAACAACAGCAGCGACTATGACTCGTTCCAGCCAGCAATGAGTGGTGGTACTAGCCGCGCACGCAACCTGTGGGAAGACCCGAATATCATCGCAGCGCGGATCCCGAAGGACAAAGTCGTGGTCACCACGATGATCTCGCGCGGCGGTTTTGGCGAAGTGTACAGAGGGATCTACAACCATCAGGCTGTCGCGGTCAAGATGCTGCTGCCTGAGACGCGCAAGGACCTGGAAGAGATCAACGCGTTCCTCGCCGAAGTTAAGCTCATGGCGATGCTCGAACACGAGCGGATCGTCACGTTCGTCGGTGTCGCATGGGACTCACTCAACGATATTTGTGCTGTCACCGAGTTTATGGAAGGAGGAGATCTTCGAGGGATGCTCGTTGAGTTTGAATCCACTCGGCGGTCTCACGGGTTTGACCACGACAAAGTCAAGATCGCATTGCATGTCGCCCACGCGCTGACGTACATGCACTCATTTCGGCCCGTCGTCTTGCATCGTGATCTCAAGTCGAAGAATATTTTATTAGACAACCAGCTGAACGCCAAGTTGACGGACTTTGGCGTCTCCCGTGAATCCAGCGTTCGAACGATGACGGCAGGCGTAGGCACGTCGCTGTGGATGGCGCCCGAGGTGATGATGGGCGAGCGGTACAACGAAAAAGCAGATATTTTCTCGTTTGGCGTCGTGCTCTCGGAATTGGATACACATGCCGTGCCGTACTCGAGTGCCAAGCAAGCCAAGGCTGGCTACAAGATCCCGGACTCTGCTGTGCTCCAAATGGTTTCGTTAGGAAAGTTACGCGTCGAGTTCTCAACGTCGGATTCGATACCAGAGATGGCGGAACTCGGGAAGGCGTGCGTCGCTATGAACCCGAAAGACCGCCCGACTACCACCGATGTGCTCTACACGCTGCACAACGCACTCAATAGCATGTATGCGGTGATGTAAGGATAAACAGTGGCGCAATGTTCTTTGTGAGTGCACACGAGATGTGAGTCATTCTCTCTCACCCAGATGATTATTATGTTTTGATGATTTTAGGCCGGAGTTTGAGACTACAACGTAATCGATCCGAGTTCAAGGGTTGATCTTCACGAGAGAGCGAATCTGAGGTTTATGCTCATGCTCTTGATGAAAAGTTAGGATGGTTGGAAGCAGCTAGCAGCTTACTTGAAATATGAAATTGTACTTCACAAACGAATAGTATTATGATCTTTCTCCCGCTTGCAGGATTCACTAACCGGACCGAAGCAAGGATTTGGAGACCTTAAGAAACTGCCAGCATGGTGCCAGCGACAACAGTGAGGGTCAGACCCAAACCGAGCGATGAACCTACAGAATTCGCAAAGGTTGATGCAATGTTAGTTTTCTCGGAACTTCAGGTGATACAAATTAACAAAGCATTAAAAATGCTCATTATCTTACCTCCAGAGGTTGGTGCTGGTATGGGACTCGAGCTTGAATTACCGCTGATGCTGACACTTTGAGATTCCGAAGCGCTGATTGAAGACTCATCTGTGGTCAGCAGTGGCCGTGTCGTTACGCTCTCGAAGCTGCCGTCGTCCGTACTCTCCGTGGATCTGCTGCTGCTTGAGAGGCTTTGAGAAGACGAGTCCAACGAAGTTGACGGACTAGGTGCAGGTGTCTTTGGCTTCTTTGTCTTGGGGGCCTTTGTAGTTGTAGCAGGAGCGGGAGTCGTCGAAGCAGCAACCGAAGAGCCACTGGAGCCATCTTTCTGGTCGCTACTCGCCGAGTCGCATTGAGTAAACAACCGGTTGAGTTCTGCCTGCAAGCGAATCTCCTCGCCATTGCTAATCGTGACATTGCAGAGCGGTGCCTGTTTCGACAGTTTGTAATCCAACAGCTCTGGGCATTTCTCGCACAAGATGACCTTCTTGGCATTCTTCATGGGCAGCACGAGTGAGATGCCACTCGCGGTCTCGCACCTCTGCATCATAGTTTGCACGGGCCCATATTCAGCAGCGACCAATGGGTCCGTGCAGTCGGCTGTCGCGACTTTGGCTGCAGTCGTGTCAGCGACCAGAATTGCTGCGGCAACGTGCGCGGCGGCGACGACGAACTTGACGAACCTCATGTCGGGGTAATTGGTGTTTCGCTGGCAGGAAGCAACCGCAATGAGGACGATGCGGTGAGAAAGGGAGCCCTGAGAGCAGCTTACAGACTGATCGCTGACGTTGATAGAGAGTAGGAGCTCATGCACCGACCTGAGCGCATCTCGTGGCGCAATTGAAGTGAGTCCAGATGTAGTTTGTCAGACATCAGAGTTTAATCCTTACGAGCAGACGCCAGCAACTAACAACCTGCGTATAGCTGGCTATAGTGTAGATAAATGACAGTTTGTAATTGAAAGCATAACTTAAACCTTGACAATCAAACCTCTTTATTATGGGAAAAATGTTCCGACGTGCATCTGATAAAGGGAATGGGATGACAGTGGATCATTTCGAACTCTGTTGGGTCCAGAGCGTGGAGCTGCTTGCAAATTGTAACGACTGACTCGATTGTGCCTTGATGGGGATTTGACAGCTGCCCAAGTTGGGCAGCTGTCAAATCCCCAAGACCCCCAACGCCCAAGTAAACAGGCTACCTGACAGCCAAAGCAATTGGCAGTTCTGCTCAACGACACGAGACTTTAATGAAAATAGGCTTGCTTTATTGTATGACAGCGGTCCTTCCATTTCAAGGTGTCGCTGACCTGTTGCTCGGACTAAACTGATCAGAATACTGCTGCTCAGGAATGCCCCGCGAGCGTTGTGGGTGTCCCGCATGTGTCATAGCATGCAAAATTTACTTGAATACGCCACGTCACCGCCATCAAGAGTCCCAAAATTCATAAATTAACTGAGATTTTTTTTACAATTTGCTACTTTCAAAAGGCCCTACGACTTCTCACTCCCCTCCATTCGAAGTCTCTAATGTCTCTACATCACCATAAACATGCTCTTGAGAACATTGTGCAGCGTGTACAGCACATCCGACGCCGTCGGTCGATCGTTCGGATTCAAAGCGACGCACGAGCGACCGAGTTCCGCAACCTCTGGCATCGAATTTGGTGCAAATTTGACCTGCAATCGACCCTGGGACACCATCTGCAGCACGGCAGAATCCGGGATCTTGCGACCTGAGCCAGACTCCTTCACTTTCCCGTACGGAATGTCGTGGGTACTCAGTTCTGACAGCACCACACCAAACGAGAAAATGTCGGCCTTCTCGTTGTACCGCTCACCCATCATGACTTCTGGTGCCATCCATAACGATGTTCCTACTCCGGCTGTCATCGTCTGGTCGATTCGTTCTCGAGAGACGCCAAAGTCGGTCAACTTTGCATTCAGCTGGTTGTCCAACAGAATGTTCTTGGACTTGAGATCGCGGTGCAACACCACTGGTCGTAGTGAATGCATGTACGTGAGCGCATGCGCAATATGCAACGCGATCTTGATCTTGTCGTTGTCAAAGCCGCGACGTCGACCAACTTCTTCCCAGTAAACAATTGTGCCTCGGAGGTCGCCGCCTTCCATGTATTCAGTCATCACGCAAATGTCATTCAGTGAGTCCCAGGCAACGCCGATGAAAGTGACAATCCGTTCGTGCTCGAGTGTTGCCATGAGTTTCACTTCGGCTAGAAAGGCGTTGATCTCTTGGAGGTCCTTGCGCGTCTCAGGCAGTAGCATCTTGATAGCTACAGTCTGTCGGTTGTAGATGCCCATGTAGACTTCGCCGAAACCACCACGGGAGATCATCGTGTTGAATACGACCTTGTCTTTTGGGACTCGTGCCGCGATAATCATTGGGTCTTCCCAGAGGTTGGCCTGAGGTGATTGCACGTAACGAGATCCCTTCGACTTTGATCCAGTCCCGCTGCTGGCCGTGATGAGAGAGAATTGGTACGGAGCTGTGTCATGACCCGTCGAGGAATCAAGCACGGCGCTGTCAAATTTGTCTGAATCCGAGTCACGTCGGCGGCGACGCAAAAAGACGAAAATCCCAGCGATGAGGGCCACTGCGACGACGCCAGCAATGACACCGATGATCAATCCTGTAGTGATGGACGAACCTGAACAAAGGCACAAACAACATAAATTTCATTAAGATCAGTCTAGTGTTGAATATAATGCTTCACGGCATCTCAAGTCTGGAGTCGTACCTCCAGCAGGTGAAGTTTGCGAGACGTTGTTGCTGGCACCACTTCTGCTGCTGCTACTTTGGGACGCTGTGCTATTGGTCGATGTAGTTGCTGCTGATGTCGACGCTGCAGTGGCGTCGTCCGTATCCTCATCGTCCGTGCTTCCCGTGCCATCGCTACTACTTGAAGAACCGGCTGTGGTGGCTAGAGCCGTTGAGGCTGGAGAGTTTGTCCTGGGGGTCGTGGTGGTTGGAGTAGCTGTGGTCACCGCTGGCGCCGTCGGGGTAGGCGTAGTAGTGGTCGTACCTGAGCCATCGTCGTCGGTGTCGGAATCGCTTGTGTCGGAGCATGGCTTAAACAACCGGTTGAGTTCTGCTTGCAAGCGAATTTCTTGACCATTGCTGATAGTCACATTACAGAGCGGCGCGTTCTTCGATAGCTTGTACTGTAAGAGTTCGGGGCATTTCTCGCACAAGATGACCTTCTTGGCATTCTTCATGGGCAGCACGAGTGAGATGCCACTCGCGGCCTCGCACGTCTTCATCTTGGTGACCACGGTATTATATTCGGTCGCGAGCGATGGGTCCGTGCAGTCGAGCGACGCAACTTTGGCGGCCGCATCCGCTTCCACGAGCGTCGCCAAGAAGGACACACAAGCGACGACGGCGAGCACAAGGAGCCGCTGCATGCTATCAATTTCGCAGCCAACGACACCAAATGGAGACTGGAGCCGCGCAACAGCTGACACGCACTCCTGACTGAATATCGGACTGATAGGATGCGCAAGTCCAAGAAAATCCGCTGTTGTTTTTTTGGGTTTTCCCTTGAGAGGAGTTCTTCGTGCCTGCTGATTTGTAGTTAGCACCGTTTATGCACGATGTGACGATTGACACCCACGTCGTCCAAAATATCTCTGTATTATTGCTACATATTTGTAATACATTATGTTCATCTGATCACAGATATCCATCAGCTAAATTGTGAACCTGTCTAAAGTAGGTAACTGACGTGAACATAGATATTGGACCAGGTGATACGGTCGATTTTGCGGCCTGGCTGCGCGCTTCCAATGTGCAGTTTAAAACGCCCAGCTGCCTGTGCTTCTCGCCTGCCGATCCTCCCGTGGCCCGTGGCAGTCATCCTGACAGAGCGTTGACTGCGCAGCCGTGGTCGAATTGAAACGATTCGTCATCAATGCAACTGGAGCTGAGCTCTGTGTTGTTGTTCTCCCAGGCCCCGGCTGCAAAATCGACAAAAAGCTCGTCATTTTTTGTCCGAAGTTTTATAAACCGACGACCTAGATTCGTTGGGACAAGTACTGTACCGGTAAACATCGCGGACGAAAATGCAAACGGCGAAAGAAAACAACGTCTCAGTTGTGTTCAGTAGGTTACAGAGTGAAGCGTTGACGAAATGAAGTGAACGTGTTGAGGTCGTTTTAACATACCGAGACCTGGGCGAGTTCGCCTTTTCTCTCTCTTTGGTCGAAAGGGGCGGGCAGCGCCTGAGGACATTGGCTTCATACCCACTACGCTAGACTCACTGACCGATTTCTCGATTCAGACATGCCAAAAGGGTCATTTTTGTTGTGACAAACTTGGTCCATGTCTGTAAGAATGGACTGACATCATATTGGTGGACGCTATGTAGTGCGCCGAATTTGTTAGTACCTAGGTAGACTCATACAGTGAGCATTACAACACTGCAAATTTGCTCTTGAGAACATTGTGCAGCGTGTACAGCACATCCGACGCCGTCGGTCGATCGTTCGGATTCAAAGCGACGCACGAGCGACCGAGTTCCGCAACCTCTGGCATCGAATTTGGTGCAAATTTGACCTGCAATCGACCCTGGGACACCATCTGCAGCACGGCAGAATCCGGGATCTTGCGACCTGAGCCAGACTCCTTCACTTTCCCGTACGGAATGTCGTGGGTACTCAGTTCTGACAGCACCACACCAAACGAGAAAATGTCGGCCTTCTCGTTGTACCGCTCACCCATCATGACTTCTGGTGCCATCCATAACGATGTTCCTACTCCGGCTGTCATCGTCTGGTCGATTCGTTCTCGAGAGACGCCAAAGTCGGTCAACTTTGCATTCAGCTGGTTGTCCAACAGAATGTTCTTGGACTTGAGATCGCGGTGCAACACCACTGGTCGTAGTGAATGCATGTACGTGAGCGCATGCGCAATATGCAACGCGATCTTGATCTTGTCGTTGTCAAAGCCGCGACGTCGACCAACTTCTTCCCAGTAAACAATTGTGCCTCGGAGGTCGCCGCCTTCCATGTATTCAGTCATCACGCAAATGTCATTCAGTGAGTCCCAGGCAACGCCGATGAAAGTGACAATCCGTTCGTGCTCGAGTGTTGCCATGAGTTTCACTTCGGCTAGAAAGGCGTTGATCTCTTGGAGGTCCTTGCGCGTCTCAGGCAGTAGCATCTTGATAGCTACAGTCTGTCGGTTGTAGATGCCCATGTAGACTTCGCCGAAACCACCACGGGAGATCATCGTGTTGAACACGACCTTGTCTTTTGGGACTCGTGCCGCGATAATCATTGGGTCTTCCCATAGCTTCGATTGGAGAAAGGATTCCTCCGAGTTCGTCCCTCTGCCAGTTGTTGTTGTGATGAGAGAGAACTGGTACGGTACCGTAAGCTGTCGTCCACTGGTCGACTCCAACATCATGACGCTGTCCAGCTTGTCCTCAGCCTTGGCTGTGCGGCGCTGCTTGTAGAGAAAGAGCCCAACAAGGAGCATGACAATGACACCCCCTGCGATGACGCCAATGATCAATCCCATGGAGATAGGTGAGTCACCACCTTCAATGCTCGCACACAAGTACACAAGAATGTGAGTGGTCAGTTCGATGTGCGTTGGAAGTTTGAAGTTTTCGTTTACCTTCGGAGGCGGATACCTCGGTGGAGCTGGTTGATCCTGAGTTATTGGCTGCAGTTGGACTCGTCGCGCTCGAGGGATCTTGGGTTGTCGGCAAGGATGTTGTCGCAGGCGTTTTCGTTTTCGAAGCCGTGGTGGTCGGAGCCACAGAGGTCGTCGTAGGAGTTGGAGTCGAGCCCGTTGAGCTCGCCAAGTCGTCGCCCGAGTCTGCGTCACTTGTGGCCGTGATAGTGTCGCATTGAGTAAACAACCGGTTGAGTTCTGCCTGCAAGCGAATCTCCTCGCCATTGCTAATCGTGACATTGCAGAGCGGTGCCTGTTTCGACAGTTTGTAATCCAACAGCTCTGGGCATTTCTCGCACAAGATGACCTTCTTGGCATTCTTCATGGGCAGCACGAGTGAGATGCCACTCGCGGTCTCGCACATTTTCATCTTGGCGACCACGGTATTGTACTCGGCCGCGAGCGACGGGTCCGTGCAGTCGAGCGACGCAACTTTGGTGGCCGCCATATTAGCTTCCGATATCGTCGCCAAGAAGGTCACGGTGACAAATGCCACGAGCCTCAGCGCCGTGGCAGGCGGAAAGGTAGCGCGTTGGTACGAAAACCAATACTGGTGGAGGGTCCAACCAGGAGCCAGAGACGGAAGAACAGGCCCCTCAAGTAGTTTCTGCGCAAGTGTTTTCGTTTTCACCCCGAAGCACAAGCAGGACATTGGGGTTTTGGTTTACAATACTTGTCGAAAATGGAGAATGAGGACTACAGTGAACTATCGAGTAGTTTAGTCACCCGTACAAAAGAGGGCCAATACCTCTTTATTTAAGATTAATATACTCTGTTCTGATAATAACCACTGCTTGCCGCCCTTCTTGGTTTCTTGACACGACAAAGTCCCATATATGGAACATCAGAGGTTACTGACAAACCCAAAAAGCCTCTTTACATGCGATACAAGGCTGTCTCCTTCCGAGTGTAGTTTCGGTGCAGAGACGGGCGAGGTGTCATGATCATCCACCTCAGCTATCGAATTCAACTATAGCTCCTCGCAGCAACTGGTACGTAGAATGAGTTCCACCCATTCACACTGCAACAGTACGCCAGCGCTGCGCTGCGAGATGCGATTTCTGCGTTTCATTTCTCTCAAATGGTTTCTTTTCCTCTCATCCAATTTGCAAAGTTACGATTTTTTTGTTTCCTCATCATGTCTGGTGACTTCCATGCTGCTATCTACGCGCCAGGCAGCTCAACTCTGGTAGTTTTTGCTCCTTGCTTTTTCTGACATGGGTTCAAATCCAAAACCAGCGTACACTTATATAAATCATGCTGGTACGATGCTCCAAAAACGCATCTTACTACAATGTGATAACCTCAACTTTGTCTCCACTTCACTTGAGGCTTTTCATTCTACTTCACCACGTACAAGCTTTTCTGGATGTTATGCAGCGTGTACAGCACATCCGACGCCGTCGGTCGATCGTTCGGATTCAAAGCGACGCACGAGCGACCGAGTTCCGCAACCTCTGGCATCGAATTTGGTGCAAATTTGACCTGCAATCGACCCTGGGACACCATCTGCAGCACGGCAGAATCCGGGATCTTGCGACCTGAGCCAGACTCCTTCACTTTCCCGTACGGAATGTCGTGGGTACTCAGTTCTGACAGCACCACACCAAACGAGAAAATGTCGGCCTTCTCGTTGTACCGCTCACCCATCATGACTTCTGGTGCCATCCATAACGATGTTCCTACTCCGGCTGTCATCGTCTGGTCGATTCGTTCTCGAGAGACGCCAAAGTCGGTCAACTTTGCATTCAGCTGGTTGTCCAACAGAATGTTCTTGGACTTGAGATCGCGGTGCAACACCACTGGTCGTAGTGAATGCATGTACGTGAGCGCATGCGCAATATGCAACGCGATCTTGATCTTGTCAGCATCGAATCCGAGTGGGCAGTCGGTCGCCTGGTAATGCTGTAACAAGCTCCTTAGATCGCCACCTTCCATGAACTCGGACACGACACAAAGATCGTTGAGCGAATCCCACGCGACGCCAATGAATCTGACGATGCGTTCGTGCTCGAGCGTCGCCATGAGCTTAACTTCTACAAGGAACGCGTTGATCTGATCCATGTCCTTGCGCGTTTCGGGGAGAAGCATCTTGATCGCGACGGGATCACGATTGTAAATGCCTCGGTACACTTCGCCGTAGCCGCCACGCGACAGCAACGTCAAGGCAACTACTTTGTCCTTTGGAATCCTTGCAGCCACGATAACTTGGTCTTCCCAGAGATTCGTGCGCATGGACTCACCAAAACGGGAACGGTCCAACTTGGATTCCGCAGTAGCGGTGGCCGTGTTGAGGCTGAGCTGGAATGGCCCACACGATGAATCGCCCAGGGTCGGTACGTTCAATATCGAGTCGTCAAACTTGGTTGCGTCAACCGACTGGTTTTTGCGACGGTGAGCGTACACAAAGATTAGAGCAGCGCTGACAGCTACAACAGCGAGCACCCCTGCAATGATTCCAATGGTCATACCGGTGCTCGAGCCTGACGACTGACCAGCACTCAGTTGGGCATCACCGTCGTTTTGAGAGCTGGACGCAGTGGTTGAGCTAGAACTAGACTTCTTGATGGTCTTGGTCGAATTCTTGGTGTTGGTCATCGCCGTGCTTCCGGAACCTCCACCAGTGGCAATGGTGCCAGCTTCCTCGTTGTCGTCCGCGCTCTCGTCGTCGACAGAGCTACTTGATGCGTTGGCGTCTGTTGCTTCCGTGGCTTGGGTGCCAGAAGAGTTTGACGAGGATGCTGAAGACGTCGCAGTAGTGGTCGACGCGTCATTGTCAGCAGTAGTCGTGCTCGGATCGGAAGGTGTCGTTGGCACCGTGGTGGCCGTGGTTGACTTGTTGGAAGTCGAAGTTGCTGTTGACGTCGAGGACGCTGGTGAGGATGTCTTCGTGGCTACAGTGACAGTGGGGGTACTCGCTTTCGTTGTCGTGGCCGGCGCTGCCGTCGTGACGACGGCAGGCACTGAGGTCATCGTCACGGGCGGTGCGGTCGTTGTCGGTGCCGCTGTTGTCGCGGCTCCGGAGTCTCCATCCGAGCTTCCATCGTCGGCGTCCGTCAGACACGGTTTGAACAGCCGATTGAACTCTTGCTGGAGGCGGATCGTGCCCACAGCCAACGTGACCATACACTTTGGAAGCCCTTTTTGGATCGTCAGTGCCTTCAGGTCGGGGCACGAATCACAAAGCATCTGCTTTTTTTTAACTCCCAAAGGCAGTACCATCGCGACCCCGCTCACAGCTTGACACGCGCTCATTTGCGACTGGATCGCGCTGTACTGCGGTGACATGGATGCGTCCGTGCACACAGGCAGCGCCGTAGCTGTCGGCAAGCATGCAGCAGCAAACGCAGCGATCACCACGCTACACGTCCCAGACTTCATAGTCGATCGATCAATTCAGTTGTCAGGATCGGAGTGACTGGGCCAGACTAGAGGTAACGCGGGTAGGTCAAGCGGTCTCGCTGAACTGAACTTTCGAGCCAAATGTAAGGTCTCGTCCAGCCCTGCTTTTGGTCGTCCGAGGTCACAGGGACCGACCTTTTAGTGTATCGGACGGCGGATATGCGCCGGTAGCTAATGCTCATGTACGCGTTCTGGGTGGGAAACCCACGATGGGCGGCTGCAGAACCCACCTCCCACGCTCTGGCGACGACACTGCAACGCGACGGCAAATCTCCGTGATTGGCGGCTCGTTTTTGGCGGAAGATGCGCGTGTAGTTTCTACGTGAGAGACGGGCCTAAAACATCAATGGAAGCCACAGTGGCAAACGTGGCAGCAGACGGGACACCTGTGCTTTCTCTGTGACCAACGTTGTATTTCGAGAGGTCAAGTGGCTGCTGCCAAAGTCTCAATTGCAAGAGCAAGACGGACCAGCAGCTGTTGCAGCTCCACTGGGCAAAACTGGGCGTTCTTGCATTTGATGCAAAGGATCAACTTGTGGATACATCTAACTGGAGAAGCCATTGGCAGGTTGAGTAGACATCGAGACGATCTTGCGCGTTGACATGAAGATGCAGCACAAAGTTCAGAGATATTCGAGTCAGCTCCGTCCGAACACGCAGGAGCTACCCTACATACTGTGTACAATAGAAAGTGTCGAGCGAAGAAGGCATGTAGAGAGAGAAATTCTCTCTTTACATGCCTTCTTCGTTCGACACTCGCAAAGAACGAATGGCTAGATTTGAAGAGATAACGAGTGGAACATCGAAATGATAATGGCGTTTCTCAAGACGAATTGCGTATTGCACCTCGCATTTGCATTTTTTTCCAACGAAGAGTTAACAGCGACCTATTGCTTCTAGGTCAGCACACAATTCGTACCATGGACGGAACTGAATCAGCCACGATTATCCATTTAATAGTCACAATCTTTTCTCTTGGGCTTTGACGACGCTGGAGTTGGCGACGGTGCGACAACAACGACAAAGTTGTCATCCGTGGTCTCGGTCGGATCCTCCACAATGGGCGCGTTCGGAGCGGCCTTGGTGACTGGAGTTACATCGCCTTCAGTCACTGGGATCGAGTCCTTCACCACGACTGGGATCAAGCCGTTTTCATCTTCGTATTCGTCGTCCAGATCAGAAGCTGGTGCCGCGGTCGAGGGCGTTGGTGTCGTTGGAGCAGGTGTGGCCGTAGGTGTAGTCGCTTCCGGCGTCGTGGGTGGTGGTGGAGTCGCCGTGACGACAGGTACTGGAGTCTCCGTAGCAACTGGTGGCAGGGTCACCGTGGCAACTGGCTTGGTCGCTATGGGAGTTGACGGTGGGGTCGCCGTGGCAGCTGGTGGCTGGGTCACTGCGACAACGACAGGCTTAACCGTCGTTGCCGCTGGCGTTGGGGTTGGTGTCGGGTCGTCGTCCGTAGTATTATCGTCGTCGTCGCTAACGCACGGGTTGAACAGCCGATTGAACTCTTGCTGCAAGCGGATCGTGCCCACAGAGGCCAGCGTGACCGTGCACTTGGGTAGCGTCTTCTGGATCGTCATCGTCTTCAATTCCGTGCAGATGTCGCAGAGCTTTTGCTTCTTGTTGGCCCTGAGAGGAAGAGTCATCGTGACTCCACTCGCACTCTGGCACATCTTCATTTGCGCTAGGATCGCATTGTATTTTGTCGTCACGGATGCATCCGCGCACGCAGGCACCATCACAACGGTCGGAAGCGCTGTCGTCAACGGAGCAGCAAGGGCTACGACCATCACAGCCATAGCAGAGGACACCTTCATCTTTGATCGATTTGTCTGAATCGGAAATGAAAAGAATCTCGCAACTGGCGGTCCCTTGACGAACTGAACTCGCGCTGAACGCGGACGTCGTGCGTGGATTGTGGGTGTGCCTCCGCGGAGGAAACGAGTGATTGGACCTTCATCCTCCTCTGCTGGCGCGGAACCGCGAGAAATCGTGCGATTGTGGAGTTGTTTTACCTTCGAGGAGCGCCGAAAATGTAGTTTTGATTCAAAGACGGGGCACAAATCATCCAGAACAATGCGCGGACAGAAACAGGACGCTTTTCGTCCACATTGACATCTTCATGACGTGCACGGTACTGCATGCTGCTCAAGTGATGCCGTGCCCACTTCAACGTGGGAACTTTGTGGTTTCAAGTGTGATTTTTGTCCGACTTTCCTGTGATTCAATGATCAACTGCTGTGAACGCACGTCCTGATTGAACTACAATTCGTCCGTCCTCTCACGGCAACAAGCATCCATCAGAAGTAGCCTTGGAAGGTTTTTCGGCTCTGCTTAGAAGGTCACTTGAGACCAATCGTTCAAGGACACGCTTGCGTACACTGAGTGGACATTTTAAGGAATAAATAAAAGCTACATCGAACTCGTGGATATGATTGTGAATAAATGGCCACGCATAGGGAAACAACGATGGTCTTCAAATTGGTTCAAGAAGGCGACATAGCATTCCTTGCAGCAACGTGAAGATTCTACGTTTTTCCATATGCGTTGCCATTTAATCAAGAAGCCAACATGATGCTCTATCCACTTTTTTTAACCTTCAAGCAATCTCGACGTACAGCTAACAACAAGGTTGGGTGGTACACAGACGGACAGGCAGCAAGGCACGGGGTCAAAAGAACGAGTTCGACAGTTAAGGTACGTAACCACGCGTAACCTTGACGTAATACGCATTTACCTATACAAATATTAGTATTAACTTTTAACTCGAGGTTTTTTGTCAAGTAGACTGGAAAACGTAGGTTGGTTGCAAACAACGAAATTCGCACTAAAACATTCAGATGCTAGACTGACATAGACATCAAGATTGGCGTCTTGCCATTCTATTTGGCCAAACAAATTATGAACGTGTGTACATATTTGCTCGTGGCTCATCATTGAAATGGCCTCCTCGCTCCAACTTTGTGCCCAAATGCTGGTCATGTACATGCCTCGAGGGTGTATTTACGGTGCATAAACATGAAAGGGTTAGACTAATACAATGGAGACTTAATGATGTAAAAAAGGTTTTTCATGTATTTACGCTGCCACACGTTTTTACGCTTTGAGAGGAAGCATGAACGGAGCGCCATACGCAGGCACATGAAAAGCGTACCCCGTGCGTGAGTGATGTCTTCGCTAGCAAAGCTTACATGCAATTGCAAAGTTGGCTGGTGTGGCGTATGCAATGCGTGTCGGCGCTGTGGTTGCGATCGTGACGGGCTCTCCGTCGCGGAGAAATTGTTAAGAAAGCGCGGTCAGCATGGAATCCAGAAGGGCCAGCCCAAAATGAAAAAGAGAACGGCAAACTCGTATCAGTCAGGTGACTTTTACGAGTCGCCATTTACACCAAAGCTTCGTTTGCGATCAAACACAGACAGTTCTCGGTTTACAATCTTTTCGTCCTTTCCAAGTTCGAACCCAAGTATGCAGAGCATTAATGAACTTTTGACGTCACTTGGAATGAACGACAAATTACAGTACTTATACTCGCACATGTCAAACGTGGCAACGCGATCCGACCCAAGACCTGGGAAGGTCCAATCAGTCCATCGATGCAAGCTGTAACCAGAGCAGTCGCCGACATATCCAAGCATGTATGCGCAGTGCTTTGTGGAAACAGCAACATAGCTGGAGAGACGCTGTGGAAAAACTTGCAGCGTTTCCAGCCAGATTTCCCAGATGACAACGTACAATATCGACTTGCAACAACTGTCGCGGAGTGCTACGTAAAAGCGCGCAAGGGGTCTACAGAGAAGCGTGTACTTCGGGCATGTTTGACGACACTGACGCGTGAACGAGAGTTGCAAACAGTTGCTGACATCGTTCCCGGATTTTCCATGGCTGTAAATACCTATGCTAGAGGCCGCAATGATATGTGTGCTCTACGAAGCGGCGTGCCCATTGAAAATCCAGTTCGTACACTCCAGCGCTTTGATAAAAATGTGGTTGACTGCGCCATAGTGTTCATTCTGTCGCGCAAGAATGCATCGTACCTCGCATGGGGGACTAAAAAGCTCGCGCTGGATGGAAAAACACTTTTTTTCAGCTATAAGGAGGCGAAAATCCAAGACACACATGTTCGAGGCCTACACAGCTGATGCTGCATCGAATCGCCCGTTGGAATCAATACTATCGCGCAGTACATTTCTTCAGCTTTGTGCTACTCTCACGGCAGGCGATACACAGTTGAAGAAGGCAATCGGCTGTGTTGTTGGCTTTTTGGTCAATGACGCATTTGACATGCTAAAGCAAGTGATCATCAAACTACCGAATGACGTCCAAGAGCATTTACTAGTCGAGATGGAATTCATGATGGCCTACATCAAATATGGATTTGACTACCGACTGGGTGACCAAGACACAGGAACTTGCTTGCTCCACCAGGTTGAATACGGTTTGACACCTGCTACATCCTCGCCAGCGCAAGCGCCCACTGCGTTTTGCTCAAATTTCAAGAAGGTTTGTTATTTTTACCATCACCTCAAAGTGTATCTCGAGCACAACAGTTTCCATTCGTCGTCAATTGCCGTCGTGGATGGTTGCAGCGCGAAAGCGAGGTTGTTTTTTGGTCACCGCCTTCGCGTAATTAATCAACAGCGGGAAATCAAAGCAATGATTCATGATATGTAAATGCGATGCATCCAGAATAAAGGATTCGACGAGGCAGTGATCACCATTGATTCCAAGATGAAGCTTGAGCCGATGTACTTCCGTGAGAAGACGGTTGATCATTATGGCAAGCGAGGAATAAGCTGGCACGGGGCGCTTGTCCAGTGCTTCGTGTTTGATGACGGCATCGACAGCAATCAACATCCGCTCGCCCTTGACCAGCGGCTATACTTTGACCACATTTCAAAGAACGACAGCAAGCAAGATCGAGAAGCAGTAATATCCATGCTGGAAGCAGTGCTGATACGTCTCAAGCAAGATCTTCCCAGCGTGAAGCTAATTGCGTTGCTGTCTGACAATGCGACGTCATATCAAAACATGATGTTTCCATTGATACCTCCTTTTCTGTCAGCTGTGCATGGTATCCAGATTACCCATTTATCTATACGGAAACTCAAGATGGCAAAAGCGTGCTAGATGCACACTTCGCTCGCTCCATGCAAGTCCTGATGGCATGGTTAAAGGAGGGTAACAATTGCGTGACACCAACGCAGGCTGTAATAGGCCTGAAAAGCTATGGGGGATTACCAAATTGTGTTGTTGAGCTTGTTGAGCACGATCGACAGACGCTCCAAACTCTGGTTCAGCAAGTGGCGGAATGGAGAAGGTGATTCGAAGATATCAAGCGAGCAAACGATGTCAAGATTAAATTCCAACAATCTAACTCTCTTCATTCAAGCGGCACGGGTTATTTAAAACGCCCTGACTTCGTTTTAACAGTGTTTCAGTACTCTGGCATCAGTACTGGACTTCAGATCTGGCGCAGTCCGACGAACAGCAGATGCGTTGTCGATCTTTCGCAGATCTCAAGATTTGTCCCATCATTCCGCGAACAAGAAATAGCAGGTGACGTTGACGGTGGTATTGGCGACGAACTTTATCCTGACAACTCCTGCAACACTGAGCTGGATTGTGAGAGCGCAACAGAAAGTGGGGTTTGTGCCAACGATACTGAAGAGCGCACCAGCGATGGTGATGATGACGATTTTGTTGATGTGGAATAATATGACGTCACACAATGCGATGCAATTGATCCGAGTATGTGTAAGAGAGCGCTGTTCCAAACAGTCTCTCAAACACGGCACACACGCTTGTGCGACGAGGAAGCGATCTCCCGACTTGGAGGGAGAGGAGACGACTTGTGGGCTTGAAGGTAAAAATGCAACTGAATTGAAATGAGCTTATGGTTCCTGACACTACATATGAAACACCACTAGGGCTCCTAGAGGTTTTACAACTAAAACCTACACATGCAGAAATAAAACCTATGAATCTGATATATAAAAACTTGGGTACACTGAGGTTGAACCTAGGGGATCTGCTGGGAACTTGAAATTGAAGTACCGCGGAGATTCCCTGCAAAGTGATTGGCGGAAGCCACTCACTTCAGATGGTAGAGACACGTTGGCCTCGTCACCAGTGTGGTTTCCCAAAGTAGGAACCATCATTCACATGTCTAGAGTACTGTTGTGCGTAATCACGCCGAATCTCAATGATTACGAGTGACCAACACTCAACTCAGACACAGATTGCTCTGACGTCAGACGATGACGTCACCTGTGCATGTGGGATCACTTTTATGTGTTTCACCCAATATCTTCGCACCCACAATGCACTTCCACAAGGTGGCGTGTGACACACACAAAGAGCCACCTTGCATGTAATGGCAGCCTTAGCCCATTATAGGAGAGTACAACAAGGCATACAAAATCGGGCCAGGGCAGATGCTGGAAAGCCTTCGTGCACGTCATCCCGACCGATTTGATTTACCAACCGAAAACAAGATCAGGCAGGAAATATCCAAACTAAAGCACCGTGTTAATCCGCATACGCTGGCGCTCGCAGAAGCTCACAAATTCCTTGATAGAGCCCAGGACATATCTTCGAGTGCAAATGAACCAAGTCGTTTTTGGGAATCACTACTATCTGAGTATCCGCACATCAAACCCAACGACGCTTTGGCACGCTTCTGGGCGGCATTCGCGAATTCTACGCTCACAGACAAACAAGTTAAAGCTAAACTCAACAATCTGAAGACCAAGTTGAGAAAACAAACAACTCAGTAAAAATTAATTCATATAGATGAAAAATGATTGTGCCATATATTCTCCACCTGAAGATGAAGTTAAACAAGCTACTGACGAGATGAGGTGTCATTATTTCGTCACCAGCAACCACGTGCTGCGTAAAAGATTCTCACTTCGTGGTTAGACGAATCCACGATCACACAGAAAGAGAAGCGCAGGAATCGAACGTACCCAGGAAGCACCAATTCGCTGAACGCTACTGTCTTCAGTCACCAAGAGGAACTGACCAAAGCAATTGTTCTAAACCTCGAGAATGTCAGTTCGCTTACTGACAACAGCAACTCCATTGATGCGCAAAAAACCGCCAACTTCTCGCCACAGGGAAATGTAGCCCATTTAACACAAAAAAGACAGTCAACGACATATTCTCACCACTGCACGCAAAACTCCAGTGCTAGCTTCATTACCTCACAAAACATCGCCACAGTAAAGATTGTCAACTTTAGCACGGAATCTCCATACACTACGATTTTGTCCCATGAGGTCATATTGCTCCTTGTTGGCTACACTAACTTCGAGACCAGCGTTACCGCCGTAGACATCAAACCACCCATTATTATGATTCGCACCAGCACGATGTTCATTAACGCTCTCGTTGCTGGCGATTTGTCATCAACGTTACCTATGGACTTTACCGAAGTTGCACCGAGTGTGCCTTCCTCAGTGGATGCCGCATTAACCATTCCTGTAGTCCAATTTTATATAACGTGGTATCCCCCAAAATAATAGGACAGCAAAAACGTCTCTTCAAAATTAATATAATTGTAGATGGGCTGACGAAATATGCCGACGAGGAATGCACCACTGAAAAACATTGTCTACTTTTGGCTGCTGCAACTTTAGACAGACTTGACCAACAAAAACAAAAATGGTGGGAGGGTAATAACTGTAACGTGAACTTGCCAGATATGTGCACCATTTTTTTGTAAAAACCAATGCGGCTTTCGATCCCTTCTGAAAACCTCCGAGATTGGCCTGTTTTTGGTCTACTTGACTCAAAAAGTGCTTCTTAATAATACCCCTTGCACATCGCATGGGGCTTATTTGTGTCCGGGCATTGCTGCCTGTTCGTCTGTGTAAAGCTAAAGCTCGCCTCCTACAAGGACACCGTCATCTCTCTATGCATCTTGTGCAGTTTATACAACACTTCTGACGCAGTCGGACGATCCTGTGGCGCTACTGCAACACATGCGTGCGCCAGTGCTACCATCTCAGGCAGCGCGTCTGATGAAAACTCGACGCGCAGGCACCCGAGTGATACGAGTTGTAGCACGGCTGTGCCTGGTAAGGGACGACCCGAATCGGACTCCTTCGCTTGATTGTATGGAAGCACGTGTGAGTCCAGCTCAGAGAGTACGATGCCGAACGAAAAGATGTCGGCCTTGTCGTCGTAGCGCTCGCCCATCATCACCTCAGGTGCCATCCACAGCGATGTGCCCACACCCGCGGTCATCGTGCTGTCGCTGCGTTCGCGAGACACACCAAAGTCGGTTAGTTTCGCGTTCAGCTGGTTGTCCAACAGGATATTCTTCGACTTGAGGTCGCGATGCAGCACGATCGGCTGCAATGAGTGCAAGTACGTTAGCGCATGTGCGATGTGCAATGCAATTTTGACTTTGTCGTGGTCAAACCCATGCGCAACGTGTTCAACGTCCTCGAAACGAGTCAAGAGTCCACGAAGATCGCCACCTTCCATGTACTCAGAGACCACACAAAGATCGTTCAGCGAATCCCACGCGACACCGATGAATTGGACAATCCGCTCGTGCTCCAGTGACGCCATGAGCTTGATTTCAGCGAGGAACGCATTGATTTGCTTGAAGTTTTTGCGCGTCTCAGGCAACAGTGTCTTGATCGCGACTAGCTGGTCATTGTACACGCCGCGGTACACCTCGCCATACCCGCCGCGGGACAAAAGCGCATGTGAGCGCACTTTTTCCTTCGGGATCCGCGCTGCAATGATCACTTCGTCCTCCCAGAGTCCACCCTGTGGCAGTGGTCCGTGGTGAGAAGACGCGTTAGATTTATTCCCCATGCCGGAGCTGATCGTATATGACTGATTCGTCGAGCTGTCTGGATACGAAGAGGCTGGACTGAGCAGTTGGGCGACGAGCTTTGGCCCAGTGGTGTTCTTTCGCCTCTGACTCCTCACGACGAGCAACAGCACGGCCACAGCAGCCAGGACGCCAATGATAATACCCGCAATGAGTCCAATGCTCATCGAAGCACCTGAATTTTCATTATAAAAGAAAAGGGTATTTCAATGAGTAAGCGTGCAGCCGCAAGAAAGTCAAAACAGAAAAAAAATATCGCACTAGTAGGAAGATCTGATATTGGTGAAGCAGGCGCTTCTGGAGCACCCACCGCATCACCAATGCCTGCTGACCCACTCGAGTTGCTGCCGGACCTCGATCCACTTGATTCCTCATCCGAACACGCAAAGAAGCTGCTGTACAGCGCCAGCACATTGATCAGCTCTGTGCGCTCGTTCGTGTACACGGTGCAGTTGGGGAAGAACGTCTTACTCGCGGTCTCCTGCGCCAGGAACGTGCACTCACCACAGATTTTCTGGACTTGCGCGCTCGTGAGCGGCGCCTGGAGCGTCACGCTCGTGACACCCTCGCACACGTTGGTCTGCGCCAGCAGCGACGTGTAGAAGTCGCTGAACTGCGGGTCTGAGCAGAGCACAGCGTCGGAGACGCTGACGAAGAGAGCACCGAGCGCTAACATCGCCATGCATTCCATTTCGTTTCGTGGGGGTAAGAGAGACTACGCTCGTGTCGAAAATGGCAGAATGGAGGCGAGAACATGGAAAGCAGTTAGGCACGTTACCACACTAAGAAAATTCTGTTTATTATCAATACATCCTCTAATATTTTTCATGCAATTGGTGATAATATGTTATAGTTGAGCGGGTATTAAGATGGTTTCAGAGGTAAGAATAGGTTGACCTGTGGAATCAAGTAGATCGTCATTACCCGGTCTGTGGTACGAAAATGTCGCTTTCTTTTGTATGCAACTACGCTCAACAGATTTTCTGAAATACGAAGGTTTTAAATGAAGCTGTGGACCCAACGCGCTGAACTTACGCGAACCTCCTCTATTGAGTGAACCCATTGCTCTGTAGGACTTTCTCTTACACTAACATATTTCAGTGCATTTGCACTCGGTAATGAAATCCTGGGTTTACCACTTCACGGCGTTACACTTTCCCTGTCGTGATGCAATTGGGGCTTCGTATGAACTATTAACACTACAAAGTTTCATGTGTGTGCCTGTTTTGTGAGACATGCTCTCTTCAGCAAGCAACCGACAACCTCCGTAGACGTCAACAAGAGGTCTGCTAGAGTCCTTAGCCAACCACGTGGTCAGCTTCCACCTCTCCTACGCTGTCAGCGACGAAAATACAAACAACCCTCATCTATTTCAAGATCTTGCCGAAGCCTCGATTGAGCGTTGAGCCCAGCTGGTTGTGATGTTGTCGAACACGTAGCCGGCATGGCAATTCTTCGTCAAATGGATCTTGTGGTAGCATGCCTTGCCTTGTGGAGTACTAGCCTGTAATCCAACCCATTTGAAAACCTGTCTTGCTGCTGCGTCGATTGTGGAGTGACAGAGCTGACGCCGACGGCAATGGTGACTCTATTATACAGCGACGAACAAAACTGCGGAAATATTTAGCACTTTTCATTTTCAAGCTATATATCAGGATCTACTGCATCAATTTGCATAAGAGTACCGTCGTTAGATAGATATTTATCATAGCTATCCAGTGATATAAGACATTGGAATATACTATACATACTTGAGGAGATATGAAGATTCTTGCAGCGTCACCTCATTTTCGCAGTGTTGTTCCTCATTGTCAAAAATCAAACTTTATTTATTTATTCGTACTTTGTGTTCTCACTTGTCGCTTCTAACACTGCAGCTACCCTACTAGGCATACTTTCCGCCAGTCTCTTGTATGTCGCAGCTCCAATGTCATTCCATGTGTCCTGTACACGTTCCCACACCTCGTACATGCTCTTCGGTTCTTCGTACAAATTCAATCTTCTCTTCGGCTCAACCCACAGATGTTCAATTGAATTGAGGTTCGGAGACTGTGGAGGCCACTCTAGTATTTCGACTTCATTTACTTCGAATCATTTCTTCGCCAATCTAGACGTATGCTTCGGGTCGTTGTCTTGCTGGAATATGACTTCTTCCTTTTTGTACCCGTAGTACTCGAGAGTTTGGAGGAACTCATCATCGAGGATCTTGGTATATAGCTCTGTGTTGAGACTTCCTTCGATTTTGGTCATGTATTCGTCGCCTTTGGCTGTGAAGCAACCCCACACCATCAGGCTTCCTCCGCCGAACTTGACCGTTCCTTCGATTTCTCGATTCGTTATTTGCCTTGCATCTATTTTCTTTCACACCCACTTGCACCCGTCGGACCCCAGACGATTGACCTTCGTTTCACTGCTCCATATCATGCGATTCCAGTCTTCAACGGTCCAACTCGCGAGCTTTTTCGCGAATTCGAGCCGAAGCTTCTTATGGCGATCTTGAAGTCGAGGATTTTGTATCTTCTTTCGAGCTACTAGACCGACTCTTCGTAATGCACGTCGTACGGTGATTGGATGTACGTTTGCAATCGCATCAGTGCAAAGCTGACGTGCCACCTTTGTCCCGGTGTTTGCCTTGCCTGAAGTGACGGCTCTATGGGTGCGACGAGTTGTCGCTTCGAACATCTTGGTTGGACGACTGACTTTGGACTTTTTCGCTGCTGGACAGACCTCGTCTCGTATCTTTCTTACTGTCTTCTCATCGACTTGGAGTTGTCTTGCAATCTGTCGGGCTGGAATCTCTACTCAAGGAGATTGACGGTTGACGGTGTTGTTCTTCTTTTCTTCAGATATCTTCTTCATGTCTTCAGCGGGGCTCAAACCGTGAACGTCTGGGGCGCGAGGTGGACCTACAAACGGCTACGCTATTAGAGAACTTGATAGTTGCTTGCAATTCGTTGGTATTGGTAAGAAAAAATCTAGTCGGTGGTGAGAAACAAAACTGCGAAAATGATGTGGCGTGACTATAGTCATTATATTTCCACGACTATGTGCCATATGTTATAATGTTTTATAACATCGAGAAGCCAAGATGAATATCTATCTAACGACGGTACTCTCATGTAAATTGATGTAGTAGATCCTGGAATACAAAGCTTGAAACTGAAAAGTGCCAAACATTTCCGCATCTTTGTTCGTCACTGTACATGCTGGCCATTCAAACCAGGCTGGAGAATGTTCCTCTTATGCACGAAGAGTTCAACCCGGCTGCGAGAGCTCTGATGTCAGATGATTGCAAATTAACGAGAGCCACAGAGACTCGCAGAAGTTTACACATTTTTGAGTTACAACTTGCACTGCATTAGCGCTAAGACATAAGACGTGTGCGATCCCCAATACGTTATCCCATTTACTGACTGGCACCTGCGTGCAGCCCCTAACTGTCCACGCCCGTGAACAAGAATGTACCAACTCCTCACGCAAAACAAAACGAACTGGTCAAGACCAGTGGTTAGGCGAGGAACATAATACCTGCAACAACAGGGCGTAAAAAGGCACTTTTGCATGGCAATTGGGGGTGCAAAACATTCCAGTCTGTCGTAAAGTATACCGGAATATACATCACTGAGAAGTCAGAGAAAGTTATGACTGATGGCAGAGATAACACCGCTTTACATGGATGATCGTCATTGTGTATGACAGACGAAAATGAGATCCGAAACTAAGTGGCCGTCACTTTATTGCAGTTGCTTCGCCATCTGATATATTTTTATCATTAGTGGTGGTATATTAATGAGGGAAAACAAAATATTATATATCTGACCAGATACGTACCCTATAGGAAATATTAAAGGTAATCAATTATATTGTAATACCAAATCAAAGGTGCCTCCCGCCTTGATCGCATACCCAACGTGTGCTTCAATTGCGAAGCTGTCAAAATGTTTCATTTTCTTAACATTTGCCACTGATTGTAAGCGGTACATTCGCATATTCTGGCAAATATTGATGTGCATCGAGTGTCTGTATCAATAATTGTCCTATAATTTCAACCCAATGTCATTCTGTCACGTCCTGATGTTACAGGCACTCGGAGTTAATTAGACTGAGTGACTAATTTTGCATACAGTACTGTAGTTACCAGTTACCAATATGGTCCAACGTAACATAGAATAGAATATAATACTAAAAGCGCCGAGAGAACACTCTCGTGCTCCTTAATCTTGTAATTGAGTGAGCACCTTCACTCGTTTTCCTTACACTTGTAGTTGGGTACGAGCACTTTCGCTGACACCCCTTGCACTCCAATCAAACACTCTGTTTCATAAATCTATTCTAACGTGTGTGCTACGCGCGTCACCCGATGGCTTAAGCGGGCACATCCGTTACGAAAAATTAATCATAGTGTAGTATGTAATGCGTCATGACAGATGCACCCACCACTGACGGGGAATATTCTCACTGACAGCGACCATGAGCGATTTGATCTTACTATGCGTATACTTATTTATTGCCTTAACAGAACAACAACATAATTTATCACTCATTCGAATTAATATTTCTTGGGATGCTTTCGACACTCGATTATTTTCAAACACCTTTCGTGCCAATTAATGTCATGCATGATTTGCGAAATAATGTAGAGTAGATTGAGCAAGATTTGCTTCCACCATGTCATGCCAACTATTAATATAAAGCGCCATGCGCATAGACAACGCTGAGTAGCTATAGCGGTGGCGCAACTGTGACACAAATCCATTGTATTTGAAGTTTGTATAGAGGTGAGTGCACACTAATTTTGAATGCTCTACTACACCTACTTCTGTTCGCAGTAATTACACTAAAATTCAGTGCGAGTAATTTAGGCATGATACAAATTTTGAATACAGCCTAACTGCGATGATCAGTGTAGTTGATAGCGACTGACTTGGAAAAGTTGTATATATGTATTCCATAGTCAGGGTAGGCTTTTCTCCTAGTCTAAAAGGGGTATGGGGTGAGATTCCTGGTGTGGTCTCACCACTCACGGCTTTTGTAGATTCTGTAGCTGGTCTAGAGATTGGCACAAATATAACCCAGACCAATACCTCGACCGTAAAAATAATAGTAGTGTGAGACACATTAACAAGGGCTTAACTGTGGGTGCGTTACAAACTTAATGTGGACCATATTAGTGTAATGCTGTGAAACTGTTTTATGTTAGTGTCTCGACTACTGTTATTAGACAGGTGTTTCTCAACTGGAGTAATAGGTTGAGCTAACTATGGAGAGGGATACAGATGGAACATCTAGCCTGGGAACTGGAGTGGGACGCAAATGACCAGTGAAAATTTCAGGAGGCGGCTATGTGTGTTGAAGAACGACCTGAAATGGCTGGAGCATCGGAGCTGGTTTAGTATCCGGTGGACGTGTTCTTGGTCTGTGTCATCGTGGCGCAGGAGCGCTCGAATGTGGGCAGCGAATGCTGCGAGTATTTTAATAGTTAGCATCTTGGGATGCCCTGGGCGTCCACTTTCAAAGGTGACTTTGTTACAATGCTGTAAATGTGTTTAAAAGGGTAATGTGTCTCGATTCCGTATGATGCTCTAAATGTGTTAATGTGTGCATCAACCGGCGATGTAGACCCAAAAATTTAGTGATCATTATTTATAAATTTGTCAAAGTAATTGGTCCACATTAAGGTGGTGCTGTGAATGCGCACCAGCCTAAGTAACGTGGTCCACACTACGAACTTGCAGCATGCACTTTTGGTGAGACAGTGGATCCAAGTTGAAGTTAAACCTTAGGAAAACTCTTTATAAGCAAATATATTGTAATCTTATCGATGTGTAAATAATGCTTATTTACTAACTTTTGAGTCACCACATACAACCGTTTAAACGAGATAAGCACCTAGTTTGAGCACGCATTATGGAAGGTTTTGAAATAGTTAGGCCACCATAAATAGTCAGTCAGGCCAGACATACAGTTCGCACCCTGTCTCTAGAAATTTGGATGTGTCATGTAGAGAGGGCGGACCTTCTTTGAATAGATACGAAAATTTAGAGCTCTTTTTAGAGATGCACACTGTTTGCACATACACATGTACTGAATATGAAACGAATCGTGAAAAATTACTGGTGTGCCAACAAAAACATTGACTGCACTCCACCCGGAAACGACACTGCATGAGATTCCTTACGTACTAATGGTTGGGATGTGGCGCAAAGTTTCAGTTTTGCCATACACTTTTGCACGTAGGTTATCCACCTATACAAGCTAGGATAGCACATTGATACATTGAGTCGTGGACTCGATCGGTATTTTTTTTATCAATCACCTGGAGTATGAAGAGTCAGGGGGTCAGTTCGTGGTGTGTAGCCATCTGGATAATGTACTGTGCTCTTGGAAACTGTGACTTACTTTTGTTACCAGTACAATGTTGACTGCGTGAACAATCCGGTTGCGTTGAACTTTTGCGGATCAACTGAACAGCAAATGAAACCTGACTAACAATTCTGGTGGCAAAATAAACAATAACAAGTCCCATTTTGTCGTGTGCTGCCATTTTTTTCGAATAAATGGAAGCACGCTGCACAATTTTTTCAGCAGTTGTCCAACCAAAAGAGACTTTTTCTTCGTAATGTACACTGATGCAATGATGAAAATGGGCCCGCTGTTACTTGAATACCCATGCCAGTTTGGCAGCGCGAATCTACTTTCCCCTCTTGCAATAGATACACGCATATTTACAGCTATATACAGAGTTGCTCTAAAAAACGTACATCTGGGCTACTTGGTAGGCGCTCAAGGGTGAGGAGTGGAGTGGATACCTGTTCCGAGGACTAGGAAGTAAGTCCAGCCTGCTGCCAACGCTGCCGAGTATGGACGTCGTAAACGAGACCATCACATGAGCAGATTGCGCTCCAGGCGAGCAACATTTTTCCATATTTAATGCCCCACATTGATCATTTGCGATGCGCAAATCAATCTCAGTGAACATGACCCTAATTGAGAAAAAAAGCAATGCGTTTGTGGATAGTGAGTGATCTTGAGTGTGCGTATGCCACCTCTGAACGTCTGTGCTGATGCTGCGCTAGCTATTAATGGCTCAATAAAAGGAAATATTCTGCAGGTGTAGTAGGCTGTAGAAACTGGCACCGTTAGGGAAGCTGGCGCTTCCTGGTAAACCTTCTTGTATTGAGATCCTTGCAGCAAATTGTCTACTGAGTGCTGGCTGAGTTTCCTCCAGCAAGCCACTCCTACTTCTAAGAGTATCTATCGTCCCTAATGTTCACCGTTCTTAGCCAGCTCAGCTCCACTCGACGTGAAGCACGATGAGTGGCCAGGGCATGGAATCTTATCCACGTCCTCGGCCCACTACAGCAGGGCAACTACAACAGACTGCCTATAACATCCTCTCGCGAGAGTTCTCTGCTCTACACTTCGAGAACACGATCGGAGTGGTGCCGACAGCGCGGATGAACCGGATCGCCAAATGACCCAGACTACTGATGCCGATAACTCCAACGCGGTCACCAGCCTTGACATTATTTAATAGCGTGTACACAGTCGCGCCACCGGCCCGTAAATGGCGTTGCAGCGTCTGAAGGAATCGCTTTCGGGATCTTGAATATGTAGTGCAAGATCCGCGCACGTAGTGCAATCACTGTATGCACTCGCACCGTCGGCGTGCTTGGAGTCGTATGTGTACACTAGCACTTCGGTATGCACACATTTGCAGGCAAAGTCACGATAATCATCATCTTTGTTCAAGAACACTCAAATTTGCTCGCCGACTCAGACACGGTTGCCGACAGCCAATTGCTTGACGTCTTCGCCAGCGATAGTCACCTCACCAATGATTTCGCGACCTGGACGCAATGCCACCCCGCGTTTCCCATGGTGTGGGTTCCCAGCTGCAGTATCACAATAGAGAGAGGTGTTGATCACGACGTCTTCCGAGCTCGTGATGTATTGCCATGACTGGACTATACTTCTCACGAGGGTTAGGTGTTGATGGTTCTTGGGGGGATGGTTCTTGGGGGCTACCATGTTGGTTCGCGTGGTTTGGCGTGTGAGTTGACACCAAGGACGTAAATCGGAGCATATGGTGGATTGGGTGAAGCAATGGTGGCTGCAGCTAAACTGTGGGGAATCCAAACGTGCACGGGATTAGTGTCCATATTTGATCTGACTGGTGGAGAGCTGCAAAGATGATGTCATGGCCGAGTAGATGCGGTTTTCGGCTTCTGTGTCGCAAACAAATCATGTACCAGTATAAGGCCCTCACAGGGAGGGGTACACTTGTTGGACCATCTTCTACTCCTTATAGAACGAAAAGGGTCTTCACCTATGTTCATACGTATCTTTCGGGACGAAGCCTCAAATGAAGCGACTCGAACCGTAAAGGCACGAAAGGCGGGGCTTTATTATTTACACTTGCCGCTACATTCCAAAATAAATGCAAACACACTACACGGCAACCCGACTACGTACTTGTATCGTATCAGGCAGCAGCGTCTATTGTGCTAATGGCTAGACTGCTACCTGTGATTTTGTTGCTTTATAGGACACCGGCATTTTTTGCCTGCATCCAGGCACTTCGATACCAGAAACGGTGGGCTTCACGTGGTCGACTTTTGACTCCTCCACTTTCCACCAACTCAGGTTTTCGCCGCGAGTGATGGTCTCTTAGGTCGCAGTGACATAATCGGCGAAAAACGTGATCTCCGTTGCTCTTGGCCAATCGAATCACGCGCTCCATCCATATGCCCTGTCTGTGACACACAACGACCCAATTGGAGCCGCAACAGCTCCTTTGACGCGCATGAACGCCCAAGCAGCTCGTTCCCAATGCCGCCGTTTGCTCTAGTTCATTATCCAATTTGCCTCCTCTGCGCCGCATTGCAAGAACTCGACTCTACGCCACCTCTAGCCAACATGGCTGCTGCTCCAAGAACTGTCAACGCCTACGCCGCCTTCGACAAGGCCGGTGAGGTCAAGTCGTGGCAGTACGAGTCCCGCGTCCTGGGCGCCGAAGACATCGAGATCAAGATCTCACACTGCGGTATCTGCGGCTCGGACATCCACTCGCTGGACAGCGGCTGGGGCGCAACCACGTACCCGTGCGTTCCAGGCCACGAGATCGTGGGCGAAGTGACCCTTGTGGGCGACGACGTCAAGGACCTGGCTGTCGGCGACCGTGTCGGCGTCGGCGCGCAAGCGTGGGCGTGCTTGAACAAGGATGGCGACTGCCGTGACTGCGCCGACGGCGCTGACGTGCACTGTGGCCGCATTGTGTACACGTACAACTCGTACTACGCGGATGGTGCGATGGCGTACGGCGGCTACGCCGACTTTGTGCGCGTGTCGTGCCACTACGCGTTCAAGATCCCGGAAGCGATTCCTTCGGACGCTGCGGCGCCGTTGCTGTGCGCTGGCGCGACCGTGTACACGCCACTGAAGACGCACAACGTGAAGGCTGGTGACCGCGTGGGTGTGGTCGGCATCGGTGGTCTGGGCCACTTGGCGCTCCAGTTCATCCGCGCCGTCGGTGCCACTGCGATTGCGTTCTCGCGCTCGAACAACAAGGAGCAGGAGGCCCGCGATCTCGGTGCTGCCGAGTTCTACAACCTGAGCAACGAAGAAGATGCGAAGAAGGCCGTCGGAACCTTGGACCTGTTGATCATCACGGCTGATGCGATCAACATGCCGTACAACCAGTACATGGGGTTGTTGCGCTCGCGCGGCACGTGCGTCATGGTTGGTTTGCCGAACGATGGCGTCCAGTTCTCGCCGTTCTTAGTTGTCGTCGAGGGTAAGAAGTTTGTCGGCTCCAAGATGGGCTCGATCGCTGACATCAAGGAGATGCTCGCGATCGCGGCGGAGAAGAACGTACGTCCTGTCATTGAGAAGTTGCCGATGAGCCGCGCGAACGAGGGTCTCCAGAAGGTGCGCGACGGTAAGGTCCGCTACCGTGTCGTGCTTGAGAACTAGACATCAAAGAAGCAAGTTGTTAGATGCCTATTGCCTGACGTAGTTGCTACATTTGGTAAGTCTATCTGTTGTGAAAACAAACTTCTATAAAAGAGCGTATTCAATTGGCGATTTTGCTGGCGTTCTGTGCGTGTGTTAGTATGACAAATTGGAAATGCCGTGGCTAATCGACTCTACGACATACCAATTCAAGATCCCAACTCTCCTTTCGCGTTGGAACCAGTCCAAGCGGAAGATAGTGATGGAATGGATGAATAGCATTCTGGTGTGCTCTCCGCCCCATGACAAGCAATGCGGTTACACGAGATCCAGATCTTCAGCGAATGGCAAGCCGCATAGAAGCGTTGAGCTCCAAATTCTCGTGGATCACCTGACATCACGTCAAACGAGAGTTCAACACAGCGGCAGACCAAATGGCTAACACAGCAATGGATTGCACATCAAGCACAACCTTCACGAAAGACTCACGTGGACTTGACCGACTAAAGTTTAACGAAATCCGAGCGCTGCTCCAGAACGACACATAGAATGCCGTTAAACCGTACCAATCATCATGGTCTCTTCCGACAGTGATCCACCACTTCCAGGCGTCTTCAGCTAGAATTTATAGGTATGATCCATAAACTTTAAGTTCAATAGACCACCTTATACTACTAAAAAAATATTGGTGACGTTCCCGAACAGTAACACCAACAGTCATAAATACGAGATCGCATCCAGCCGATGAGATGATTCTGTCAGCTGATGGTGCAGCTGATAATGCCTAGCGCAATGAAGGTGCAAACGTCAAAAGTGTCTCATTCAAATTTGAAGGCGTCTGGTAAAAAAAAATAGTTCGAACGAGCAGCCACGGCATTTCCAATTTGTCATACTAACACACGCACAGAACGCCAGCAAAATCGCCAATTGAATACGCTCTTTTATAGAAGTTTGTTTTCACAACAGATAGACTTACCAAATGTAGCAACTACGTCAGGCAATAGGCATCTAACAACTTGCTTCTTTGATGTCTAGTTCTCAAGCACGACACGGTAGCGGACCTTACCGTCGCGCACCTTCTGGAGACCCTCGTTCGCGCGGCTCATCGGCAACTTCTCAATGACAGGACGTACGTTCTTCTCCGCCGCGATCGCGAGCATCTCCTTGATGTCAGCGATCGAGCCCATCTTGGAGCCGACAAACTTCTTACCCTCGACGACAACTAAGAACGGCGAGAACTGGACGCCATCGTTCGGCAAACCAACCATGACGCACGTGCCGCGCGAGCGCAACAACCCCATGTACTGGTTGTACGGCATGTTGATCGCATCAGCCGTGATGATCAACAGGTCCAAGGTTCCGACGGCCTTCTTCGCATCTTCTTCGTTGCTCAGGTTGTAGAACTCGGCAGCACCGAGATCGCGGGCCTCCTGCTCCTTGTTGTTCGAGCGCGAGAACGCAATCGCAGTGGCACCGACGGCGCGGATGAACTGGAGCGCCAAGTGGCCCAGACCACCGATGCCGACCACACCCACGCGGTCACCAGCCTTCACGTTGTGCGTCTTCAGTGGCGTGTACACGGTCGCGCCAGCGCACAGCAACGGCGCCGCAGCGTCCGAAGGAATCGCTTCCGGGATCTTGAACGCGTAGTGGCACGACACGCGCACAAAGTCGGCGTAGCCGCCGTACGCCATCGCACCATCCGCGTAGTACGAGTTGTACGTGTACACAATGCGGCCACAGTGCACGTCAGCGCCGTCGGCGCAGTCACGGCAGTCGCCATCCTTGTTCAAGCACGCCCACGCTTGCGCGCCGACGCCGACACGGTCGCCGACAGCCAGGTCCTTGACGTCGTCGCCCACAAGGGTCACTTCGCCCACGATCTCGTGGCCTGGAACGCACGGGTACGTGGTTGCGCCCCAGCCGCTGTCCAGCGAGTGGATGTCCGAGCCGCAGATACCGCAGTGTGAGATCTTGATCTCGATGTCTTCGGCGCCCAGGACGCGGGACTCGTACTGCCACGACTTGACCTCACCGGCCTTGTCGAAGGCGGCGTAGGCGTTGACAGTTCTTGGAGCAGCAGCCATGTTGGCTAGAGGTGGCGTAGAGTCGAGTTCTTGCAATGCGGCGCAGAGGAGGCAAATTGGATAATGAACTAGAGCAAACGGCGGCATTGGGAACGAGCTGCTTGGGCGTTCATGCGCGTCAAAGGAGCTGTTGCGGCTCCAATTGGGTCGTTGTGTGTCACAGACAGGGCATATGGATGGAGCGCGTGATTCGATTGGCCAAGAGCAACGGAGATCACGTTTTTCGCCGATTATGTCACTGCGACCTAAGAGACCATCACTCGCGGCGAAAACCTGAGTTGGTGGAAAGTGGAGGAGTCAAAAGTCGACCACGTGAAGCCCACCGTTTCTGGTATCGAAGTGCCTGGATGCAGGCAAAAAATGCCGGTGTCCTATAAAGCAACAAAATCACAGGTAGCAGTCTAGCCATTAGCACAATAGACGCTGCTGCCTGATACGATACAAGTACGTAGTCGGGTTGCCGTGTAGTGTGTTTGCATTTATTTTGGAATGTAGCGGCAAGTGTAAATAATAAAGCCCCGCCTTTCGTGCCTTTACGGTTCGAGTCGCTTCATTTGAGGCTTCGTCCCGAAAGATACGTATGAACATAGGTGAAGACCCTTTTCGTTCTATAAGGAGTAGAAGATGGTCCAACAAGTGTACCCCTCCCTGTGAGGGCCTTATACTGGTACATGATTTGTTTGCGACACAGAAGCCGAAAACCGCATCTACTCGGCCATGACATCATCTTTGCAGCTCTCCACCAGTCAGATCAAATATGGACACTAATCCCGTGCACGTTTGGATTCCCCACAGTTTAGCTGCAGCCACCATTGCTTCACCCAATCCACCATATGCTCCGATTTACGTCCTTGGTGTCAACTCACACGCCAAACCACGCGAACCAACATGGTAGCCCCCAAGAACCATCCCCCCAAGAACCATCAACACCTAACCCTCGTGAGAAGTATAGTCCAGTCATGGCAATACATCACGAGCTCGGAAGACGTCGTGATCAACACCTCTCTCTATTGTGATACTGCAGCTGGGAACCCACACCATGGGAAACGCGGGGTGGCATTGCGTCCAGGTCGCGAAATCATTGGTGAGGTGACTATCGCTGGCGAAGACGTCAAGCAATTGGCTGTCGGCAACCGTGTCTGAGTCGGCGAGCAAATTTGAGTGTTCTTGAACAAAGATGATGATTATCGTGACTTTGCCTGCAAATGTGTGCATACCGAAGTGCTAGTGTACACATACGACTCCAAGCACGCCGACGGTGCGAGTGCATACAGTGATTGCACTACGTGCGCGGATCTTGCACTACATATTCAAGATCCCGAAAGCGATTCCTTCAGACGCTGCAACGCCATTTACGGGCCGGTGGCGCGACTGTGTACACGCTATTAAATAATGTCAAGGCTGGTGACCGCGTTGGAGTTATCGGCATCAGTAGTCTGGGTCATTTGGCGATCCGGTTCATCCGCGCTGTCGGCACCACTCCGATCGTGTTCTCGAAGTGTAGAGCAGAGAACTCTCGCGAGAGGATGTTATAGGCAGTCTGTTGTAGTTGCCCTGCTGTAGTGGGCCGAGGACGTGGATAAGATTCCATGCCCTGGCCACTCATCGTGCTTCACGTCGAGTGGAGCTGAGCTGGCTAAGAACGGTGAACATTAGGGACGATAGATACTCTTAGAAGTAGGAGTGGCTTGCTGGAGGAAACTCAGCCAGCACTCAGTAGACAATTTGCTGCAAGGATCTCAATACAAGAAGGTTTACCAGGAAGCGCCAGCTTCCCTAACGGTGCCAGTTTCTACAGCCTACTACACCTGCAGAATATTTCCTTTTATTGAGCCATTAATAGCTAGCGCAGCATCAGCACAGACGTTCAGAGGTGGCATACGCACACTCAAGATCACTCACTATCCACAAACGCATTGCTTTTTTTCTCAATTAGGGTCATGTTCACTGAGATTGATTTGCGCATCGCAAATGATCAATGTGGGGCATTAAATATGGAAAAATGTTGCTCGCCTGGAGCGCAATCTGCTCATGTGATGGTCTCGTTTACGACGTCCATACTCGGCAGCGTTGGCAGCAGGCTGGACTTACTTCCTAGTCCTCGGAACAGGTATCCACTCCACTCCTCACCCTTGAGCGCCTACCAAGTAGCCCAGATGTACGTTTTTTAGAGCAACTCTGTATATAGCTGTAAATATGCGTGTATCTATTGCAAGAGGGGAAAGTAGATTCGCGCTGCCAAACTGGCATGGGTATTCAAGTAACAGCGGGCCCATTTTCATCATTGCATCAGTGTACATTACGAAGAAAAAGTCTCTTTTGGTTGGACAACTGCTGAAAAAATTGTGCAGCGTGCTTCCATTTATTCGAAAAAAATGGCAGCACACGACAAAATGGGACTTGTTATTGTTTATTTTGCCACCAGAATTGTTAGTCAGGTTTCATTTGCTGTTCAGTTGATCCGCAAAAGTTCAACGCAACCGGATTGTTCACGCAGTCAACATTGTACTGGTAACAAAAGTAAGTCACAGTTTCCAAGAGCACAGTACATTATCCAGATGGCTACACACCACGAACTGACCCCCTGACTCTTCATACTCCAGGTGATTGATAAAAAAAATACCGATCGAGTCCACGACTCAATGTATCAATGTGCTATCCTAGCTTGTATAGGTGGATAACCTACGTGCAAAAGTGTATGGCAAAACTGAAACTTTGCGCCACATCCCAACCATTAGTACGTAAGGAATCTCATGCAGTGTCGTTTCCGGGTGGAGTGCAGTCAATGTTTTTGTTGGCACACCAGTAATTTTTCACGATTCGTTTCATATTCAGTACATGTGTATGTGCAAACAGTGTGCATCTCTAAAAAGAGCTCTAAATTTTCGTATCTATTCAAAGAAGGTCCGCCCTCTCTACATGACACATCCAAATTTCTAGAGACAGGGTGCGAACTGTATGTCTGGCCTGACTGACTATTTATGGTGGCCTAACTATTTCAAAACCTTCCATAATGCGTGCTCAAACTAGGTGCTTATCTCGTTTAAACGGTTGTATGTGGTGACTCAAAAGTTAGTAAATAAGCATTATTTACACATCGATAAGATTACAATATATTTGCTTATAAAGAGTTTTCCTAAGGTTTAACTTCAACTTGGATCCACTGTCTCACCAAAAGTGCATGCTACAACACGTACATAAAGCTCCGTTCATAGAGCTCATCATCTCTTTCGCGATAGTAAATAATAAACAAAAAAATCGAAAGCAAACGTCGATGTGGTCGCAGCGACCTGGTCATTTTCGCTCGTGAAACGCTAGCGTGCGCTGTGCATAGCGCTTCCTTCTGCCCACTCTCATCTCTTAATACCACTGTATGATTATGAGAGACATGACACATTTTTGAAATCTCTATTCATGGCAAGTGTTGAATGCGACTCAAGTGGCATGCATCAAAAGCTTGCACTCAGTTTTAAAAAAAATAGAGCGCAGAAAAGACCAATTGGTCCTTCGTGGTTCGTCGTGTCAACAGGGTTCAATGCGAGCACGCAGAAGTCCCACGGTTACTCGGATGTACTCCCACCTGAGTGCAGTGTTAGGTAAAAGTTTCAATTTCAGGAAACGCAGACCACGCCTGCACGACAATTCAGACTCGTTTGGCGTACTGACTTTGCGAACAACTGACGCGGTCGTGGCTCATGCAGTCCATGTCGAAATTTACGAGCGCTGCCAGATGCTGGCGGAGCACCATGCTTGCCCTTGCTATGCGTACTGGTGGTGACCCGACCTGGACTTGTGTCGTCTCCAAGACGGTTGCTGCTGCTGGTATCCACTGTTCCTCTGACAGCCCAGATGGCTAGTTGTTGTACGCAAGCCCAATGATGTTGTTTCAATCACATTGGCCGTGTAAACCATTTATCAATTTCTATCCTGAGTTCAAGAGCACAACTGCAAAAAGCAAAACTGAGCAACCCTCAACAGCTACCTTTCGCGCACATCGCAATCCTCGACTTACAAAGTGCCGATTCACAATGAACACTGGGATCTGGTCTGAGGAAGAGCACGATCGCTTCCTGTACGCCATCAAGAAGCACCCGAAGGGACCTTGGAGTACGATTGCAGACTTTGTCGGTACTCGATCTGCTCGCCAGGTGCAGACTCACACCCAGAAGTACTATGAAAAGATCCTGCGTCGGATGCGTGGATTGCGAAAGGATCGCAGGACGTGGACTCGTCTTGAGCACCGTATCGAGGACGATATCCTCGAGTTCTGCAAAAGCATGAATGGACCGCGTGTGGAAGTCGAGATCACGAATCAGCTCGCTGGGACACCGGACAATTATCAGAGCAACTCAAGAGCAGCAAGCCCTACTCAGGTGTCAAGCAGCAGCAGCAGCGCGATTCAAGCAAGCCAACCTTTCGCTTCACAGATCGAACTCGGTGTCTTGGACGCGCTGTTAGTTGACGAAACTAACGAAGCTGAGAACGACGACGACGCGTTCTTCGGACTCCCCTCACTCGAGGAATCGCTCGATTTCTTCATTTCGTCTCTCGAACTCGACATGCAGCGTTGATGGACAAGGTTTACAAGTTTGTATGTGTGTACTGCTAGTACAGGTGGATGGATGTCTGTCTGTAGGCAAGGGTCCAGAAGGCTATCAGAATTGTTTGTTAGTGTATATAAATCAATCAACCCTTACTACACATCAACTTTATTACCAATCTTCTCTTGCATGTACGGAAGTGGGTTTGTGCAGGCGGCTGACAAAGTAAGAATGGAGAGATTTTTTTAAGGATGAGCGCCCAGAACCGCGTGCAACTGGATAGAGCTCAATAAATAGAAATAAATGTGTGTTGTGAAGTTACGGCGGGATGTTTCCCAAACCTGTTAATTTAAAAATATATATGTATATATTCGCTGGATTTTCGGCTTCAACTGGCTTTTGGCTAACTTGGTGCATAAATCGCGGTTGCATTAACCTGGCTTTTCCGGATAATGCGTACGGAATTGTACCGTGAGTTTACCTTGCATTTAGTATCCGGATGGATTCATTTGCCATACAAAAACACAGTATGAAATCTAAATCCGCTCTAACAGAGGAGTGCCTCAAGATTGTTACTTCACAATTACACAAACAGCTCGCTCATGCATTGTTTACCATGAATTAGAGCTCCAGGTCGTCGTCATCCGGTTCCGGTCTATTTTCACACGTTATGTTACTTCACAGCCGTTTTCGGGCTGCGTTTCTGCGCTCGTTGGCGAAAAATTACGAGTGTGCAAAGAAAGCACAGGTCGGAATGATCAAAGAATCTGATACATTACTTATAGAGGTACGAAGTAGCTCCATGGCGTGCAGTACAATAGGTTTAGAAAGGTTATTGGAAAAGTAAAGGATTATTCGGTGGTTGACCGCTCCTCTACCTAGTTGAGCTACTTCAACGTCCACGTGACGACCCGTGCATGCAAACGAAGCTTACTGATTGACTTCCCTCCCTCCGCACGCGCACAACAAAATTTTATACGTCAATGTGTGCAAACGTCAAATATTTGGCGCGCAACGTATAGAGAGCGTGCGTGCGATGTGCTTGCAGTACAGTAGGTCTTATGCGCCGCCGCGAGCAGCGTCGAGCAGCTCAAACTTCTTGCATCTTGCCCTATTCGGACGTGGATTCTTTCACGACACCTCCGAGTGCAAAAGATGAGCCCCCATCTCCATGTAGAGATTTGAAATGTATCTTCTAGTGACAACTTTGACATTCTGCCGCCTTGCAGGTTTAGGCACCAGAATGGTCGCTTTTAGCTTACATCTTTTAACGGCATTGTTATCTCAACTGGTAAAGCGTCAAGGTCACGTCCATACGTGAAGCTTTGTGATGTACACGAACGAAAGCAACCTCATCGTTCGTTTCAAGTATTTTAATATAGGGCTATTTGGGTAATCTGAGTGTGACCGCTGGATTATCAAGCCAGGTGTGTAATGCGGCGTATTGCTAACGGACACCGGGCGATCCCACTGTCTCATCTTCTCCCTTTTATTGACCAGACACACTGATGATGTGTCAATAATATGAAACCGCCATAATACTATGCTGTGTATATTCAGTGACATAGCATAGAATGGCGCTTACAGATTCCGAACAAAGGTGCGTGTACAACGCAAAAATTAGCTACTTTTTGGTGCTCTTGGATTTTTTGCGCCGGCTTTACTGTCGAAAAAAGGCTGGGCAAAAGAGAACAGTTTATACGCGAAATTATATTTTCAACCGTTGCTCGTGCGTAATGGCTACTCGGTATCGTACTTGACGGTCAGCGGGTCATTGCTGCTGTCACATGAGGGTCCCGCCCGGTCTTAACACACATATTCAATCGTGGCATTTCTCAATTTGTCCGCAGTTGAGTACTTCATTCTCCATAAAGCCTCGTACTTTATACACCAATCAACCTCCCCTACTACTTCATATAGTAGTCCATACAACCCCCAGCAGCAGCTCCTTCTACTACTACAACTACTACAGCAATGATGATGAACTCTGGTATCTGGTCCGAAGAAGAGCACGACCGTTTCCTGCATGCGATCAAGGTGTACCCGAATGGGCCCTGGAGCGCCGTCGCGGGACTCGTGGGCACACGGACCGTGCGCCAGGTGCAAACCCACACGCAAAAGTACTATGAGAAGATCATGCGCCGCATGAAAGGGATCCGGAAGGACCGCAAGACGTGGGCGCGGCTCGAGCACCGTATCGAAGACGACATCCTCGAGTTCTGCAAGATGATGCACGGCGCGCGCATCTCGGCCGAGATCGCGAACCAGTTGGTAGGCGAGGTGTCCATGATGCAGTCGCGTGCCTCGAGTCCGACGCACCAAATCAAGGCGCGGCAAGTGGACGCGTCGTCGCCAGTCGTGAATATCAAGACCGAGCCGAACGACGAAGGCGACGAAGCGTTCTTCGAGCTCCCGTCCATCGAAGAGTCGCTCGATTTCTTCATCGCGTCGCTCGAAAACGACTCGTTCTGCATGAACGAGGGCGGTCCGTAGGTTATGAACTCGCGTGCCCAATCGAGGTGCTGAATATTATACGCGCAAACAACAGAAAGCGCAAGGGCAGCTATGTGTGCGTATACGTCCCCGCGACGACGGTATCAATATGTGTCGAGTGACGTTGTGTATGACTGCACTGAACGAAATCATCATCAAGAATACGATCAATGGATCCAAAAAAAACATGATCGTTGAATAAACCAACATTATCCGCAGCCTGCATCTGTTACATTTGCTTTTGCTGCTTTAAGTATCAGTGAATTCGCACATTCCATATGCAGTACACTCCAAGTGTTCATTGTTGCTCATAGTACGCAGAGCAGTTCGCCCCTATCAAAACTCGTCCAAGTTCCTTTTCGAGGAGGACAGAAAGCCGCGACAAAATCTAGTCATTTCCCAGACCGACGACGCAAAATCTTGAGGCTGTGGACGCCATCTTGGGGCATTCGTCTCCGTAGCTGCCATCCGCGCTGCCTACCAGCCAACCAGCAGGCCTCCTTCGACCGCAGTCGATCCATCGTCTCGTCTCCTGCGACCACCCAAAGCGCTTGCATATTTGCGCAGTGGATTGTCCGTATCTATAATATAAATATCCCTACGATATATGCAAGTCCTTATCTGAGGGACCATGCGCTGGGGATTTGCAAGGGTGGATCTTTCTCATCTATCTAAGCGTTCTGGCCTTTGGGTGAGACCAGCTTGTGGCGGACGTTAATGAAAATCCCATGGTGTACGGTTCTGCGTTTCCACTCACGAGCATCTTTCGATCATAAACGCGCTCAATCATTTAACGTGTTGATGCACTCGCTGAGTTTTTTTTCTCAATAAGTGGATACTAATCTGGCTATTCAATTTAACGACTATGCTTATTGAGAGGTTTTTGAGTCTCGAGCGGCACTGTACAATACAGCCCACCCATCTCCTTCATGTGTACAGAAAGTAAATTGGTCCGATTCTTTGAGTGGCTTCAAAATTAGCTGTACGATAGCTCGCAAGCCACATCAACAGCGTGTACCCCGGTTCGTCAGTTCACTCAGTGGGATGGGATCCTGTATCCAACCTGGGGCCAAATGGAACTTTAGAGCTTTGATGCTGCATTTCAACCGCACAAACTGCATTCCTCTGATAATTCGATCACTGGGTATTTGGATGAAAAGATCAGTGTCTGTATGGTTTTATGGAGTTTATATATGGATTAAAAATCAAATTACGAATATGTTTTCGTCATTCAGGTTTTCAGAAGCTGGGGTCGAGTCCAGCTAGCAGGAGTTCGCTCTCGTCGTCGTCGCTGAATTGGATCTCCTCTGACAGCCGTGCGATGAGGAAGTCAAGTGATTCGTCAAAGGTTGGGAATTCTCCTGCAAAGGTAGCAATTGAAGATGCGAGACCTAGATCGCCAGCAGCTGCCTGGTGGTGGCTAGGATTCGATCCTGAGGTCATGGTGCGCGAACTTGGCTTGATGATGCCATACCCTTCGCCAACTTTGCATACTTCGAGGGTCTCTGCATCGATACGGTGCTCTTCCCTTGCTGTCACAGCCTTGCGATCCTTATGCAGGCCGCGCATTCGACGAACGACCTTTTCGTGGTACTTTTGTGCATGAGTCTGCACTTGGCGGACCGAGCGCGTACCGATGTACTCGGTGATCTGCCGCCACGGTCCTTGAGGGTACAGCTTGATCGCATCGAGGAATCTGTCGTGTTCTTCGCGGGACCACACGCCATTCGACATATTTGTTCAATTCCAGTGATCAAGGGGGGGAAGTAACTTTGGGTTGCTTGTAGCTGAACGGCGTACTTCAAATCAAATTTGAGAATGGACCTTTAGTGATGGCCTAAACGAAGTCAAAGGACAATCGCACGCGATAATGTTGACTTGGGATGCTCTGGTAGCGCGTCCAAGTTGGTATTGATTCAGTGGCCGAACAGTTCGTTGGCCAGAGCCACGGTTCAGTGGATGAGGTCAGTGACGCGTGATTAAAAGACCGCTGGAGCCAATTTATTTGCAACCGTCTACAGACTTCATTCGTGCCTTGACGTAATCTTCTCTGGGCATAAGCCTCACAACTTAACGGAGTTCTTGTGACACCCTTGGCAGTGCAACCCAATTTGATGCGCGTGTCGTGGACTGGATCGTGGTCGGTTCCTCCGAGTTGCGACGACAAATGCGCTTTGGCGTTCAACGTTTGCGATGCGAAGTGCGAAATTTTTTTCTCAACTGGCACGTTGGACATTGCCTTAGACCGAGGTGTGCCGTTTTTTGGCATTTCCAAGTGCAACTTTGCAAAATGTACCCATTTATAGTACCCATTTGGTCCATCATCTGGACGCACTGCATTCCATTTCATGTGTCATGACGAATATCCAAAAGGCACTTCAAGTAGTACGAAGTACAGGGGAAAAGAGTTTTCTCAGTTGCAAGTCTTGAGCTCAGCATCATGGACGTAGCGTTAAGCTCGTAATTCAAATGTCTTTTGAAGACCGAGGACTTGAATCGCAATATCATGGTCAACTTGTGCAAATATCCGCATTCTTCAGTCGCCGGCTTCATACAAATTGATATTCCGCCACATTTCGCCAACTGCAACTTCAAATCTACAACGAAAAACGCTCTATATTTCGATGAACTCTCACTCGAACACCACGAAAGCATGGAGCTGCAAATAGTAGATGACTGAGAAAAATCCACACGCCACTGAGGTGATGAGAGGGGGGAGTGCATCTCCCTGAGTTGCATGTAGCCAGGTTACCCCTGCGCACACGAATTTTTTTGCTTGCTGCAAGTTGTCGTGGAGTATCCCCGATGGCTTAGTGCTCCATACGTCCACTTAAGTGCTCAGATGTGTCCAATCTTTGTTCGTGGCTTGCTTCGTTGCTCCGTTAACCCAAGTGTGGCATTAAGCAGCGATGGTACTTGCACTTGAAACCACTCTCATCCTTCCGCTTCGTTCGTGTTTGTACAATTATTCATTAGACGTCAACTGTTGCGCAGTTTGGGAGGTTCAACAAAGCCAAGAGACCACTTGCCCAAGCTCGTTCGTGAAAAATGGTGGTTCAGCAAACACTAAATTCGCATCCAGCACACGCAGTATTTGTTGGCATTCAGCGGCTGGTTTCTTCTCGTTTGCATGCGTCAGAAGGCGAAATGGAGCGCCTCCGAAATGCCTGTCTTCTTGTTGCTCGCTCACATCATCCTCAAGTACCACTCTGTGTACCCAATGCAACAAAAATCACCGAGGCGTGCACATCACCAGCTTTGACTTTTCTTTCTTCCACCCTGTTGCAGATATTCTATGAGCTGATAGTGACCATCTCACTCGCGCACGCACTCAGCACGCGCAGGTTTGGGACATGCGATTCTACCGCACTGCCATGGGCACCCGATAAGAGTTGGCAGTCATCGTCAACAATTTCCCATGTTGGCCTTCTTGCACCAAAATTTACATTTGACGAGGTTGCATTAGCACAAAAGTGTTCTTCTGCTCCCTTGTCAATTTGTCTTTCTTCGTGTCCAACGGCCAAGTGTGTATGCACTTGAGATCATTACTGAGTGTGCCTGCTGCGATGCTGTTGGCATGGACCATTTTGACGGAAGACTTCTGACGTGTCGCAAAGCGGTCGCTCGTTGCGGCAGCCGCCACCTCTGCGCATAGTCCGCAAAAGGAAGAGGAGCACATTTGTGTGGAAGACGCCCAAGAACGACGAGATCTTATGTGGAGACGAGTTCGATCTTGTCTTTCGATGCTTCGGTGATCCTAAAACACCTACGTTGATCTGACTTGCGAAGCTACCCAAACACGATTGTAAGCGTGATTAAAGTCAATCTCAATTTCGTTGTTACATACAGCACTCACCATACTCCATCTTTTACAGTCGCAACAACGCCTTCGTACAGAACGAGCGCTTTCACTGATCCGCATATTCTTCACAAAATGGACCACGATCCCTCCTTCCTGAAAGCCGATTACTTCGAAACTACATGACATCAAGCTGGACACTCTCTGTATAGGATAATTCGTAGCTCCTTCGTTTTTCACGGATCAAAAACTGAGTTTCACGATTAAAAGTCATTCCCCACTCGCTCAACAATCGTCACACTCGATTCAGCATACCTTGAGAACAGCAGCTGCGAGCAGTTTGTATTTCCCGCGCAAAATCATTTGCTGCTCTCGGTCCCCGACACTGCGTCATAAAACTCCTCGTCCTCGGTATCCTCCTCTTCTTCTTCCGCTGCTTCCTCCTCTTCCATGTACAACTCAAGCTCCTTCGCAGGTCCATGGGACAAATCGACTGCTGCGATCACTTGGATCACTGCCTGGAACGTTGTGAGCACGTATCCTTCGACACCTTTTCCTCCGCCATTCGTGAAAAACGAGATGAATGCGATTTCCGACACAAATGCGCGCTTTGATCCAAGTGCTTCACCTGCGAGCTTCGGGGATGTCACCAGCAACGAGCACACGATTGGGATCAAGATGTCGGCATTCGACGCGGTCTGATGCAGCTGGTCGGCAAAGCAGCAAATCGCACGGAACGCCATACACAGCAACTCGAGTTTGCGCAACGGAGAACTCGTTCGGTGGATCATCGTGTCCAGTGTGTGCTCTGCCAGTTGTAAATCCTCATGCAGCTCTGTATTTCCTCCCCCACTGCTGCTGCGATACAGCAAGGACACAGGTCGATCTCGCTGTTCGTGACGAATGCGGTCGAGGTTGCCGTGAAAAATGGCGTCAGCGTCAGCAAACGCTGTCGTAAACTCGCGAAACACGATCGAGTAGATATCGTCGTACACGATGCGCTCAATCGCATGGGAGCACGCTGACATGGCCTGCTCCGTGCTCGCTAAACTTGGGAACGTTTGCATCGTAGCGCCCAAGATATGCGCAATGTACATTTTGGTGTCCTGTAACGTATCCCTCGAAATCGTCGAGGATGATGATGACGATGATAACGCCTTTTGGCGCGCCTGGTACCGCTCTCGGAACGCTGCGCACAGCTGCATGTTGGCTTGGCTCAGGAATTCGCTCGGCGACGCAAAGATGCTGAACAGGAACGCGTAGATCTCATCGGCATCTGGAATCCGTGGACCTCCCTCGTGCTGCTGCTGTGGTGGCACCTGAAATCGACGCAACAGCTCAGCATCTTTCCGGAATGCGTCGTCGGACGGTACGCCTTGGTACGCTTTTTTGCAATTCCAGCAAATCTCCATGGCCCATTCTCCAGATTTCATTCTCTCGAGTCGGCGCTTGGCATTTCGAATCCTTTTCTGATGGGTCACGGTTGCAGCTGCCGCTGTTGCAGCAGTGAGACCAACGCCTGCAAGCACAGCTTCGACACCGACACCTGCTACGAAGACGTTTAATCCTGCGAGCACACCGCCGATTGGTCCCAGCGCAATGGCACCAAGGACTCCACCTGCAGCGAGGAACGGCGCAACGCGGCGCGCGATCTTGGACGGTTTTGTCGGAGACGCCTTTCCTCGTGATTGATCTGCGGGTTTTACTACGTTTGATGGAGCAGAGGGATCCCGCGACAGTTCTTCGATGAGAGTCGACAGCGTAAACGACACCGGGAGATACTCGTTCCCAAAAAGCCGAGGCTGTGATGGTTTCTTCTCTGCTGACGATCGACGACCAGACGCCATCCTCGCGAGAAGGAACAGCGACGGGAACGACTTCTTTTTCGGCAACAGCGTGTCTGACGCTTGTAGCGCGTCACTCGCACTCGAAGTGCAGGGAGGCAGCACCGCCGCGTGGCCGCGGCAATGGCGATGCGTGTGCACGAAGGACAAGCAATCGCGATGAATGTACTTGTCGCACTGCAGACATTGGCAGACGACGTCGTTCATCATGTTGCTGCTTCCGACGCCACTAATTGCTGTCGCCGGTACCGATACGACCACCACGCTCGTCGTGTCGGGCTTGGTTCCCCCCAAGAGCTTCCGTTTCCGCGTCTGTCGTCCGATCCACAGCGCGCGCTGCTCACACACGATGCAGTCGCGGAAGAACAGCATGCTGCGGTCAATCGCCGTCAACGCCGCGACATGGACGCGCTGGAAGCTGTGCTCATGCAGCGGATCCGCGAAAAAGCCCGCCGTCTCGCGGAGGTACGAGCTGCAAAACGCGACGCCATTTTGAGCGCACAGAGAGAACAGAGCGCACAAACATGGAGAGCACAGGTGAGCGCAGATGCGATATAAAAAAGGCGGCATATACACAAATGCGAGCGTGTGTGTATGCAGCGGTACCTGAGCGCAGCGTCGTGCATTCTCTTCCTTCTTCCTCTTCTCGTCTTCTTTTCTGCTGTTCTCTGCTTTTTTTTGAACCGAGTCGCTTGCTGGAAACAGGATGTCACTCTTGTTGAAAATAATGGCATTATTCCCATTATAAAAGAGATTCGTCACTCTTTCGAAAAATAATGTCACTATTGTCATTTCAAAGAGGGCACGCTGCATTGTTCTTTGTATTTAGGAACAATGACAGGATTACCTCGATTGAATGGCGTATAGGATTCAGTGGAAACAGTTTCTTCGACAAGAATAATCGGCAAAACTGTCGCTTTTGTGTCAACCAACAGCCAATTCCGAAATGCTCAATCACTATCACTATTCATACGTGCTTGTTTTGTTCTAAAATGGAGTAATGGACGAAGACGAATCATCGCACTCGAGCAGGATCGGACGGAGTGCACGCGTATCTGCAAGTGTCACAAAGAGAGCGTTCAGAGAACGGCATTCGTGAATTGCTCAATCAACTCCTCCAACCAGCGCAGACTAAAAAATGCGACATGGTATCTACAAACTGCTGAGAATTCAATTTGACAGTGGCGCACAGCACTGCTATCCTTCTTTTTTAATAATAGACATCTGTGTTAATAGAAATAGTATATAATCATACCGTTCCATTATACGGAGGTAAGTCGTAGGTTCAATGGATTCAGAGATCTACTGATGCCATGCGCATGTGTGTCCAACACCTCTCTTGACCGAAATTCCTCTCGAACTGCATACTTCCTCACAAATCACGCACACATGGCCCTTCCGCCCCGATACTTAAGACATATTCGCTGTTGCACATCGCAATCCAGAAACTGCATAACGTAGATTCTGAAAACAGAATATCACACGAAACGGACCCATAGCCCCTTTTACCTCTCCTATTCAGTATCATTTGCCAACTTTCCCCCATTTCTACCTCATCACACTCTGCATTCCTACCTAGCAGAGTTTTCATTCATTATACACAGGCATTTGTTAAACACGATGGAAAGGAAGCCAGCGCTTAATCGTTCAGCGATGCCTTTCCGCCATTTGCCATTTCACCCGCAGACAACGAGCAGCTCCATGGCGCCTTTGTGTGCGTGTATCCGTGCTCCTACGGCCACGCGCGCCGCCAGCCGCCAGCGCCGCGTGTCGACGTCTCTGCTGCTCCTGCTGCTTGTCGCTACGTTAGTCGTCGGCGTCTCAAGCTCTGCCGACGTCCTGCGGGACGCGACGCGCTTGCGCCGACGGTTGGTCGCTGCGCAGACGACGAATGAGACCGCTGCATGCGCCACCGCGGCTGCCAGCAGCCCCTACGCTGCGTACCTGACCGCGATCCCGGAGACTGGCGGCCTGCGCTCGTGTCTCGCCAACAACCTCAATAGCCTGCTCCCGGCGCTCTCGGGCTCGACATGCTCGCTCACGACTATCATCTCGCTCTTCTCGTCCACGACCGACAGCGACGTCAGCGCATTCATGGAGTTCTTCAACGCGCTGCTTGCGGGCCTCTCGACATCGTCTAGCGGGAGTGCCAGTACGACCGCGACGACCAGTGCCTCGACGTTCCTGTCGTCCTGGAGCACCAACTCGACCAAGACCCAGGGCTTCTGCAACGCCATGAACTCAAAGATCGGACCGTGCGTGCAAGCGCTCGTGCCCACGTTGCTCTCCGTCTTGCGCAGTGGACCGGCATGCTGCTCCTCAATCACTGAGTACGTCGACGTCATCAACTTGATCGTGCCGACGGGGAAAAGCGTCGAGCAGACGCTGTTCGACATTGTCAACGGTCTGCACAAGACCATGTGCACAACTTCGGGCACGAGCACGTTGTGCGGCCAGACGCTCATCAACTACTTGGCGAGTGCGACCGAGAGCTCGTCGCTGCTGAGCTCCATCGTCTTCAAGGCGGGCTTGCCGTTGTACGTGCTCCCAGACACTGACACGTGCGCGGCACTTGACGCGAAGACCATCGACAGTCGTGTCACCAGTGGCACGTCCGTTCCGTATTTTGCCTACTCGTGCTGCTCTGCGGGCCTCGTGTCCCTCTTGGAATCCGTGGACGCATCGCTTGCGTTCCTGTTTGGCAACACGGTCCCCGAGATGCTCAACCTGATTACTGCACGGCAAAACGCGACCACAGCGACGCAATTCCGATCGTTCTACACTGAGATCAAGGCGTGTTCGTTCTCGCAAACGTGCACAGATCCAACGTTCGTGCTTCCGTCCAATGCTGGAACCGCTACAGTGGCGTCGAGTACAGCAGCCGCAGCCAAAACCGCGCATCCGCAGAACGTCGCGTGCACGAAAGTGGAAATGTGCAATGCCGACAATGTCTGCTCCTCAGTGTGCTCGGCCGGAACCGCACAGATTGCGCCGTGGGCCGCACGCGCCATCTCGTACCAGCGCAACCAGTCCTACGACAAATCGATCTGCTACACACAGCTACCCGCGACGCACAACAGCGCGACGACGCTCGCCAGAGGATACGGCAACCGCGACCAGCTGATCAACCAAGTGCTCAATGCGTCCAATGCCAACTCGTTCATGCGCACCAACAACCAGGTATGTGATCATTCTCATAGCTGTTGCGTTTAGTGGCCTCATTCCTCATTTTTGTGTGATCGTGTGATATGCTTAGTTCTTGAGCGTCGTCGACCAGTTGCGCATCGGCGCTCGTTTTGTCGAGGTTGACGCACACTACTATGGCGGCATGATCCGCAGTGGCCACTGCTCGGACGTCAGCATTTCGCTCATCGACGACGCGTCGGCCGCGCTCGTGTCGGAGCTCGGCACGATCCTGGGCGATACCGTGACGATCGAATGGCAAGCGTCTCTATTCGGGTGTCTCCCATCGCTCAGCGGCATTCGCGCCGAGGAAGCGCGACCACATAGCGAGACCATTGCCGAGGTTGCAGACTGGATCACGGCCAATCCGACAGAGCTCGTGATCATTTACACCGAAATCGGCAGTGAGTTGACTGCGTTCTCAAAAATAGATGCGCTCCTGCAGCTCTACCAATCCAGCTTTGGTGATTTGATTTTCACGCCAGCAGACCTGACAACGGCCGGTGGATCCTGGGATGCGTTCACGCTCTCTGAGTTAATTGGAAAAGGGAAGCGCGTGATTCTCGTTGCGACACCAACCGCCAACACGCTAATGTTCGGGATGCGATCGCTCTGCGATGGCTGGTCGGACTCTCCTGGCAGTGTGGAGTACAACTCTGGCAGAATTGTGCGTGCATTCTCCAGTGCGCTGCACTACGCGACACTGTCGGAGGCCGCGCTCTCGGGCGGTTCGGATGATGCCAGTCGCGCTGTGACCACAAGCACGATCCCAACTCTCGTGAACGCGGGCGTGAATTTCATCGCGCCGGACGGATTGGATGGGCAAACGATGGAGGCGATGGTGTGGAGCTGGGCATCGAGAGAGCCATCGATTGGCGACGTCGCTGTCCAAATCTCCGCGACCGACGGACGATGGTATGGTGTCCCGGCGTCGACAACCATCCCGAACGTCGCATGCGTGAGTTCGAGCGACCGTACCTCCTGGAGACTGGTCTCCCAGGGCTCATCGTGTCCTTCTGGCTTTGCAACGGGGCATCCTCAGCTTGCAATTGAAAACGCGGCGCTGGTCGCCGTTCTTAAAGCTACCGGAAGCGACACTGTCGCTCAGTTGAACGTCGATATCTCCGCGTTCCCAGTGATTACCGAAGCGGATGAACAAGCATTTCAGAATGCCCTCGCATCGTCTTCGAACTCTACCTCGAACCCAGGTACAAGCGGATCCAGCACACCTGCTCCGACGACTGAGCGCGCGAGTGCCGCTAACTCGTGCGTGAATGGATCGCTGTGGCTCTCGGCTCTTCTGGCGTCGTGGATGATGCTCGTGGCTTGACACGACTAAGTAGCTCTCCAGCGTCAGGTATTTCTCTTTCTTTCTTTCTGTCGAGTGTTTTCTAACTGATGATGCAGTACGCAGTATAGTATTACAAATGCACCATTCTAGCAAGAAAAAAAATATATAGCGGCTTTCTTTTCGAGTCCATTGTGGCGGATCTGAGGTCTGCACAGAACCTTTCCTTGCGTTTCCTGGCAACAGAGAGCGATACAAAAAATGACAGGGACGGACCGATGCTTTTGAACGACCAGCAATGCGCAGAGTGACTTTAAAGACAACTTCACCTTAGTGCGTTTTTCTTATCGCTGTAGTACTGGGAACATGAAGACTGGACTGACGACTATAGTGTACATGCTGACGTTTCTTCTTTGGCTACTTCACTTTCAGCCAATTGTCTATTCGGCTCCTATCAAGTTAGGGGCTTTGCGCTCAAAGATGCACGTCGTACTCCAACGACGCGATGAAGAAATCGAGCGATTCCTCAAACGACGGGAGCAGATCGAAGACTTCGTCGTCTTCCTGGTCTGTTTTCGGTGAATCTTGGGTCTCCCTCTTGATCATTGGCGACGACGACAGTGGGTCTTGATACCGACACGGAGTTGATACCTGAGTTGGGCTCGCGGTTATTGCCGTTCGTGCGCTTTCGCATTTGAGTCGAATCGGAGACTTAACGAATGGTTTTGGTTTTGCGACAGCGTGTACGGACGAGGTACGTGGCCCGCTGCCGTGCATTATCTTGCAGAACTCGAGGATGTCATCCTCGATGCGGTGCTCGAGCCGCGCCCACGTCTTACGGTCTTTCCGGACGCGCGTCATGCGGCGCATGATCTTCTCGTAATACTTTTGCGTGTGGGTCTGCACCTGGCGCACGGAGCGCGTGCCGACGGCGTCGGCGATCGCCGCCCACGGCCCATTCGGGAACTGCTTGATGGCGACGAGGAAGCGGTCGTGCTCCTCTTCGGACCAGATGCCGGCGTTCACCATGACTGCGCTACTTGTAGTTGGGTGGAATGAATGGTAGCAGCGTAATGGCTGATGGGAATTATTGTGAAAAATGGGAAAGCGCTGTGCTTTATGACGTTTGGTTTGCGGGTTTGCGAGCAAATCCGGATATGACGAGAGCCTGGCGCGGTCTCTTTATGGGAGGAGGAGCCATGTGTTGCTGCTAACTGGAAGAGACAGATGCACGCGGTGATTGCAGACTGAGCGGCCGTGATCGTTTTTATTTCGTTAGGTTTGTGTAAATAATTATGAAAAGCAAACTTGGCAGCCGCAGTGAAACTCCAAAAAAATCCACTGTGCTGCGCTTCAATGTTCTTGAATTGTATAGGGCAGAGTGTGTGTGGGGGAGATGGGGATGCGAATCACAGGAGAAAGACCTTGAGGGGCGGCACATGGAGTCAACTGAGAAGGGCGCCAGGTCCGCTTACGTGGAGAGCTCTCGTTCTGATCCGCAAACGTGACGCGAACGGAAAATGCAGTTGTTGCCTTCGTGACAACTTCGGAAGCTCCTTATTTTCTCAAAAGTTGAAACATGCATGCACACACATACTAGTATATATCTGAAGACTGACGTGTTGTTGTTGAATCTTACTTTTTAAAAGTTGACATATAATGATGCAAATAGACTCAGAGAGAGGAAATGATGGAAAGTTGACTGGATTTCGAGCAAAAATGTACTTCAAATGACCGTTTTTCTTCGTATAGTACTAAGCGGTGACTCAGTCGATATCTAGAGGAGAGACATCGAGAGTAACATGAAAACTCACGATACAAAAGAGCCTCACGAGTGGCGCTGCCGTCAGGTGGGCTGATCAACTGGGCGGTGCATGTGGATTTTTTTTGTTTTCTTATCTTCTTGTCTGTCAGTCCCCCTCTCGGTGGCGTGCATTAGTAACATTCAAGTCTGAGATTACTACGGGGATGAGGCATCAACCTCTGATAGTGCATGTGAAGTAACACACGCACTATTGAATTGGGCTATTTCGTGTTACTTAGGAAAGGCAACTTTGTTAACTTTTGAGCCTTTGGAAACAAACTTCAGGAAACATCTTCCAGTTGATCTGCCTATCCTATTGTACGTGAAAACGCATTTTCGCCTCGATCGCGTCCATCCTGTGACCCCCAAATCCAGTTGTTGGACGCTTAAAAGCAATTGTATATGAACGTTTCTCTCTCGCATTAATCGTACTCAGTGAAGACCTGGTGGCTGGATGTCAGAGGCCTTTTTTGTATAAAGTGCACCCCATCTCTCTTTATTCCTTCAGGGTAAAGCCAAATTTTGACAGAGTTTGCGTGCAGAGGTGTGGAGAATCCCAAGCGTATTGCTGCTGAGCGAGAATCCATCGCACGGCTAGTAGCAGTGAATCCAGGCCGTATGTATGAATGATCGGCTTGTTGTGCGCATGAAGCAAAATCTGAATGTGTGCTCCGAATCCATGCCCTGCTGACATCAGGTATCGCTTATTAGCACAGGCACATAAGAATATGGAGATTGCGCCCGCGGGTTGTGTGCAAGCAAAAAGTGTCCCAAGTCAGTGTGCGACCAGCTGGAAATCTCAAAAGCCAATCATTTTGATTGGTCTGTCGAGCTGACTATCAATAGTTTGGGTTCTGCAGGCGGTGCCTCTGTGACATCACACCCCCATACGATTTGCCGGTGCATTTATACTGTGCCATTGCAGCTCATTCATTCCATGTATTTATGCATTGGTTCATTGTCTTCTCGCTTCAGTTCTTCGCGTGTACGTATCTCGATGGCGACATCTTCAATAGGCTCGAGATGTGAAAGTTGGTTTCGAGGCGCCAAGCGAATGCATCCACCCAAAAATGTTTGGGGAGATGCCATACTGGATGGAGTGTAGTGGGGCGACTTTCTGAACTGTATCAAACTCTGACGAACTGGTTAGAATCCAGAAGACGCTTTGCATATATGCTGGTCATCTTCGACGAGAGCAACTGTACTCGTATGACGCGCATTTATGTATAACCAATACTCGTAGGAGTCATGCTGGCTGCTGTACTTGGCCCTTCTACTGGTTCTTGGCAAGACGAAAAACAATGAATGGTGCTCGCGTAGTGCGATCTGAAACTTCGTTTTAAGCGCGCACTCATCGCCACCACCAGTACCAAGTGCATGTGAATTAAGCCACCTGCACAAACGAGAAGGGGTCCCATGGAAACAAATGTGGTCGATCTTTGAAGTAAACGACTTGCCAGTACGAAAACGCTAGACCACGATGTCGAGCTACAAGCTGCTGTTGAACCCGTGGTGGTCGAGCTACTTGTCGCTCGAGTGCGACCAGATGCGGTTCGTGCACTAGGCGTTCTGCGAGGCCATGGAGATCGGCGAAGAAGACCTCCCGCTTCAACTCAAGATGGACGTTTCGTTCTACCCGAGGACAGGCACTGCGTTAAGCTGCAGCGTGGTCTTCGTGGAGGCTTCCGCTCGGTCATCTTGGATGGCGAAGTGATGCATGCAGAACCGAAGCCTGAGCGGCATCCTACCGTGGAGTTTTAAGCAAAGAGAAGACGCAATGGTCGTGTGTGGTGTGGCGGTATGCGATTGAGAGTGTGATATCGCTGTGACGATGGAGCTGAAAGAGAATTTTGATGATATGATCAAAATCGTTAACACATGCCAAACTCTTCCTTTTCACATCAGCGAGCGCCTTCAACACGATTCGTGGCTTTGGTTTTCCTTTTCCTACGCACTACCCACCCACTCGATCGAGCAGCGCTATCGTATACGCTTCTCTGGACCGCACCATGCGCAGCTGGGCAAAGCTTTGGCGACTGGGGCGCTGCTGCTCACATAGCCACTCAAAGATCTCGAACTGCTCGGTGTACAGCGGCACGCGCTGCGTCCACCCAAAGCGTGTTTTCCCCTGCTGCAGAGCGTGCGCACGCACAAAGAGCAGCGTGTCAAACTCGCCGATTGTGACAAAGTGGTCGACGATATTTCTGCAGCCTTTAGACCAGGACCAGCCTTCGCCCCGATTCTCGTGCAGCCAAACCAGCATTTCCCACGACCCGGCAAGGTCCATGGCGTTCGACGTGCATCCTTCGCTCCGGTTGACGTGAAGCCACTTGACGACATCGAAGTGGTTGTTGCGCGCAGCTTTATCCATTGCAGCGGTCGTGCAGCCTTCGGCCCGGTGGGTATGCAACCACTGCACAATGCCAAGATGCCCCGACGACGCCGCTGCATCCATCACGCGTGGCGACCAGATTCCAGGATTGTGCACATGGAGCCACTCGAGGATGTGCTTATGACCCATTGCCGCGGCCAGTTCGGGTGCCTCCGCAGAACGACCCTCGTTGCGGTGCTTGTGGAGCCATTCCACAACGTGTAGATGCCCGTTCTCCGCAGCCAAATCCATTGCGTCCTCGGTGCATCCCTCCGACCGATGCTCGTGTAGCCACTGGACCACGTCAAGATGACCGCCTGCTGCGGTAGAGTTCATGGCACTTACGGTGCACCCTTCCGAGCGGTTCGCATGCAGCCACTTCACGACGTCAAGATGCCCATTCTCCGCCGCAAAGTCCATCGCTTTCGCCGAGCAAGCGTTGGGCTGGTGCTCGTGCAGCCACTGGACAACCTGCAGATCCCCACTGTAAGCAGCGGTGTCGATTGCGTTTTCTCCTGTCATTGAGTGTTCATGGAGCCACTTGGCCATCTCGAGGTTTGCACCCCATTTTTGACTGTAGCCGGGGTACAGCAAGATTTGGAGCCGGTACTTGTGGCCCGCGAGGAATCGTACGATCTCGAAATGGCCACAATAGATCGCGATCCGCAGCGTCTCGTAGAATCGGATGCGAGTCTCGTCTTCGTAGTGCTCGTGCAGCCACTTGACGACCTCAAAGTGCCCATACCTCGCAGCCTGATCCATGGCGGTATCCGAGCAACCTCTGTTCTCTGGCTGCGCGTAGAACCACTCGAGTGTTTCGACGTGGCCATGCGCTGCTGCGAGGTCCATCAGTCGGGTGTACCAGACGATCCGGCCGCGATGGTGCGTGGCCATCCATTCCAGGATGCGCGTGCGTCCGCGTTTCGCAGCTTCATCCACGGCTTTCCACACGATGCCAGTCGGACAGTACTCATTGCACAGCCACTTGACAACGTCTAGGTTGTCGTGCGCGACGGCGCTCACGAGCGCTTTGGCAAACTGGAACGCCTTGTAATGGTGATTGTTGGACTTTGCGCTGGCAACCACTGCTGCGGGTGCAGATGACGACTTGCCTTCCCTGAGCCAAAATTCAGACTCGCGCGCAGCCAGTCGAGGCAGCAGCGAGAGTGGTAGGTTGCACGCACAGGCGCGAGACACGCTCCAGTACTTTAGGTGCGCGTAGTCGAGAAAGGCGCTCACGATGTGCGTCACGATCTCTGGCAGCGTGTCCGCTGGCACGAGCGTCACTGCGTAATCGTCGTCGTCTCCACTGAACGCTCTGCGCTTGCGACGGTACCGACTGGTGCGACACACGACGACGGCCGCCGCGAGCGGAGGCAGCAGTGCGGCGCCATCATGTGACGCCATTCGCACGCTTTTTTATCAGATTTGCGCTTTACAAGAAAATCGGTGGGTGAATGGGAATGATGGCCAAAACCTATGAAAGTGAATGCTTAATATGCAGCTGTAAAGGTGACCTCCTGTGGAAGGCACTTGGAAGTTTGCGAAATATGAGACGCAGCTTTTGCGTGAACAGTATGAACGCACATTGCGTGGGCCGTTTATTGCATGTGAAAAGGACTCACTTGCCTAAGGTGGAAATTCGCGTTCAGCATCGTCGTCACAGCGATATCGCACGCTCTATTCACCTGTCATTCCACGCTGCACACGACTGTTGCCGCTGCTCAACGTCATCTCCACCGCTTTTCTTCTTCTCGTTGCTTAGAACTCCACGGGCACGATCTCTTCTTCATCCACGAGGAGCGTATAACTATAGAACTGTAAATACTGGGAGAAAAACGCGCCCTCGAGCGAGATCAGCACCTTGAACGTGTGGTTTTGCCACGTGAAGCTGAACTCGCTGCCGGCGTCCCATAGGATGTCGCTCACGCTTCGGTTCTGCTGCATCACTTCACCATCAAAGATGATCGAGCGGAAGCCTCCGCGAAGACCGTGCTGCAGCTCGATGCAGTGCTTGTCCTCTGGCCCGTCCACTTCAAAGATCCACCACACTTGTTTCCACGGGAACGTAAACAACAAAGCACTCGCGGAGTGCTTGATCTCTTCCAACGTAAACTTCCACTGAACTTCGCCGTTTTCCAAAGTCAAAACGCCCTGACGCGAGAGCGCGACGTTATCTCGACCTTGAGACGACGTCGCGAGCACGTTGCGCTGCTCAAAGATCTGGATCTGCAACATGGTCTCTTCGGCAAGAATCGTTCGACACGTCTCATCGGGCACCTTGAACCACGTGCGATTGGGGTGTCCGATGCTGACCCAGCTTGGAGGCATGTAATACAGATTGTACAAGTCCTCCGAGATGCGGAAAAGCGTGCGCTTATCTGCATACTCTGGGCTCTTTTGAACTGAAATGGGGTCCAGCAGCACCCATCCCTTTTCCTTTGCTAAACGAACGTACGTCTCCTGGGTGCGCGGCAGCGTGTACTCCATCTCGGCGGCGAAAATGGTGTTCGCAAACAGAAATTTCACGACTTCGCTGTTGCGCTCAGGCGACAGCAGCACTTCTTTCTTTTCACAGAGCACGCGATAGAAGAACTTGCCGTTCTTCTTTTCAGGATCTTCGTCAACAGCCTCGAGAATCTGGTCGCCACTTGGCGTTCGATCAAAGAGCCACCCGTTGCCGTTGCCTGTGCTTGGATTCTGCAAGGACTCGCTCGCAACTTTGACGTACGTGATCGTGCTCCCAGGCGGCGTGTACTGCAAACAGCTCTCAAACACACTGCCTGCCGCCATAGGCGCGACGCCAGGAAGACGCGGACACTCGAAATCGGGCGCTGAGCGAAGATGCACAGGTACGAGCACGCGGTAAAATTTGGGCAGATCCCGCGTCACAGCAAAACCCTGCACCTGCTCGAGCACCAAGTGGTGCGGAGCCTGCGTTTGACGCTCGCAAATCCATCCGACATCGTGGCGGAGTTTCACGAACGCAATTTCAGGCACAGCAGGCGAATCGTCCGTTGCTGGCGCTGGCAAAGTGGGCACAAGGCGCTCGCTGCATTCGATGAGGGTTCCTTTCAGGCGCTTCCGCTTTGAAGACGGACTCGGCGGAGACGCTCCTCCATTTATCCTGGCGTGACTGCCTTTGCCAAACGACCGACTGCTTCCAGACCTTTGAAGCAGAGCAAATGACGGGATCGGGATGATGTCGACGTCATCCAACACACGATAAAAGAGCCGCTCCACCTGACGCAATGCGGGCTTAACGATCGGTTCCAGCACGACCTGGCCATCCATCGTACGCTCAAAGATCCAGCCACCGTGGCACGATGTATAGGCCGGAAAGCTGTCATCGTCGTCACCCGGCTGTATTGAGTCTCTGCCACCAGCGTCACTACTGCCCACATCATCACCAGCACCGTCGGTAGTCGAGCCGTTTTGCTGTTGATGATGACTCTGAGAGCACGCACAGCGACTGTTTTTATCTCTGCAGACACGCACATACGTGATTTTGCTTCCTGGAGGCGTGAACCGCTGTGAGGCTTCGACGATCGAGTGCAGCTTGTAGCCCTTACCAGCGCGTAGAGCCATGATATTTGGCGCGACGCGAATGCCGACGGGGATTTTCACGACGTAAAAGAACTGTCCGTACTCGATCGCAGGCTCGTTTGCGAGCCGCTCGAGCACCTTGATCCCAGAGTTCAGGGTCTCGAACAGCCATCCGTCCTCGTACGCGAGCTTCACGAACATCACCGAGCTCTGCGGACACCGGTACAATCGACTACACTCGATGATCTCCTCGGCGTTCTTAAACACGTGTCTCGAGATCACGGGCGCGAGCAAATCGGGAGCCTTTCGGAGCTCAATGGGGACCAATACGCGGTAGTAGAACCTCCCCGTGGCCTCAAACGCTTGCGCATCGGGACGATCGGCGTCAGGCACGCCCGCCTCCTCTTCTTCCACTGAAGGAACCGCTTTGACCTTTTCCAGGAAGATCGTCTCTTTGCCGACAGTTCCTCCTGCAGCGCTCGGATCTGCCGCCGCTGTCATGAGGTTTCGGAAACTGGATGTGATGCCGCGTGGCGGTAGCGTCTCCACCACTTGATCCTTGATCGACAGGATCATGTACGCGTTCTCGACGTGCTTCAGTTGAATGAACCACGTCGCGGCGTTCTGCGCGCCAAAGAGACACTGTAGACGTCCGCTGCTCGCCACGACTTCTTCCGGCATCTTCTTCACGCAAAACGCTGTCCCAATAGCACATATCCATACCAATGCATGCATAAAAACGTGAATCAGCAACCATCCATATATGTATATGTAAGAAACGCGAACGACGTACCATTACGATCCTGCACAGCGTGTCCTCGCTCGCGTGCCGACGTGCGCGCGCCGTGCTTGGTGATCTCCTGCACCACGACGACCTGCGAATCGTCATCGTCATGTCCGCCCCCAGCGACTGAGCACTCGTCACCGTCGACCACACCGCTGAAGATGATCGTGTAGAGCTTGGACTCCTTGAGCACGCGATAGAAGACGTCCTCAGGCACGAGCGCCTTGCGCAGCGCGCGCGTCACGGTATCGTCGGGCTCCGCGTACTCCCCATTCTGTGGCTGCTGCTGCGTATCGGAAGCGCGCGCGTGCGGCAGCAGACGCGCGTAGTACGCGGCGCGGCCGCCGCTGCTACGCGGCGCCGCGTCGTCCAAGCGGCTGCTGCTCATTCGGTCTGCGAATGCCGAACAGGGGGCGGTCGCGGTGTCACGAAAAAATTGTTCTTTTGCTGAGGGCGTCTCCTCTCGTAGAGAAACAGGAAGCGTTGGACAAGGCGTTTTCGAAGGTCATAAGATATTGAAAATAGTAGAATTGATGAATAGAATGACGATTAGTATTTGTTTCTACAGGTTAATGATTAGTAAGGATGATGTAGAGGAGAGGGCTTTCGAGTGTTGACGATGCGGTTTAGTATTGCAAGAGTAGTCGTCAGAATGGATACTAATTACATATCTAGACGCAACTGACGCACCATACAAATTCTTACTGCTCTTATCCTCCCTATCATCATGCTTGCCTCATAGAGATGGAAAATGCACAAACGCCATGCGCGTCCTCGTCCATGTGATTACTTACTGAAGCCCAAGAACGCAGGAAATATAAGAGAAGGAGGAAAAGAATATAAAAAAGAAGAAGCTTAGAGATCGGTGCGCGGTCCCGAGGGCAGCGCGGCGCCGGTCTTCGGGGCTGCTGCAGCAGAACCACCGTCGTCGACGCCCATGGCGGCCGAGATGTCCATGTCCTGCATCACTCTCGTCAGGTTGGTGTCCTGCTGTTCCTCTCGCTGCGCTTGCTGCTCGCGGATGCGCTCGATCAGGTCCGGAAGGTACTCCTGCTCGTACCGCTTGGCGGCGTCGTCGATCGCGAGGAAAAATTTGTCCATGCCCTCGCCCGTGGCTGCCGACACGCCGACAGAGCTCAGGTTGTTGTAGAACTCCTCGAGGACCAGACTCAGCGAACGTGAGAGGTTGCCCATGTAGCTGTCGTCCTGCACCTGGTCGAGCGCCGTCTGGAACGCCTCAAAGTCTGTCATCCACTCCTGCGCGAAGTCGTGACGCAGCACGTCGATCTTGTTGAACGCGATCACGAACGGCAGTCGGAGCTTGTACAGGATGCTGCATGCGTACAGCATATTGGACATGAACGTGTTGGGACTCGCTGTGCGAGGTGTGTCCACGACGTACACGATCACCGACGGGAACGTCGACGCCAGCGACTCGGTGATGATCTGGCCCGACGCCGACCACGTGAACGCCTCAATTTGGCCCGGCGTGTCCACCACAGCGTAGCTATAATACGCATGCCGCACAACAATAAGTCAGTATTTCGGATGCAATAGAGTGCAGTAGAACGCACAAAAGCACACATAGCAGACGCGACGTACTCGAGGTCCTTGCTGCGCTTGCCGATCAGATCGATCACTTGGTCGAAGCGCGTCGCAAACAGGTTGAGCGACGTCATGATCGCGCCATTGGGGCCGAGTCCGTACTCAGTCATCACCTGCTTGTAGTCGACCGTGTCGCGAATGTCGATGTTCGCCGTGTACCCGGTCTTGCGCACGGCCGGATCCAGGTTCACAATGTAGTTCCGCATGCCGTTCTCAAGACCATACGTCGCAATACGCTACAGTAGCGTCACACACGCCCACACACACATACACACACACATACACACATACACATACAAATGTATTGTCAGCAAGGTGCAATAGCGAGTGAAAGCAGATTGACAGCAGACAGGCACGCGCACCTGCATCAACGTGGTCTTGCCGCTGCCGGCCATACCGATCACGAGCATCGTCACGGGCTTGGGGTACATCTTGGGCATGCTTGGGTCCGCCGCGAGCTTCTCGTAGGCGCTGGGCGCCGCCGGCGGCTGCGCGTCCGACGTAGCAGCAGCAGGAGGAGGTGACAGATCGGCCATGTTGCTACAGGCAGTTGTGGAAATGGACTCTCTGGTTTGTTCTAACCAGCGAAAGCTGTGGCTTCCGCTTACGTTCGCACTGTACCCATCGTAGTGGTACAGAAATTGCGTTCACAAAATTAGTGCTATATTTAATCCGAATGCACAATACACATTCGATTCACAAAATAACAGCGCATTTACAGCACTTTAGGAAACTATCGAATAGCATAAGTGTAGCTAGTCAGCACCAAGTAGTTAGCTCTACAGGAGGAACCCTTGGTAGGAGTTCAGCACAAGTTGCAGCTGGTACAGGACGTCAACGGCCGTGGGCCGCGCCTTGGGATCCAGTGCGACGCAGGTCAGGGCCAGTGCCGCAATGGCTGGCGGCGCTTGCTCCGATAGCTGGATCTGAACCCGACCGAACGACACCAGCTGCAAGATCGCGGTATCTAGGAGCACACGTCCCGAGTCTGTCTGCTTAGCGTGTGCGTAGGGCAGCGCATGCGAGTCCAACTCCGAGAGCATGACACCAAACGAGAAGATGTCGGCCTTGTCGTCGTACCGCTCGCCCATCATCACCTCGGGCGCCATCCAGAGCGACGTGCCGACGCCCGCAGTCATCGTTCGATAGCTGCTCTCGCGCGCAACCCCAAAGTCCGCGACCTTGGCGTGCCACTGCTTGTTCAATAAGATATTCATCGACTTGAGGTCGCGGTGCAGCACAATCGGGTCCAGCGAGTGCAAGTACGTGAGCGCTTGCGCGACATGGGTCCCGATCATCACCTTGTCGACGTCGAATCCGTGCGGACGTCGCTCCTCGGTCTTGAACCGCACGAGAAGGGCTCGTAGGTCTCCGCCTTCCATGTACTCCGAGACGACACACAGGTCAGCCAGGGAATTCCACGCGATTCCGATGAACTGGATCACGTGCGGATGGTCCAGCGACGCCATCATTTTGGATTCCCTCAAGAACGCGTTGATCTCGTCTAGATCGCGGCGACTTTCTGGCAGAAGCTTCTTGATCGCGATTCGCTGCTCTCGGTAGGTGCCCAGGTGTACTTCTCCAAATCCGCCTCGGTTGATCAGCGACGTGAACGCGATCTTCTCGAGCGGTATCCGCAACGCGACGATGGTTTCATCTTCCCACAGACCTCCTTTTCCGTCTCCGCCGAGGAACGTAGAGGACGTTGTCCTCTTACGATGATGTCGGCTGTCTCCTGACATGGAGACGAAAGTACTGGAGGCGACTTGGCCACTGTGTGGCGTCACCAAGTTGTCATCGCTCTTCTTTTGTGCTTCGTCTGTCAGCCTCCTTCGACGCGCTCGTCGCCAGCACCAGAACGCGAGTCCTCCGACGAGAAGCACTCCGAGGACGCATCCCAACGTGATCCCAACGATGGTGCCAACATTCATGGGCTCACCTGGAAGACAACATCCAAGAAGAAACAACCGATTTCATAGTCAGATATTTGCCAACCTGCTAACTGCAAATGGACAACGGGAAGGTTAATCGCTGCGCTCTAGCAACCCCACACACCTGGAGGATTGCCAGTTGGTGGCTTAGGCGGGAGACTTGTCGGCGGCAGCACATCTGATGCATTTCCCTTGGAATTGGACGTTGATCCAGAAAATCCTGTTGGACCAGTGCTCTCAGAAGTGGACACTGCGACGGCATTTACCCCCGCTGGGGTCGGCGTCACGGTAGCAATAGCTGGCACTGCATCTGGTGCGTTTCCACTGGAAGTCGACGCCGACCCAGGCGGACCTGTGGAGCCACTGCTGCCAACCACGTCGGTGTTAATCCCCACTGGCCCCGCTGGTTCAGGCGGCGGCGTCACGACAGGGAGATCGGGCGGTGCGCTGTTCTGTTGCTCAGCAGAGAACAGCGCAGGGGATGTTAAAGCACTCGTTCAGGAATTGCACGCGACCACCACAAGGCTTACCATCCTGTGTTCGCGTCTCAGCGCGTGCGCGAATGCGGACTTAATATAGTGGAGCGGTAAATGCTCTGTTGCATGCAATTTCAGAGTGGATCCCACGGCGCAGAAACAGTCGCTCTCGTGCTCAACATATCATCAGGGCATCCTGTCCGTTGTCGTCTGTAGAAAAGTGCCAACGTATGGCAGGTGACACACCTGCACATTCTGATTCTGCCACGTACAGTTCTGCAAAATGTGTACGTTGCTCGGTGATTAGAGCAGGAGATGCGCTTGAGGGACCGTAATCTCAAGAGGACAGAGCACAATCCGAACTTTGCTTCTTGAAGATGACGAAGAGCTACGTGATGATGTGTGGACAGAAGATTATCAAACTACTCACAGCAGCAGACACGCCAATTTTGTGTCTGAATCGCAGTCGCTGCATCGCTTCGAACTGCTCGGTATCGGGCTATAGCGTCGACTCGTTCAGTGCGCAAGAACGAACGAGTACCAATGAACCCTTAACTCACAAGCTACTTCGGTATGACTCTGTACTTTGCTTCCATTTAATCAAATAGCACGCCGTCGAGCTTGATCTGTGCGCGTCACGTTTCCCTCCGGACTTGCATGACTCAGACACTCATCGTCTGCTTCCTTGAGTTTTGCCAACATACCTTAAATAAGGACTCGAACACTCTCGAGATCTGCTCTTGGTCGAGAAATGCTCTCGAGACTTGCCGTCGTGGATTCAAAACACAAAGTCTTCGTACATGCGCAATGCGAGCTGCAGCCTGTATGTGACATCGACGGCAGTCGGCCGATCACTTGGGTCCAGTGCCACGCACGCGCTGGCGAGTTCGACCATCGACTGCGGCGCGTTTGCTGAAAGCTCAACTTTGAGTCTTCCTAGTGACACCATTTGCAGCAACGCCGTGTCCGGGAGCACGCGGCCTGAGTTCGTCTCCTTGGCCTGAGCATATGGGAGCATATGTGAATCCAACTCCGAAAGCACGACGCCAAACGAAAAGATGTCGGCTTTCTCATCGTAGCGTTCGCCCATCATGACCTCGGGCGCCATCCACAATGATGTGCCAACTCCTGCGGTCATCGTGTGGTCACTGCTCTCTCTTGAGACACCAAAGTCGGTGATCTTTGCGTTCAAGTTGCGGTCTAAGAGGATGTTCTTCGACTTGAGGTCACGATGCAACACGACCGGGAGCAGCGAGTGGAGGTATGTGAGCGCGTGCGCGATGTGGAACGCGATTTGGACTTTGTCGTGATCGAAACCATGCGGTCGATGCTCCTGCGTCTCAAACCGCGTCAGCAGCGCGCGCAGGTCGCCGCCCTCCATGAACTCTGCCATGACGCACAGATCTGTGAGCGAATCCCACGCCACGCCGATAAAGCGCACG
>GL376604.1:354790-434548 GCA_000143045.1 Globisporangium ultimum DAOM BR144 | reverse complement strand
TGTCAAACGGGATCCGCAGAGCCACGATCTCGCCATCCTCCCACATACCACCGGATTTGTCACGAAACGACGAGTGCGACGTGCTATTCGACGAGAGCGTCGTGCTATTGTTGCTCCTGGTGCCTCGATTCATCATTACTCTTGAAGCGAAGTTCCCTGCAAACGGGTCCATCGAGTACGGCGTCGTGTCTGAGGTCATCTCCACGTCTTTCCGACTCGCAGCAGCAGCACTCAGTTCGCGTCGGTTTCGGCGGCGGTAGTACAGGACAATGGCTCCGAGCAGCGCTAACACAGTGAACACAGACGCGAGCGTGATGCCAATGATCGCACCGATACTCATCGGAGGCTCGTCGGGAGGCGGTCTTGGAGGATCGCGGCCGTCCAGCGGGATCGGCGGCAGGTTGTTCGGATCGAAATCTGGCGGTGGTCTAAAAGGCTGCGAATGGGATTGAGAGCCCGCTGCTTGTGGATGTGGTTCGCCGCTTTCTTGCAACCGCCTGCCATCTGAACTCCCAGTACCAGCGCCTTGCATCAAGTGATTCGTGAAGTCAACGACCTCTACCGCCAGTTGCCGTCGAGACTCAGCTGCTGCCATCGCCTGTGTAGACGTGGTATCCACCAACCCAACTGGACCTGAATTCTCTGCTTCCATTAGAGCCTGTACGATAGGAAATGAATGCCAAAAACACGCAAAAAGGACACGACAATCAGTGCCACTCGCACATCTTTTGACAAGCACCTTGTTGACTGTGGCGCACGTACTTGGGTGCACGCTACGCGCTCGCGTCACGTCAGGAGAGGTAATAGCGTAGTGGCCGCGATGCCGCGAGTCTCTGACCGAGTGGGCTTCGGCAGCTCCGCGTGCAAAGCGTCTTTCGTGTGCAAGCGAACGTGGCGCTGCCGATCGTCGAGTTGAGGTTGGAGAGGAGCTTGTCTTTTCTCTTGTGTCCTTTCGTTTCGCGCTTGTGATTGGCTATAACTGAGTGGAGTCAGTGCTTTCACTGGCTTAAAAAAATATGGCTCAACATTATTTGCGCTGCGCACCAGTATCATACCAGCATCATACATACCCTACAAAAATCGTAGGCTTTACTAAACTGGTTAAAAGAGGAGTTATGTGCACAACATAATTTCTTTCGGTGTGCTACAGTAATTTTTGGTGCAGTAAGTAAATAAATCAGCTGTATTATGGCCTACAGCATTTTAACGTCTCTCGTAGGGTACTTGAATTGCTTCAAAGAGATTATCTAAAATACAAACTCGTACGATTTGAGCGTGACTTGCAGTCGATAGAGCAAATCCGACGCCGTCGGTCGGTCTTTCGGCTCTAACGCCGTACACGAATCGACGAGTTCGACCATCGACTGCGGCGCGTTTGCTGAAAGCTCAACTTTGAGTCTTCCTAGTGACACCATTTGCAGCAACGCCGTGTCCGGGAGCACGCGGCCTGAGTTCGTCTCCTTGGCCTGAGCATATGGGAGCATATGTGAATCCAACTCCGAAAGCACGACGCCAAACGAAAAGATGTCGGCTTTCTCATCGTAGCGTTCGCCCATCATGACCTCGGGCGCCATCCACAATGATGTGCCAACTCCTGCGGTCATCGTGTGGTCACTGCTCTCTCTTGAGACACCAAAGTCGGTGATCTTTGCGTTCAAGTTGCGGTCTAAGAGGATGTTCTTCGACTTGAGGTCACGATGCAACACGATCGGGTCCAGTGAGTGGAGGTATGTGAGCGCGTGCGCGATGTGGAACGCGATTTGGACTTTGTCGTGATCGAAACCATGCGGTCGATGCTCCTGCGTCTCAAACCGCGTCAGCAGCGCGCGCAGGTCGCCGCCCTCCATGAATTCTGAGACGACGCAGAGATCCGCGAGTGAATCCCACGCAACGCCGATGAACGCGACAATGCGAGAGTGCTCCAGCGCTGCCATGAGCTTGGTCTCTGCCAGAAACGCGTTGATTTGCCGCAGATCCTTGCGCATCGCAGGCAACAGCTTCTTGATTGCCACGCGCTGGTCCTTATATGTCCCGACGTGGACTTCGCCGTACCCGCCTCGACTCAGCAGCGAGGACGCCACAACTTTCTCTAACGGGATCCGGAGCGCGGTGATCGCGTCGTCGGTCCACAAACCGTTCTCGTTGCTGCGGATACTGGGGCCACCACTGCCAACCGAGACGGAGGTGAAGTGGGCTGACGACGCACCGTTCGTAAGGTCTGGTGTGTGTGCGGCCGCGTCAAAGTCCTTTCCACCCTTGGCTGCGCCTGCGTGTGTCTGTTTCTTGCGACGACAGCAACACCGGTAGAGCATCACCAGGATGAGCGCAATGGCTGCCGTGCCCGCAAGCGTTATCCCAGCGACCATCTCGACCGACATACTCGTTCCTAGAGCAAACAAAGCACGATAAGAATATCTGAGATCAGCCTCTGTGCCTCGATAGCTAGCTAGCACGCCTCCATACGATATCAAACGAACCTTCAACGTCGACACTGGTATATCTATTTGAGCCACTAGCTTGAGAATCGATAGCAGGCGCGGCTGTGTGACCCAGTGAGCTTTCTGCGGCCCCATTTGACGCTGCCGCTCTGCTACTGCTCGCTGTCAACGCCGACGAGATCACCTCGCTCTCGTTCTCGTCTGGTTCGTTCTCGTTCGGCTCGTCCGTCGCAGCGCGTTGGAGCGCGCGTCTCTTTAGGCGAAGTGCAGAGTCACCACGCGCGTCGCTCATGCCCTGGAGACCGCTCGACATCGCCCAGAACGCCGAGTCTGTTGCCACTGCACCCGAGCACCGCGAACGCAGGTGGCAGGAGCTCTCTGCGATAATGGAACGCGCGCCTCAAATGAGCGTCTGGAGCGGCTTGTGGTGCGCTTGGCGCATGTCTTTCAAAAGCGCCCGTTAATCTCTGGATATTACGCCGCGCCTTGTATTACGGTCGCATACTTTCGGATGAGAATGCATGGGAGGATTTTTGCATGTGCTTCGTTAGTTTGATGCAAGTCAGTAGCATATATAAAAAGGTTTTTCATGCTAAATAAAGAGGAGAACAGTGTTCAGAAAAATCAAGTCAGAAGAAAAGATCGTTACGAAGCATCCACTATACTTTCGTAGGCTTGTTGCTGAGACCACAAGTTGCCGCTACAAATAATAGCTGAGACGCTGATGTAGTAATGCGCGGTTTACGGATTTGCATTTCGAGCAGCAGCAGCACGAGGATACCACTGCAGCTCGCGATACGCACTTGATGAGAGTCTTCGGTTGCATGTCCTGGCTTTTTGAGGACCGGAGCGTTCGTGTCAACCTCATGGGGCGTACGTGGACCGGAGGCCGTTGGCGTCGCGATGCACAGTGGCGCTTAACCGTGTTGGTTTTTCTTTCTTTTAGTCCTGCGTTGGTCTCTGAGGTCGTTGTTGACTTGGGTGCCCTAGCAAAAGAGACCCAGTGTCATCATGCCACTGGCATTGACGCTTCACTTCTAGGACTGCCACCAACACATCATGACGATCACGCTTCGCCAGAGGTAAACGACCCAAACGTCCATGCATTTATCGCAATCGCACACGCCACGGCACACGCAGCAAATCTTGTCTTTACCTAGTCGGGTAGGTGGCCATGCAAGCACGCTAGAACTGGGCGGGGACGACGTTACCTGGATCCATGCAGTTGCCATTCACCGACTGCTCCAGCAATTGACGCACGTGGCTGTACGCGATGCCCACTTTCGAGACCACGTCGAGCGCGGGCGTCGTCTGTGGGAATCAGAGGAAGTCTGGGTGCTCGTTCAGCGATTTCTCGATCCACTCGCCGCCGATGATCTCGCCGCTCGCGTCGAGCTCCAAAAAGTACGTGTATTCGGCGAAATCCGTGAATTTCGTGGGGTCCATTGTGAGCACCAGCGGTCCGTCGTCAAGCGCCTCAACGATCCAGCTGAACCGCGTCGTCGTTAAACGGGTACTTGTCCATGCCAAGGTAGACCTGCGCCGCGTTCTTGAGCGTCCACGGCGTCGCCTCGAGCACTTGGTACCCGCGCACGGGCTCATTCCACACTTCGCGGCCGGCGGTGACGTCCACGACGACGGATTTCTTGAGTTTGCCCAGGATGTTGGTGATCGCGATGTGGAAGAACCCAGCACCCAGGTCGCGGAACCGCGGGTCCAAATGACGACCGAATTTGTCGCGATTTGTGGTCTTGTCGGTCGTGTCGTTGCCGTTGAATCGCGAGCCCGTGAGCACTGTTGGGAGGTCGGCGCCGTCGTACACCTCTGTGATCAGCGCCTTGAACTCGACGCCATTCATCATGACCGTGCACTTTGGCTCGAGCTCCATGATCGCTGCAGGCGCCCACGCGTGGCAGAGGCCAAACCACGTCGGGATACAGAAGCCTCGGGACTCGCGCTTGCGCTTGCCGCACACGCTGCCATCTTTCAGACCGCTGCAATCACGGTCCGCCGTGCACGCCCTGCGCGTCTTCCTCTTGAGCACGCCGTTCGCCTCCGAGACCGTTGTCGCGAACGCCGAGATGCTCAAGTTAAACGCGCGCGCGTACTTTTCCGCGGGGCTCGGGCGACCTGCGTCCCATTCGTGGTTGATGCCGTCCAGGAACGACGGCCAATACCCGCTCGGCCACGGCATCGTCGAGAAGGCGCCGCGCTCGGGTAGCCTCGCGAGCATCCGCTCGAACGCGATGCCGAAAAACGCCTCGAGGCGCGACAAATCGGTCGCATTGCTTTGTTCACGCGCCTCTGCAGTCGCTATCACGAATGCGGGCGAGTCTGCAGGCAGCGCTTCGCCGCGCGCCGGGTGATCACCGCCGAGCACAAAGTCTTCGCTCTCGCGCGTGGCCACCGCGACCGGGTTCGTGTCCAGCGACGCGCCGTGGACCGAAGGCGCCATTACCAGCAGCACAGGCGCCCACGCTGCGAGGACCGAGGACGCGCGCATTGTGCTGCGGATTCGCGAATGCGAGTGGAAGATGGCGCAATGCGCAAGTAGCACGTAGAGTCATGACTATGGAGAGGCAGGAAAGTACTCAGTTGGTCAACAGCATTTTTCTACATGCTACAGTTGCTCTGCTTGTCTTGCGTTGCATGTCAGTGTGGCGAATGGATGGGTTCAGTTTGGCCACGTCCTTTCAAGAGTGACAGGACATTCGTTGTATCCCTGTGTGCAGTTATGCTGTTATAATCAATACATTGATGTATAATAGTAGAGTACTTGGATAATAATCCTTCAAAATACCTGTGTAAGTCGATAAATGAATGACTTGTAAAGCTCTTCGTTGAGTTGTTAATAACGTACGCTTGCAGTGCCTATCGAGCCCCATGCAACCAACTTGTCGTTCCTCTACATATTCATCCACAAATGAGACTGTAACCTTGTCGGTACAAATGGCTCTGCAAGCAAACAAATAATGCGCACACTTTCTACACAACAATAATAATAGATAATCCCATTGCCGTTGCAAAAATAAAAACAGCAACTAATAACTAAAAACAATACCTCACACAAACACTGCACTCACTCACAAAAAGCACACTTTACACTACTTGCTCCTAGAAGCTGTCGTCGCGGTCGTCGCCTAGCGCCTCGAGCATCGCGACGACGTCGAGCGCGCTCGGACGGTGCGCCGGGTCTCGCTGCAGACACAGCGTGGCGATGATCCGGATGGGTGCGGGGCACGCGGGCGTCAAGTTGGGTTGCAGCGTGCCGGCCATGACGAGCTTCAAGATGTGAAATGGTTGCAGCGGCTCGTTGTGACCCGCGGTCTTGGCATCGTGGTACGGCGCCGTACCCGTGTCGAGCTCTGAGAGCAGCACGCCGAACGAGTAGATGTCCGACTTCTCCGAGTACACAGTGCCCTCGAGCACCTCGGGCGCGGTCCAGTACGGCGTGCCCACGCCCACGGTCATGCAGCAGTCGCCGTAGCTGCGCGAGACGCCAAAATCGATCAGCTTGGTCTCCAGGTGTTCGGTGAGCAGCACGTTGCGCGCCTTGATGTCGCGGTGGATCAGCGGCGCTGGTGATCGGCAGTGCAGGTACTGGAGCGCACGTGCGACGCCCGTGGCCAGCGACAGCTTGTGGCTTGACCACGTCATGGTGCTCCCGTGGCGACGCAGGTACGCCTGTAGGTCGCCGTTCGGGAGGTACTCCATGACCATGCACAGGTTCTCAAGCGTGTTCCAGGCCACGCCAAGGATGCGCAGGATGTTGGGGTGATCGAGCGTCGCGCTGATCTGGATCTCATCGATGAACGCGTGCACGTCCTCGGACGACCGCGGCCGTGTCTGCAGCAGTCGCTTCACGGCCACCACCGCCGTCTCATACCGGCAGAGCCACACTTCGCCAAACGCGCCCTTCGCGAGGTCCTTCTCAAACACGATCTTGTCGTAATTCAGACGTCGTGACCGCAGGTTTGGATCGTTCAGCAGTGTCGTGAGCAGGTTGTGGTTCGAAAACTTGCGCGCCGCGCCGCGGTATGCGATCAGCGAATCCGTCGCGACCATGTACGGGTCCTTGGCTGCTGCAGTGGTCGTTGCTGGGTCCTTTGCTACTGGTGCCTTCCCGGCGGGTGTCGGCGAGAGCAGCGCGCGGTCCAAGGTCGTGTTGGACGCGTTCAAGTCCTTGGGCGCGCCACGGTGGCGCGGGTGTTGTCTTCGTCGGTAGCTCCGCACGAACCAGAAGCACGCGCCGAAGAAGAGCAGCACACCGCCGGTGATCGGGATCAGGAACAGCGCGTTGAACCTGAATTGTGTCTCGCTCGTCTGCTTGAGCCACGCGTCCACGAGCGCCGAGAACTGCGGTTCCTGCCAGTTCTTGGCCTTGGCCTTGCTCTCCGTGTACAGCTCACAGGGGATGATGACCGATCCGTAGACACCGGAGTCAGGACATTTGTTCCAGGCCGGCTCGTTCGTGTCGGGCGTCGTGTGCACGGCGAAGACCAGGTACGTCTCGAGGTAGACATTGTCGAACCACCAGTGGCGCTCGATGTTCATGGTCGGCACGGCGTTCGGGCTGCCGCCTGTGGCCCACATGGACATGTGCGGCTGGCCGCTCACCACTTCCTCGGACGCGCAGTGCGCCACCGAGAGCATCATCGAGCCCGAGCACACCTCGGAACGGTACGTGGTCGCGTTGTTCGGGTCCGTGCACTGCGTGATCGTGCAGTTGGTGTCGGTCTTGTTGTCGTGCGCGCTCAGGTACTCGTCGGTCGAGACGGCGATGTGCGCCATGGACACGCCGCCCACCGTGTACATCTTGATCAGGTTCTGCTGCGGATCGATCGCGTACCCCGAGTCCCAGATCACGGCGCGCTGCAGCAGCGGCGGCAGCGTCGCGAACGAGAGCTCGTAGCTTGCGAGCCGCGTCTGGATCCGCGCCGGGAGCGCTGAGTCTGCGTACGAGAGCGCATCCGCGACGTCGCCCACGACGTGACGCCGGTAGAACTGCTGCGCCAAGTCGGACGTGGAGCCGTCGAACTTGAAGTTCGGATCCGTCGGGACGTCCGCCGTCGCGAGCCGCCGTCGCAGCGCGAGACTCGACGCGCTGCTACTCTCACTGTGTAGGTTGGCAGCGATGGTGCTGCTGCTGGAAGAGTCCTGGAGCAGCCCCAGGAGCGCTCCTGCGGTCAGGAAAAGTGACACGATCGGGAGAACCGCGCAGAGTCGCATTTTGTACGCGGCGCAGTTTTTCTGGGAAGTTTTGCTGTTACTGATTTGTTTGTTTGTTTTGTTTTTTGTTTTTGTCACCATGACCTGTTTGCTTGCTGGTTTTGCTGAAAATGCGACTGGGACGACGTGCTGAGAGACCTGTTTTGTATCTGGGACGCCTGAATAAAAATTAATAATAATAACACGATCGGCAAGATTTGCCGGTTGCTGTTTGTTGATTGTGACCAAAGCCGAGAGCTGGCGCCTACGCGGTGCGTCTTGGGCTTCGAGATCGAGCGTTTGCCACGGGGGTTGAGAGAAAAGAAGTGCGACGGCGGGTGAGTTAGCGACCGATGTGTGTGGTGCTGCTCGCAGAGTGCGTGGGGTGAAGCGGAGAGAGAGGGATGATGGCTCCCTGGGATGATGGGCTCAAGTGTGTGTGTGTGCGAGAGCTCTCAACGTTGTGCCGGTGCTTTTGTGCTGACGCATTTTCCAATGTTAGTGACTAGTGCGACATACTGTATTAGCATAAATTGTTGCAAACATTTGAGTCCTGTGTTATAGTAATGCTTTGACCAGATGAAACTGTAGAACAGCCTTTTATTATTACTAAAAAGTGCAAAGTTGTGCTTGTAAACTGTCGTTCTAGTCTGTGTCGTACTTTTTGGAGAAAGTGAGTTGTTGTAGGAATCACAAACTACCAAACACACACACGAGAGTTGTCTGCTGGCACGTGGCAGGGATGTATGCATGCTTGCGTAATTGTATCGTCCAGCCTACGAATTTGCTTAGTACACGCATAAAGAATGTGGATTGGTTGCCTTGCTTGCCTTGCGGCATGGTCTGGTGAAGTGAGAATAACAGAAAACAGCACAAGAGCTGCGCAGTTCTTTTTCTTCCAGAACGAGCCCCACCCATACCCAACGCAGGCTTATTTTCTGATAGAAACAGCCACAAGCGCGAGAGGATGGTTGCGACGGCACTTCAAAGTAAGTAGTTGATGGGATGAGGTCACAACGGGCGGCCGCTGGCTGTCTACTCCCCATCTGATTGGCTCGTAGGTTTACAAATTCAACATGGAAAAACGAAGAGTTGCATGGTGCGCAAAAAAGTGCCGCCCCACGCACTGACAACGCGCGCGCTTTGTAGAAAACTCTGACCATACAAACAGTTTATAGATGCACACATTTGGCTCAGTATATTTTGTTATCCTTATTTTATTTTTGTTTGTTTGGATAATGAATGCCAGCAAATGCGAAAATGGAGTCGATGCGGTGCACATGACGTCACCATTAATCGCCGTTTATGCCTGTGGGTATGCTGAGCTTGGAGTAATCCACTTGTATTTTGCATACTGCTATTCACTAAACAATTCGTTTCGCACGCTAAATATGTACTTACAGAGAACAATTCACAGATCTACAACCAAATGTGCATGTCTTAAAACCACGCTATGCTGCCCCTAATTCAGCGCATGTAGCTATCTAAAACAAGGATGGGAAGGTAAACCTGCCTAGGGTTCCCAGCTTGTTAACTTCAACCGCGCGCTGCTTGGGTTCTCTCTTTTTTTTCTTTTGCTTTCTCGCGTTTGCTCAATTTCCTTGATCGACTGAAGTTTTTGTGTTCCGTCGCGAGGAGCAGCAAAAATCGTTGCGCACTCCCTATCGCTATCATACGGTATCAACGCCATTCCTGCTTTACGTAAAGTCACTGTGGAAAAATCACATGACATCACTTTGTGCATCATTCCGTATCACGCTATCTGACTTTTTCAACTTGTCCACAGGGTGTTGTCTGCTTTCATTAAAAAAAACTGCTTGTCAGAGACTCGTGCCAGTTTCTTTTATTCTACTTGCGTCTAAATCCACGCTACTTCTAGTACTATTTCTATAGTGGAAATGACGAGCTTGCGTCGCCCTCCGTCCGCTCGGGACGTCCTAATCTGATACGCTTTGCTTCTCCCCCCCCAGACGCCCGCTCTCACACACATCACTGGGCTCTCGCTCGTGAGAGTTTCCCCCACTCGTGTTTCTCGTACTTCAACTGCATACAGACGCCTCTTCTCCCGAGACAAACGGAATCACACAACGCGCGAGGGCGGAACGACCAGAAGGATCAGTCCACTGCAGACGCCCATTTCCACACCCAAAACCATTCTGAAAATGGAGACAATCAGCGGCTGCTACTCGTTCCAGGACACAAAATATAGAACGCCGTGAACCCGCAGCACCGGGATGCGTATCTTCTTGTTGTTGCAGTTAACAGCACCTTCACGTGCACATATATAAGTAAACGAGAGTTTTGTTGACACCTAGTTTGTTTTCGCTTGCATCCACGTGTTTCAGCACCTCAGACTCATCCCTCGAGCAATTGCACGAGTTCCGCAGCGCTCGGACGCTCGGACGGATCACGCTGAAAGCAGAGCTCAGCTACCTTGAGGATCCGAGGCGGACACTCGGCCGTGAAGCTCGGGTGTAACGTGCCCGCCATGACATCGTTCAGGATCTGGAACGGCTTGAGCTGCTCCCCCGTGGCCGAGCATGCATCAAAGTACGGCAGCTCGCACGTGTCCAGCTCCGAGAGCAACACGCCGAACGAGTAAATGTCCGACTGTTCCGAATACTTGGTGCCCTCCAAGATCTCAGGAGCCGTCCAGTACGGCGTGCCTACGCCCGCAGTCATAGCCTCGTGCTGAAAATTGCGGCTCACACCGAAATCGATCAGCTTGACGTCCAGACGCTCGGTCAGAAGCACGTTCCTGGACTTGAGGTCGCGATGAATCAGTGGCGGCGTGCGGTCGTGGATGTACTCGAGCGCACGCGCGATGCCCAGCGCCATGTGGATCTTGTCGCGAGCCCACGACAGCAGGTCTTTGTTCTTCTTGAGGTACTTCTGGAGATCGCCCGTTGGCAAATACTCGACGGCCATCACCAGATTCTCAAGGCTGTTCCACGCGACACCGATAAACTCAGCGATGTTGGGGTGGTGTAGACTCGCACTGAGCTGAATTTCCTTCGTGAAAGCGCGGACTTCCTCGAACGTATGCTGTTTGGACTGCAGCAGCCGCTTGACTGCCACCTGCTGGTCTTCGTACTGGCAGATCCACACCTCGCCGTACGCGCCCTTGGACAACAGCTTCTGGAACTGGATCTTCCCAAAGATCATACGCTTGTCGGCGAGGTTCGGGTCTCTGTGCAGCGCCTTGAGCACCGAGTTGCTACCGGAGCTGCCGTAGTCGTCTTCTGTCGGGCGCATTGTCATACTGGTGTCCATTGACACCGTTGTGTTTCCTGATGCGCCTTCTTGCGAAAGACGCTTGGACTTTGGCGACAAAAGCACGTTCGGGTCCACGCCATCGTAGATGTCACCGACGCGGACGTCCGGTGAGTCCCAGTCGCGGCTCTTCCTCCTCTTGTTGCGCACGATGATGAGCATGATGATGCCGACGACCATGACAATGCCGACGGTAATGCCCGCGATGGCTCCGCCAGTGATGCTTGAGGTGCCACCAGAGGTTGGCGTCGTCGTCGTCGTCGTCGTCGGGAACGCTGCGAGCCATGTATCGACCCAGGCGCTAGTCTTGGGCGAGCTCATCTGCGCCATGATCGTCGCTTTCGTCGTGGACACGGTGCGACACGGGATCACGACCGCGCCGTATGCGTTGTCTTTGGGGCACTCGCTGTAGGCCGCATCATTGCCCGTGTGGATCGCGTACACCGAGTACGTGACGTTGCCATCGACCCACGTGTGGTCCAAGATGTTGATCTCTGGGACGGCGTTTGGGTCGGAGCCCGTGGCCCACATCGACAGGTGGATGCTCGTTTGCGTGAACTTCGACGCCACACACTTGGTCACGGGCAGGATCTGGGTGCCGTTGCACTGGAACGACTTGTACGCCAAGTGGTCCGTCGGGTCGGTACAAGACTGGGTCGTGCACAAGGCGATGTCTTCGAGTTCGTGCTTGGTGACGAAGATATCGGCCATCGAGCGGCCCCCCAGCGTCTGGACCTGCACGGGCTTCTTCAACGGGTCCAAGACGTACCCAGTGTCCCAGAGCAGCGCGCGTTGGAGCAGCCCGGGCAGCTCTGCGAACGCCATGGCGTCGGCGTTCGCGATACGTGTCTGCACGAGCTCGGGTACGGCCAAGTGGGTCAAGGGCGGTGAAGTATCACCCGCAGCATAGCGCGCGTAGAACTGCTGCGCGAGATCCGACGTGTTGCCGTCGAACTTGAACGTCGCGTTGAGCGGCACGGGCAGCGTCACGTTCGCGGCGGAGACCGTCGAAGCGCTCAGCGCCAACGCCAACGCGAAGGACACGAACGACTGAAGCATGAGGCTACTGGTTGCGAGAATGCGATTTCGCGAATGAGGATGCTGAGGTCACGCCCACGGAGAACAAATGCTGAGGGCGACAGCGGCATCTCGCAGTGCAAGAGGGCTCATATGGCGAGAGGGTGCAATGGTCCAACGCCAGACGTGCGACACGATCCAACAGTTTGGGTACATACATGCATGCTGTAGCTGCAAGCCACTCGAACGGAGATAACGACGCAGGATCTGGAAAAAAAATGAAATATATAATTCATGTAGTTCATGATTTAATTATTATCATAGCATGTGAACATTTGTTTTCAGTTGAACAGATGTATGTTATTATTACACTGGGGATATATAACGAGGACTCTCTACCTTTGAAGAATTTATTACCATTTATAGTTAGTTGATTTGAGCCTCCAAAGTAGCAAAGTAGCGAGAACATGGATTTTTTCCCCTTTTTTTTCCCCCGCAAATGAATCTGTATTTGTTACTACTCTTGTTTTTACTTACGAAAAAGGCGTAAAGTCATGATCAGTTACGCTGGTCGAAATCGGCTCGTTGGCTCTGGAGTGGTCAGCGTGCAAAATACTTTGAGTCCAGCACATGATCACAAAATTGTCATTTGGCTGCTAAAGCACGCTAATTTTTCCGCCAAAGGTCGTCGGTCGCACTACACTGTGCAACCGTCCCTGTCCGTTTATCAGATCCCGAGGCACAATTTGCATTATTGACAGTATAAAGTCAAAAAGCAGCGCTATCATCAAGCATGATATGCACTATCACAGGTCCTGTACCACGTTCATTTTTGTTTACACGAAGAGCAAATGACTGTAGTGACCAAATAACCAAATGACCAAATGACCAAATGACCAAATGATCAAATAACCAAATGATCAAATGATCAAATGATCAAATGATCAAATGATCAAATAACCAAATGACCAAATGACCAAATGACTACAGTGACCTCGCGAGTGAGTCTGCTTTTCCTTCCACTCCGTACCTCCACTCGGTACCTCCACACGCTCAACATCTTCCAGAGATGCGTACAAATTCGAGTTTGTGGCCTCCAGTTGCTGCATCATATAATCGACCAGCTATGACAAGTCTGTCAAATACGTATGTCTTGACATATTCACAGTTTTTTTGATACATTTTCACGCCTTAAAAACCCCTTCATCCCTCGAGCAATTGCACGAGTTCCGCAGCGCTCGGACGCTCGGACGGATCACGCTGAAAGCAGAGCTCAGCTACCTTGAGGATCCGAGGCGGACACTCGGCCGTGAAGCTCGGGTGTAACGTGCCCGCCATGACATCGTTCAGGATCTGGAACGGCTTGAGCTGCTCCCCCGTGGCCGAGCATGCATCAAAGTACGGCAGCTCGCACGTGTCCAGCTCCGAGAGCAACACGCCGAACGAGTAAATGTCCGACTGTTCCGAATACTTGGTGCCCTCCAAGATCTCAGGAGCCGTCCAGTACGGCGTGCCTACGCCCGCAGTCATAGCCTCGTGCTGAAAATTGCGGCTCACACCGAAATCGATCAGCTTGACGTCCAGACGCTCGGTCAGAAGCACGTTCCTGGACTTGAGGTCGCGATGAATCAGTGGCGGCGTGCGGTCGTGGATGTACTCGAGCGCACGCGCGATGCCCAGCGCCATGTGGATCTTGTCGCGAGCCCACGACAGCAGGTCTTTGTTCTTCTTGAGGTACTTCTGGAGATCGCCCGTTGGCAAATACTCGACGGCCATCACCAGATTCTCAAGGCTGTTCCACGCGACACCGATAAACTCAACAATGTTGGGGTGGTGTAGACTCGCACTGAGCTGAATCTCGTTCGTGAAATCGCGGACTTCCTCGAACGTTTGTTGCTTGGACTGCAGCAGCCGCTTGACTGCCACCTGCTGGTCTTCGTACTGGCAGATCCACACCTCGCCGTACGCGCCCTTGGACAACAGCTTCTGGAACTGGATCTTCCCAAAGATCATACGCTTGTCGGCGAGGTTCGGGTCTCTGTACAGTGCCTTGAGCACCGAGTTGCTACCGGAGCTGCCGTAGTCGTCTTCTGTCGGGCGCATCGTCATGCCAGAGGTCGTCCCGATCGTTGCATTTCCCGACATGCCATCCTGCGAGAGGTGCTTGGAGTTTGGCGTCAAGAGCACGTTCGGGTCCACGCCGTCGAGGGGCTTGGACGTCGAGTCCTGGTCGTGGTTCTTTTTCTTGCGCACGACAATGAATGCGATGATGCCGATGAGCACAACGACTCCGACAATGATACCCGCGATGGCGCCGCCCCCAATGCCTGAGGACGCCTTGTTCGACGTGCTGTTGGTCGCGCTCGAGTCCGTCGACGAGCCACGGGAGGACGACGCCGCAGACTTGGGGAACGCCGCGACCCACGTGTCGATCCAGGCGCTAGTCTTGGGCGCGCTCATCTGCGCCAAGGTCGCGTTGGGCGTCTTGGACTTGGTGTAGCACGGGATCACAACAGCGTCGTACGCGTTCTTGGGGCAGTTGCCGTACCCGGCCGTGTCTACGCCCGTGTGGATCGCGTACACCGAGTAGCTCACTTCCGTGGCGTCGTCGATCCACGAGTGGTCGAGAATGTTGATGTCTGGCACGGCACTGGGGTTCGAGCCCGTGGCCCAGAGCGCCGAGTGGATGCTCTCGCTTTGAACGAAATCGGACGCGACGCACTTGGTCACCTTCAGGATCTGGTCGCCATTGCAGATGTACGACTTGAACGACGCGCGGCCCACGGGGTCAGTACAATCCATCGACTGGCAGCCGGCCGTGACCTCGAACTCGTGCTTCGTGACGAAGATGTCGGCCATCGAGCGGCCACCGAGTGTCAGCACCTGGATGAGCTTCTTCTTCGGGTCGAGCACGTAGCCGGTGTCCCAGAGCAGCGCGAGCTGGAGCAGTCCGGGCAGCTCGGCGAACGACGCGGCGCCGGCTTTTTCGATGCGCGTCTGCACGAGCGGCATGTCCGCCGCCGTGAACGTCGTGAGAACGGGCACGCTGTCGCCCGCGGCGTAGCGCGCGTAGAACTGCTGCGCGAGGTCCGACGTGTTGCCGTCGAACACGAACGTCGCGTTGAGCGGCACGGGCAGCGTCACGTTCGCCGCCGAGACCGCGGACGCGCTCAGCGCCGCCGCGAGGCCCACGAACCCCCGACGCAGCATGGAGCCTGTAGGTTGAGAGAAAGCGCGTACGTGCGTCTCTTGTTTTGCGCGGAAGAACGGGTTATGAGGGAAAGCAGCATCTCGCATCTCGCATCTCGGCCAGACGACCGGCGACTTGGTACCCTGTTATTTGTCAAAGCGCTGGCGTGATTGTGCTGCCGCTTTCACTGTTAAAGTTGGCATTCCTGTTTATGATGATACTTGCAGAGTGCAGGTAACAGATTTGTACACAGCTAAATAAATTATCTGTAAACAGATACCCTGTTGAAAACACGATTTAGAGGGTCTGTTGGCTAAGAGACGGGCGACCCAGATGGATTTCTTTGGACACTGATTTGGAAGCTGGTGCAAGTGATTGGAGCGCTTGAATTTCTGTACGCGACGCGCTGCGAGCCACACGCTCGCGGCGAAGTTGGAAGGAAATCATGATATAAGGGAGCAACCCAGCGTGGCCATGTATGCACACTGTGGGAGGTCCTGAAGTCATGGTATAGTAGTCCACACTACAACGAGCGCCTGGTTTCTCAAACAAGTTCAGGTTCGTGCCCAAAAGACCCGATTATGTAGAATCAGAGTTGCTATTATCTAAAGCGAGTCGGTCTTGACTTGATGGCGCCAAGTGCGCTTGTTGCTTATTGCGGTTATGGGCGCGGCCACACACGCTGTGCGTAATCGATTTTGCGGTGTGCTCGTGTTGTCTGGTTGTGTACTTATCCTCGCAAGCGCCGTCCTCGCAGCGGAAATCGTACGGAGCTCGTGTCGATAGGGTGCAAGCGAACGCAGGGGTGCTGAAAAGATTGATGGAGCTCGTTCTGCGCCAGCAGTATTTATTATTCACGGCATTTTTCAAAGACGATTAGGATGGATGGACTTTTACCACTACGCTTGTTGGGTGCGAAAGGAGCCGTGCTGAAGCGATCCTTCTGCTTCACGTTAAAGTTTCAAATACGGACCTTCTTTTCTGCTATTTGTTTCCATACTCGTCACTTTTTCTCACTTGCTACACATTTGTGTTGGCCAAGAGTCTTCACAAAAAAAAGCGCTTATATACTACAAAGACTACTACTAAATCCGTGAAAGACACTTTGACCCGACTATTCCGCTACATATACTACTTCAACATTGTCACGATCATGCCTGTAGCCTTATGAGCACGTCGCGGAGCTTCTGGATGATGTCGACGGGTCGCGGACGCTCGTGGGGGTCCACGTGAACACACTTGAGCGCGAGCGCGACGACATCTGGAGCCTCGTGCTGCGCCGCGGGTGTCCACTGGAGCTGTAGCCGTCCGATGGACACCATGTGCAGCATCGCGACCGAGTCCGTCGTGCCATTGGGCGCGCCACTCGAGACGCTCGAAGCCCCATTGCTTAGCGATGGCATGTGCGCGTAGGGCATCGTGTGTGAGTTGAGTTCCGAGAGCACGACGCCGAAGGAGAACACGTCGGCCTTGGCGTCGTACTTGTCTCCGAGCAGCACCTCGGGCGCCATCCACAGTGCCGAGGATGGTGGTGATGAGGCACCACCTTCACCGCTGCTCCATGCGAGTCGCTGGCGTTGAAGATTGTAGTCTTCATAGTCAGAGCCCATGCCTGTCAACTTGGTATTTCGGTGGCTGCTGTCAAGGAGCACGTTCTTGGACGTGAGCTCCTGGTGCAGCATGGGCTTAGTGTGATCACTGCCCTCGTGTAGGTATGCGAGTGTTTCGGCAATGTGGATCGCGAGCTGCACTTTGTCGACATCAAAACCCCGCGGTCGTCCGCGCGTGCTAAAAGCAACGAGAGCCGTGTGCAGATCGCCGCCGTCCATATATTCTGATACGACGCACAAATCTGTGAGCGATTCCCACGCGACACCGACAAACCGGACGATTCGTTCGTGATGCAGCGACGCCAGGAGCTTGACTCGCGTGAGAAACGCATTGATATGCTTTACGCTCTTCCGATTCACTGGGAGCAGCATCTTGACCACGACTGACTGGCCGTTGTACACGCCGCGATGCACTTCCTTGGAGTGGCCGCGCGCGAGCAGCACGTGGCTGAGCACCTTGGCGCGCGGAATCCGCACCGCAGCGAGCTCGATATCCTCCTCCCAGAGCATTACGCTTCCGAGATGCACCAGTAGAAACGAGTCCGTCACGCTCGTGGCGGACGCCGCTGGTTGGAACGGTGCTAAGCCACCAATGCCCCCACCCGTCACCTGGCCTCTTTCATCGCCTCGCCTTCTTCTCCATCTCGCTTCGGTTGAGAGAGTGCCGGGAAAGATCGCGTCGTGGTCCTCGCTTGACAGCTCGCATCGTCGTCGCTGGTGCCACGCGATGGATGCAACGATCACCGCCACGAGCGCCACCACGCCAATCGCAAATAGATAGAGATTCCTACTGGCTAAAGTTGAAGCTACGGACAGAAAGTTTGTGTGAATATGTGAATGTCCTGCATGTCCAAGCGTATCTGAGAACATTTGCGATCAAGAACGTACATGTTGATGACGAGTATCCCGCATACGGCAGCATCGTATTCTGGGGGCTGTCGATCCTTCCTGAAATCATTGTCGCGCTCAAATCCCCTGGCCCAGATGCTGAGGACGATGCAGATGATGATGTTGGCAAGGAGGACGACGAACCTGATGGCTCGATTGCTGTGTCGGACGCTGGTGCAAGCGGCGTCGAGACCCACCAAGACTCGTCGGGCATGGAGGATGCAGACGACGCATATGTAGCGACTGGTTGGGGCATCGCCAGCACTGACACCCCGGTCACCGAGCCACCGTCATCGGCTGGCGTCGGCGTCGCGTTTCAGCACGGGAACAGCGACTCCAGCGTCGTCGTCTTGCTCGATACCCCATCGACGAGCGTGCAGCTGGAGAAGCCGTTTTTTGCCACCTCGAACGCGAGCGATGAACATGTCGCGCACACCTGCGCGCTTTGCGTGGCGTTCAACGGCGCGATGAGCACGAAGCCGACGTTTTCGCCGCATTTGTCGACGGCGTTCATCACGGACTCGTAGTAGAGGCCGTCTTCAAAGTCCATGCACGTCGAGGAGCTAGCGCTGCTACTGGTCAAAGACGATGATGATGGCGCCATCTCTCTATCGTCTGCTGTGTTGTTGTATTGCTTTATGAAGACGATCGCACAATGGCGATTGACGCTCTCTCCATGGCATACTCTTAAATCGTAGCTCCTGGTGCCAACACAGGGAGGGAGAGTTTCTATTTCGTTGATTGCTTTTTTTGTGGAGCTTGCATACTGTAGTCAAGATACTCGTTTATTAATTTTTCTCGTACAGTACGGATTTAAGTAGTGTGTGGTTGTTGAGTGCTTGGTCGTGAGGCCAAGAGCACAGGTGGCACTCTCAGCCTCTTGTCTACTTTTTGGTGGCGTGCGCACCGCAAAGAGCAGCGATTGCTTCAGCTGAGGCGCAGCGACTGCTACTGTGGAAGTAGGTCGGAGACGGAGCGAGCGATGCCAACGATATGCAGGCGACGCAGTGCGTACACGCTGAGCAACGTTTTTTGCAGCCTTTAAGGCGCGTGGCGCGGCCTGCCACCATTAATAAGCACGAGAACCTTATCACAAAGCGGCACATAGAGGGGGAAAAAGTAAACCCGTCCTCTGGATCCGATCGGCGCCACGCGTCTTCCTTCATAGGAGACACGCTTGAGTATGAGCGGTGTCTTTCTATAATGGACAACTTTCTCAATACCAGCGGTGAGTGATGGTTCTGTTGATAAGTTCACATACGCTCATTGAGCAAACTTAAGAGTGTTGGATTTTCTCTTTTGGGTGCAAGCGATCATTGCAAAAAAAGAACAATCTGCTTCAAAACCCTTTTATACCTGATAAAATTTTACATAAAAAGAAGCAATCAGCTAAAGGAAAACAGTTTTGCAAATATATGAATACGCTTTAAAATGTATTCTCAGCTCAACTTAATTTGAGAGGTTCCGTCAGTCATGGTGCCGCTTCGCCTCCCATAACAGCTAACCAGCTCAAAATGCACCCTTCGAGCAACACGACAACCTCGCTTTATCCCCTACAAATTCTTTTTACGCATTCTAAAAAAGCTTCTACCATCTATAAAAAGGTATATAAATTACTTGGCGCTTCCATTTTCTGTATTGACCTCTTCATACCACGTTGTAGGTGGTATGCACTGGCTTGACTCGCAATCGCTTTGATTGACAGTTACGACTTGCAGCATCCGACACCAGCAGCTCAGGTCAGCTCTTGCCGATAATAAATGAGGACCATCATCCTGTCGTTTGCGCTGCTGCTCGTGGCGCCATCAGCCTCGTACGCGACCGAATGCTCCGAAGCCATGGCTGCGGCCGCGGCGGTGCAGCTCGCGAGCTGCGCGACGCTCGTCGGGTTCACGGTCGAAGCGCCGTTGACGGCGACGCAGACGACGCAAATCTGCGCCACGTGCACGTCGCTGGCCGATGCCACGAAGCGCAAGGCGTTCGGAGATTGCACTGTGGCGGACGCCAAGACGAGCACGACGGTGATACTCCAGACCAAGTTTGATGCGCTGTTTGTGTGTCCATCGACGAGTTCGCCCAGTAGTTCGGGCTCCGGGTCAGCGGAGATCGAGACGCCATTACCAGCGACGAAGACACCGATACCGACACCGACACCGACGCCAATTGTGAGCTCTTTGAGCGGCTCTGGGAGCGCCATGCCGCCTGTGCCGACAATCATCGAGACGCTGTCCCCGGGAAGTGACGACAAATCGCAGTCGTCGTCGGGGTCGCTCTCACCTAATTCGAATTCCTCATCGTCAAGCCGTGGCGATGGAGGCACCAGCAGCGGCTCTGGGTCGAGGAATGGGACGACGCCAATCAATTCCAGTGTTACTGGTAAGATAGATGACAGTGTTTGGATCTCGTGGAGGAAATGCCATCAAACATTCACTCACTGATGCATGCCTTCTTACTCATCCTTGCCGCCATAGGGAGTACGATCAGCATCGGTATGGTGATCGGAATTGCTGGCGGAGTTGTCGTGCTTGTGATATTGATCGCGACGTTCATTGTCTGTCGCCAGCGACGACAACACAAGAAATCCCGAACCACGATGCTGGGTGATCTCCTTTTACTGTTGAGTCCATCGGAAGAAGATGAGAGTCGTAGCGGACCGTCCAAGCCATTCACGTTTGCACATAGCTCGAGCGCGCTCAACGAGACGTTCTTAACGCCACCTTCGCATGGCGGCCTCTGGGACGATGAAGCGATCATCGCTGTGCGGATCCCGCGCGAGAAAGTGCTCTCACACGCGCTGGTCTCCCGAGGCGGATACGGCGAAGTATACCGTGGTGTGTACAATGACCAGCTCGTGGCCATCAAGACGCTGCTGCCCGAGACCCGCAAGAACATGAAACAGATCAGCGCGTTTCTCGCTGAGATCAAGCTGATCGCATCCTTGGAGCACGAACGGATCGTGCGTTTCATTGGTGCGGCCTGGGATTCGCTCACGGATTTGTGCGTGGTCTCGGAGTTCATGGAAGGCGGCGATTTGCGTGCACTACTGGTCAAGTTTGAAGACGTCGACCACCGACCTCACGGCTTCGACGACGACAAGATCAGGATCGCGATACACATCGCGCATGCCCTGACGTACCTGCACTCGCTGCAGCCGGTCGTGCTGCATCGCGACCTCAAGTCCAAGAACATCCTGTTGGATACGAGGTTGAACGCCAAGCTGACAGACTTTGGCGTTTCGCGCGAACGAAGCGACCGTACGATGACTGCGGGCGTTGGCTCGTCGCTGTGGATGGCACCAGAGGTGATGCTCGGCGAACGGTACGATGACAAGGCCGACGTGTTCTCCTTTGGCATCGTGCTCTCCGAGTTGGATTCACATCAACTGCCGTACGAGAACGTAAAGGAGTCGGGCTCGGTTCATCGACGCATCCCTGACACAGCCGTGCTGCAGATGGTGTCTTTAGGACGACTGCGAGTGCAATTCTCGAAGCACACGCTTCCCGAACTGGTGCAGTTGGCGCACGCGTGTGTCGCCCTCGACCCCGCGGATCGGCTAACGGCAGCCGACCTCCTCTACAAGCTCCACAACATCCTCAAGGCCAGTCAAGAGAGGCATATTGCTGATTTGCTACTCGACTCGCCTGGAGAAACCACAGACAGATTCAAGTGACGCATGGCTTAAAGACTTGGGTTCATAGACTATTCCGTCTGATTGTGTCGTCCAGCAGTATCTTGATTATCCTATTATTTTCTATAGCTTAGTACAGCATTTACTCTAGTATATGGTAATGTGGTGAGTCATCCACTACTGTATACTCATTCACTACCAACCAAAAACTATCTGAGGTTGTTTGGGTTTCATAGGGAAGGGAGACATCCAATACGTTAGTGAGGATGACTCGTTGAAATTGAAGGCAAGTGCACTGAACTGAACTTCAAGTTGTCAAGTGAGACTTTCCTTAATCCAGTCTCAGGCTGACGAGGCTGGGAAACCACTCGGGCTGACGTGTGAGTGGCTTGATGCGGTTGGCAACCGCAATATCCATCTAGAGGACTGCGTTGATTGGGTATTAGATGAATTGCACGATCGACCTCCACAGAGCGACCTGGGCAGAGAGAGAGAGAAGAGAGAGAGAGCGCTGGCGTTTCAGTTGGTGAAGAGATGTGCTGTGGGTGGCAGAAAAATAAACAATTAAAAGGAGCCTGGTCCAGTGGGTTCATTGTCGAGAGTTAAAGACAGCAAAATGGAGTTCTATTATGTCAATTATAGCGAATTTTCTCTTGGCCAAATCGCACGAGCACATGATTAGAAGGGTTTGATACGCATCATAAGAAGGGAAATAAAGATTTAATGCTGGTGGTACCCACATGGGTATAGAGAGAGTTGGCTGAAACGATATCTGGTGCAAGTCTCTTCGTCATAACCGTCGAAAATTAATATTTATATCAATACCTTCCACCGAATGCCACAAATCGTCTTCAAGAAGCCCATCCATAATCTCTAGAAAATGATAATTTCACATTATTTTTGGTTTTCTAACAACAGGACCCAGTGCCTCTCCACGTTAAACTCGATCACAACGACTTTTTCCATCCACTCACCGATCCCCCGCTGCCGCAGCGCAACTTGAAAAAACTCATGAAGGTCATGGCAGGTGCCCTCGTCCGCGTCGTCGCGGCTCTGGGGCTCACATGGGCGTCAACCCAAGCCGAGTCCACGGCGTTGCTGTTGCCGTGCTCCGACCCCATCTTCCAGGTTGCGTATGCGCATGTCGTTGAGCTCGTCGCCGCATGTGAGACCGAGAGCAGCGTGCGTCTCGAGTACCCATTGACGATTTCCCAGGTCCAGACCATTTGCAGCACGTGTACAGCACTCGCGGAGCAAACCAAACTGAAGCAACTCCCGGAATGCGAGACGGACAAAAGAATGGACGCCGCCGGGTTCGCAGCCGTGAGTACCCAAACCTTCTATGAGGAGCTGTTTGCGTGCAGCAGTGTGAATGCCACTGTGTCCAAAGTGTCGACGGTGCAGCGAGCGCTTGAGGTTGAAGCTGGTTCCTCGACTGGAGACGTCCCCACGCCAATACCACCGCCGGTGACTGTCACACCGATAGCAACACCACCGCCGATCTCACCGCCGACAAGTTCTGATACAGTGGCTCCATCTCCATCACCTAGCGACTCTGAAAGCCCAACAGCTCCAGTGCCACCAGCAACTGAGAACCCACCAACACCGACCACAGCAAGCAGCACAACCCAAACGAGTGGTTCACAGAGCGGATCCAATGCTCCGCTTACTGACGGTACCGAGGGTTCAGGTACGAAGGTTCTCAATGTCAAGATGATTGTGGGCCTTGCCGCTGGGATCGTGCTCTTGGTGATCCTCCTTGCGACGTTCGTTGTGTGCCGCCATCGACAACGCTCCGAGTCAAAGCTGACGGAGACCTTGTTGAGTCCTCAGACCACTCAACGGGGGTCGTCTGTTCCTAGGCAGTCCACTAGAAACACTACTGACAGGAGTACCGGAGCCGGAGCGTCTGGCATCAGGACTGGAGGAGAGAGCCTCATATCGAACCCATCGTCTCAACACCAGAGCCATCAGCAGCAGCAAGGTGGACTCTGGGAGGATGAAGCGATCATCGCTGTGAGGATTCCGCGCGAGAAGGTGGTGGCTAGTACGCTGCTGTCGCGAGGTGGGTACGGCGAAGTGTATCGCGGCATGTACAACGATCAGCAAGTCGCGATCAAGACACTGCTGCCCGAGACGCGCAAGAACTTTAAGCAGATCAATGCGCTTCTCGCCGAGGTCAAGCTCATGGCAGAGCTGGAACACGAGAGGATAGTGCAGTTCCTCGGTGTGGCCTGGGATTCGCTCACTGATCTGTGCGTGGTCGCCGAGTTCATGGAAGGCGGCGACCTGCGTGCAACGCTGAACCGTTTTGAGGACATCGAGCATCGTCCACATGGCTTTGATCACGACAAGATCAAGATCGCGCTCCACATCTCCCACGCGCTGACGTACCTGCACTCGCTGCAGCCGGTCGTATTGCATCGCGACCTCAAGTCCAAGAACATCCTTCTCGACTCCGAGCTGAATGCCAAGCTGACAGACTTTGGCGTGTCCCGCGAACGTGTCGACCGCACGATGACGGCAGGCGTCGGGACGTCATTGTGGATGGCGCCCGAGGTCATGCTTGGCGAACGGTACGACGACAAGGCCGACGTGTTTTCCTTTGGCGTCGTGCTGTCGGAACTCGATTCGCACGTGCTGCCGTACTCACACGTGATCGACTCCAACTCGGGGCATCGCATCCCCGACACAGCGGTCCTTCAGATGGTCTCCCTTGGTCGTCTGCGGGTCGAGTTTTCGCCGCGTGCGCTCCCAGAAATGGTCGAACTGGCCTATTCATGTGTTGCACTTCACCCACAAGATCGCCCGACGGCTGCCGAAGTGCTCTACCGACTAAACAGCATTCTCAAGCGTGCGTAGTTTCTCAAAGTGTCGCTTTTGCGTGAACCATCGTGTGATAGCTCTTTATGAACCGATGACACGGTGTAGTGTAAGATACTGCAACAAGGCAGCTTTAAAAAACGTTTTGCTTTTGATTCAACAGCCCAAAGGCTGCTGTAGCTATCCCAGATCATGATTTCCATCACTACTCGGCGAATCAATCTTTTCTTTTCACTATATATGCAAATGCATCTAATTCTTAAGCACGACACGGTAGCGAGCCTTGCCGTCACACATCTTCTGGAAACCCTTGTTCACACGGCTCATCGACAGCTTCTCGATGATCGGACGCACGTTCCTCTCCGTCGCGACCTTGAGTATCTCCTTGTTGTCGGCGATCGAGCCCAATTTGTTCAGCCCATTTGATGCTTCCTAGTGAGTCAAATAGAACCTAGGTAAATTGTCGTATTCTACACATTTATATTGTTGAAGAATATGGCAGCTGATGTAATTGATTGTATGTTGACATTTTTAGAGTTTATCTGGAATGTCTATCGTTGGTGGCGCTACCTTGGGCGACGCAAAGTGCCATTTCGCGGATCTTGGTTACTGAATGTTCGTCCATATTTCGCTAATGGTGCATGTATATTATATTCACGCGAACGTGTCTGAGCATGCGCCCACTTACTTTGCTCTGGAAGTATTTGAATTGTGGCGGAGTGTCCAGGTAGCATACGACAAAGTTTATCCAATCGAGAAGATAACCAGCTACAAATGCGAACTTTCTGGATATATATACAAGTAGGACCGCGTTGCCAGTTGTACATTTGTCGTACGATGCATCGATGGCATTGATTTATAGTCCATTTTCCGGGTAGACAGCATTTTCTTGTACCAGACTCTCTATCACAGCCTTACCGGCGGCGTTGGTGCTGACGGTACCACGTCGTATCGTTGATTTGTCTGGATCCAAAGAAGTCGATGAGGAAATCCATGCAGTCGCTGAATGAGGGCATGTCACCGTGTCGTCGAGGGCTGACGGTGCTGTCGGTGCCTGCGAATTCCTCCGCCACGTGAGTACAGTCGAAAGGATGGCCTGGCCGGCCCTGGCCGCCGTTATGCTGCCGTTGGGGATGGAGGTATTCGTATTCCTGGAAACCGGAGTGAGACGAGTGGGAATGCCATGAGTGGGAACATTCGTTGCCAGCTTCGGAGCTTCTTTCGTGGTGGCACCAAATACTTGAAGTGTGTGGCGTTCCAGACGTAGACGAACTCGCAGACGACGCGACTGAGAGCCGTCCATTCTCGACCTCGCGACACAGATCCATCATCTCGTCGTCGATGCGGTGCTCGGGTCGCAGGAGCCGCTTGCGCTCCTTGCGCAGCCCGCGAAGGCGTCGCGCGACTTTCTCGTGGTACTTTTGCGCGTGGGTCTGCACCTGGCGCACCGAGCGCGTGCCCACGTGCTCAGTGATGCTCTTCCACGGACCCTGTGGGTACAGCTGGAGCGCCTCGAGGAACAGGTCGTGCTCCTCCTGGGACCACACGCCTTCACCGCTCATATTACCATGGGAAATGCCGTCGGATTCACACGATCGGGCGCAGGAAACTGGAACTGTCGGCGAGAGCTCTTCGGAGCTGATGTCTCGCCTGCAAAATCGATTTTGACGCGAGCAAGTGAGACTCACACAATAATGCGCAAAGTGTTGGCTGGTGGCCATTGTATGGAACACCGACTAATCACCAAGAGAAAAAAAGGTGCATAATGGTGATATTGGAATCAGGGTTGGACGAGGTTGTGCTTGATAAGATCCGTTGGTCTCTTAGTGCGTATTTATCCTGAATAATGTCCTAAGAGCATGGAATACGAGAAAACGATTGCGGATGTATTTGCTGGACAAGATTTAACGAGTGCGTCCTTCTAAGAACATTTACGGTGCATGTTTCGTTCCCTAAAAAAGGCGAACGAAGATGAAGATGAGAACGTCACTTCGTGAAAGACTTGTTCTCAGTTCGCTATCGTCAACAAGTCCCTTCATCCCAACAAATGGATGACGACGAAGGATGGACCTCGCGCTACGGCTTAAGAAAACCTTCATGCCTCTTGCACTCCGAGTCGGAGTCCGACAGCAAAAGTCGCAAGCTGTTGACAACTGAATGATGCGAAACTTGTCTCCGTGAGTCTGTACGAATCCAGAAGTACGTACAGTCCATCCTCAGTGTTCAACTACCACTCCCTTTACATAACTTTTTAAAGAGACAACAAATTAGATAAAGTCGTACCTCAGGATGTCTTATACACTCCCAACATAAAAAACGAGAAAGTGTTGGAGAAGGTATAATACCCTGTCATTTCCGATCGGTACCACTATGGCTGAAAAGTGAGGATAGACTGTATCGCATTGAGAAGAGTAGTGAATGTTGTTTCAAACAAGCATCATGAATCCTTCTTGTACAATGAACAAAGGCTTTCATGCCTTACAATAGCATCGAACATTTGTTCTTATGTAGATCGATCGACTATAGGAACTTTTAAATCGCTGATTAATAGATTCCTTTCATCATCACAAAAGCATCGAACATACATTGTGTTTGCTTATGTTGTTTCTCACAGCAGGTCGAATCGGCTCGTACCTAAATCGAATCATAAGGTATCGAGAAATCGGCATACCACCCGCAGGAGACGACCCACAGTGTATGTGCAGAATGAAAGAGAAATCATATCTTACATGTTCTCTCCAACCCAGTCATCCCAGTTTTTTCATCTCTGCCGGATCTACTGTACTGATGTCCGCATGACTTCTGGCCCACGCAATTCTCTCATAACTCTTGTCGTTGTCAATACACCGCCGGCTCCTGCAGATGGGGCAAATCTCGAATGCTGAGCATGCTGACTGACATGTTTGATGATGAAGCAACAGAAACGCCAGTCTTCTGACCAACTTAACAGCCAAACCGCCCACACAAATCAAAAACGTGAACACTTGCAGCGCACGCATGCTTATGTCCACGGAAATAAATTGGTGCCAAAGCTTCTGTTAGTAAGGGCTAGGTATCGAGGTGTTACTATCAGATAACTAAATAGTAATTCGGTCTTGGCCAAATACGCTAGTTATGCAGAATAAGGCACCTCTCTACAGTATCATGCGTAATACTGAAACCAAAATCAGTGTTTTGGAACCATTTTGCCCGCATCCCAAGTTCTGCAATTTCGAAATACTACGTCGATTACGTCCTCGTAATCTGCATGACGCGTCCTATTTCTACCCCCTTAGTTCGAAAAAGCACCCAGACCAAAGATTAGGACCAAGCGGTGAGCTCGTGAGCCCATCTCAGTGCAGTGGCTCGCTGGTGCTGCGCCATTGGACTTTAAAACGAGGAGGGAGGGAGCTTCGTTCCGCTCCCTCCGTCACCTTCTTCCCTTCTTCTTTGTTCCCAGTCCCGCACGTTTGTTCCTTTCTCAAGACGCAGACAAGCGAGTTGTAGGCGGCAAGATGTCCAAGTCGAGTCGACAGCTCCAGGCGCAGAACACGTTCCGCGGTGTGTGGTCCCAGGACGAGCACGACCTGTTCCTCGAGGCGCTTCAGCTGTACCCGCAGGGTCCGTGGAAGGTGGTCGCGAGCCACATCGGCACACGATCCGTGCGCCAGGTGCAGACCCACGCGCAAAAGTACCACGAGAAGGTCGCGCGACGGCTCCTGGGGCTGCGCAAGGAGCGCAAGAAATCCGTGCGCTCGGAGCACCGCATCGATGATGACATGATGTCGCTCTGCCGCGACCTGGGCGATCTCGAGCACAACGGACGGCTCTCGAGCCTCAGCACGATCAGCACGACGTCGTCCGTGGCCTCGACGCCCTGCAGCCACCACTCCTGCGAGTCCTGCGGCGCGAGGACGACCACTAGTAGCGTGAGCAGTCGAAGCAGCTCGAACAACCTGCACATGGGCGCGCGCCACACGCCGTTCGAGTTTGAGTACGATGAGGTCATCTCGTTCGGCGAGGAGGACACGATCGGCGAAGAGGACGAGAGCGAGGCCATGTTGGAAATGGACGACGGGCGACCACCAGCGTTTGGTGTTGAGGATGAAGCCGCGGCTGCGCGCCACGCCGCGCAGCAACGTACAGCCGAGCGCGGCGACTCCGAGAAGAAGGAGCTGCCGTCGTTCAGCGACTGCATGGACTTCATCATCGACTTTTTCCACAAGAGCGACCACAGCAGCAGCAAATCACCCTCCGCGCACACGCCACTGCGACATCACCGCTGGGGAAAATAAACAACAAACTGCGCTAGAGATGGCGTCACCTCAGACGTTGTATTTGGTTTGAGTTTTCTCTCAAGGTTCCTTTAATGTATATAATAATAATCTAATGCTGTATTTCCTTTTTCCAAAGACAAAGAAGCACGAGTTACGTTAACAGGAAATGCTTACGCTGTTCATTTAGAGACGCAAATGGCACCAAAGAGCAGTGTCTCGTTGATGTGGACCTGGGAGTATGTGGATTTGGCTAAATGCTAGTTAAATATATAATCTTGTAAAGATTGTGTGCATTTGACTTTCAATGGGCCAACGCCACGAACTACAAACAAAGCATCGCGATACGTGCATTCGTTCTACGTTTCCTGTTTCCTGCAGTTCTGTCCAAAATGCACATTTGTGAGTATATAATGGTGGTGAAACATAGGCTGAGCTTTCTGAAGAGCAAATTAAAGAGCACCGTCATAAGCATTCATCTTTGGTGGTGTCGCTTGAATCCAAGATCTGAATCAAGTATGCGAGACAGCAATCATCAACGTCCGGTAGTGGATCTTTGTCGTCCGTGTCGATCGCACCGCTATTCCACATCGTCGAGTCATCGCACTTGAGTAAGTTGCCTTCGCACCGCTGAAGAACCTCGTCTTGTTTCGAGTCAAGTAGCTCCTCGCTCTCTCCATTCCGGGTCGTACCTGGCAGATCTGTTGTGTTGAAAATCTCCCGGATGTCTTCTGTCACGCATTGCGCAATCTTGACTTTCCGCATCGCGTCTTGATCTAGTCGATGCTCTGAACGAGCGACGTGTTTCCGATCTTTGCGAAACCCGCGCACACGGCGCTCAATTTTCTTGTAGTATTTCTGGGCGTGAGTTTGCACTTGGCGCGCTGACCGAGTGTCAACAAGCTCAGCGATCTTCCGCCACGGCCCTTTGGGAAACATCTGGAGTCCGACCAGGAACCTGTCGTGCTCGTCTTCCGACCAGACACCGCGTTCCGTGGCGACCGTTGACAAAGTCTCCATTGTGCTGCTGAGGCTGCTAGAGTTCATGCTGCTTATTTGTGTCGTCAGGATAAAACAAATTGAGAAATGTGGCCATGCATTTACAAGGGAAAGGTAGGATGCATGTCCTCTATGTAAGAAGCAAAGAATCAACTTTTCTTTCCGTCGTTCCCATACCGAAACTCAAATGGCTATGGTATCTACAATCTACAGACACATCAATTTGACAAAGGGTTGACAGTCATGTACCCACTTAAAATCCAGCATGTCGATGCATAACTCCTCTATAGTATTGCATGTGAAAAATAGTTGAGAAATATATAAGAACTGTAGAACCATTCTGATGTTTCCTCAACTGTATATTATTATCGCACTATTTTGCTGATTTTGAGGCTCGATGATGCATAGAGGGGTATCTTGGGTAACGTTGCTCACGGTGGATCATTTCACATTACCATACTGTATGTATGACTCTGTTTTGTACTCACCAAATTGAGAGAGCGCTGCGTTGCTGAGGAGGTTTGCCAAGTGTTTTGACCGAACGATTAATCTGGTGCCAGCAAATATGCAACCAGATAGTCTGAGAAGTAGGCAAAGTTCTTGAGAAAATATCTTAACTTTAGTTTCATTCAAACTCTATTTGCGCAAGTCTACAATAGTTTTCTGGTTTAGTTTTGTATGCTGCTGTACTGCACAGTTAGTAGATACTCGAGCCCTCAGCTGTTATCACTGATCATGAACTCACTCGATTCGAGGATCTCGATCAAGTAGTTCAGATAGCAATCGTCAACGTCTACGAGTGACTCAGTTGCTGGTAGTTCGCAATTACGAGTTGTCCACATCATCAGCATGTCTTCATCGTCTTCTATTAACGAGTCCACCCAGTCTAGTGTCGATGACGAGCCAGCGCCTAGACTAGGACTGGCATTTGTCACAGAGCCCCACGATTGCTCGTCAAGGGTTTGCCCTCGGGCAGACGAACTACTGCTGATGCTACCAATATCCGCGATCACATTGAGCCCGCGACGGATCTGGCTAATGCGAATGCCAGTCTCCTCGAGTTCGGTGTGAGCACAAAGGCTCGTCATGTCGTCTCCGAGCCGATGCTCCGAGCGCACGACCTTTTTGCGATCTTTGCGCAGCCCGCGCATGCGGCGAGCAACTTTTTCGTAGTATTTCTGGGCGTGGGTTTGCACTTGGCGCGAGGAACGCGTTCCGATGTGTGCCGCGATCGCCTTCCAAGGACCCTGGGGGTACATCTTGAGGCCCTCGAGGAACTTGTCGTGCTCTTGCTCGGACCACACGCCGCGCTCAGTGGTATTGCTATTGTTGCTCATAGGATGGAGGTGGTGTATTCAACGGGGAATATTGAAAAATGAACCGGCTTAGGAGCATCATGGGACCAGGTAATAGGTACATGTAGGAGGCGTCGTCAACCGAGCACAGCAATTTTCTGGCGATGCGCGGACACTATCGCGGCTCGACGTTCTCCGGTGACAGTGGATTCTTTCTCGAGAAGCAAGAAAAGGTACGACTAGTAATGTGATCCTATAGGTGGTCGGGATCCCAAGCGGCAATGACCCCTCTCGCGAATCCATCGCAACCACATAACAACCTAGTACAGCGGAATGTATCTATGTCAACTGGGAAGGTTGCAGGGCATTATACCCTGATGATTCATGGATGTTGTAGGTCCCTAAAATTTACCTCACCTTGTAAGCTAAACTTGATGATACAAAGTACGCGTTGGATATTTCGCTGTTCTTCCGCCGCGGATTGTGTGCATAGCCCGTTCGACACGGCATTTGTCGCAACAGTACATGTGTACTTGCGAAGGTCGGACCGTGAGGAACCTACAATGTTGGAGAGTGGGACCTGACACGATGCACAAGGATTTAGAATAGTGAGTACAGAATTACGCTTTATCAGTATCCGTGCACAAGATCCGACTGCATAGAGCGTACCCAGTTACCCAAAACGCAAAATATCTCGTTTTTGCGATATCGCCGCTACGAAAAGACGAGTATTATATATCTGTCACTCCCACTTCGGCACCATGGCGGAAGGCACATCAAGGCGGCAACGAATACCAACGCACATGGCTCACAGAGTATCCTGCTGCAGCTAGCGTGTAAGCACACCCAGTTGACCAGCAAGTTGTAGTTGTGTATCTGTATTTGTAATGCCGCTGCCAGCTTTTTTTTCGTCGCGCTTTGGCAACACGGTGGGTGGGCTACGGTGGGATCAAGCAGCATCCAGCTTTCGGCTGCATCGCCTACGAAAGAGTCTAGAGCTAAAGGCCCTAATTGCGCTAAACCTTGCCAACCGCGAGGACTTTGCATTGTGCAGACTTGCTCAGGTATGTTGCTGCATTCTTGCAATGACATCAAAGTGTCTAACCAGTAACACGTGCGGGTTCTTCAGCGGCGTGATCGTGGCCTCAGCATGGAGGCTAAGGCATTTTTCTCGGGTTATCTGTGCGCTCTGGTGGCATGATACGACGAATATTGACAGGTCTCTCTAATTTTATATAATGTGTGGTGTGGCGCCATCGTCCACACCAACCATATTGAGTTCCAAGAGTGATGGTCGAAATATACCCACAACGCGCGACACGAGATCAGTTGTACCTAGGGTGTGATAGTGGATCTGTCCGTCCTTTTTGCTTTGCAACATGGAACTGTTTGTGCATTTCTTCCCTTAAGCCATGAAACAGCAGATCTTCAGCAGCAGTTGCACTCCAAAGGGTATCATACACGCGCTCACAAAACAATGGTGTCTCATGCTCGCCTCCCGTGGTTGATGCCGTTCGGGAGCTATTGGCTCCATTAGATTTGCGACATCCAGCGCCAGAAGAACAAGTTGCAGCTACAGATATTGCATTATATTATTGCGGACGGGTGTGTGAATAAGTTATTCTCTAGTAAACAATCAAACCATCGATATGTGCTGAACAAAAATGCTCTCTAGCTAATAATCGTAGCTCTCCGCTGCAAGGAGGGTCGGGGCGTCTAGGACTTCCATGAGGTAGTCCAGGCAGTGATCGTCCAGGTCCATGATGACAGAGTCGGCGTCATCCGAGTCCTTCACGTCGTTCCACATTGCCGCCAGGTCCTGGAGATTGTCGCCGCTGCAATTATTGTCGTTGTCGTCAGTCAGCAATGACACGAAGGATCCTGGTGGCGAATAGTAGAAATCATCTTGCGGGCGTGCTCCGAATTCGTCATCGACAGCGTCTTCTGTGCTCGAAGTGACAATGTCGACGCCCATGGGCGAGCTGACGGCGTTCAAGCCGCAGCCGAGGATTGGCGCACCGATACGGGAGCCCACGACGACGTCTTGTGTGGAGGCGATCTTGCACAGCTTGGCCATGTCTTCGTCCAATCGGTGTTCGGGGCGCATGAGCTTCTTGCGGTCCTTGCGCAGCCCGCGCATGCGGCGCGCCACTTTCTCATAGTACTTTTGTGCATGCGTCTGCACTTGGCGAGGCGTACGGGTGCCGACTTGCGCCGCGATCATGCGCCATGGGCCCTTTGGGAACAGCTTGATGCCAAGGAGGAACTTGTCGTGCTCCTCCTCCGACCACACGCGCCGGGTAGTCGTCGTCATCGTGGCAGCGGCCTTGGATGGCGTCGTGTTCTTTGTAGTGGAGGCCATGATGATCGGCTTTGTGTTGAGGTTTGCTTTTGGTGCTTAGTGCGCTGGCTTTTGGTAACTTGCACTCAAGCGAGTCAATTGGCGAATGGATGCACTTACGTGTATGCTCTCGGCAGTCCTGCCTCGTTGTGTCATACACACGCCGTGGACACGACGCGCGGGGCCGCCGCGAAGGATGTGGCTTTTCCGAAAAGAGAACGAAAGGTTGAATTATTATCGCTTGCAGATGCTCCTATTTTTCTACTGTGTGCATCGCCGTACGAAAAGCGCGCTTACCCAGATCCTTCCTGTGCAATGCCGTACGACGCGTAATGTTTCTCTCTCCCTGTGGCATATTCAAACGCAGTCAACTGTACAGCGCCGTACGAAACCAGTAGGTACGTTTCGGTCTCGTCGTACGGCACTGCACCGGATGGGGATGCGCCGCCGCCCAAGGTGGTCACGACTTTCTGGCTCGCAACATTGCCGGCTTTCAGAGAAAATTGTCCCAGCATCACACGCGCACAGCTTCTTTATATGGCAATGTGCTTCATGTCTTTTGCTTTTTTGCATGAGCTTCATGGCGGGCAAAGATATCGAGCGAAAGATATGTTGATACACTATGCGCATTCATGCTCTGCATCGATGTTGATGCGAGCGATGCGCTTTGTAAAGTTGAGACGGCGGTCGGTCGTCTAATACAGTATACTGTAGGGCAAATGTGCGTGTTGAGGCTCTGTGTCAGCGGTGTAAAAAAGCCGTCGCGCCTCGGACGGTCTCGGCGCTGTCCAAGGCAACAAAGCGTGGTCAGAAACGCCAAGTTTTCCGCGATTCTCGGCGTGGGTTCAGTTCCATATTAAAGTGCAAGAGCGGACTGCGATTTTAGTAAACGCAGGCCGCAATGGCTGCTCGGGATGATTATAACAGAGTGCGTGGCACCCAAAGAACATTGTTAGCGACACTCAATTCTTTCCCTTCTTTCTGCATTTTTGGGAGAATTATGTACTTGTGCATGGCCGTACGACGGCGAGATCGTGCGATCGATTCCCGCACATTGGCGCTGGCGACCGAAACGAAAGGTACCTCGACGTGTACATGGCCGTACGAAAAGCAAAAATGTTTCGAGCATGGGGGGAGAATTGGAAGCTCTGTCGTACGGCGCTGTACACGCAGGTAGGCGCATCCCCAGCACTGGGTTTCGTGGTTCTTACCTGAACGCGAGCAGCATGTCCCAGAGCCTCTCAAAACCAAAGCTTACAGCACATTTCGCCGAGTTGGGCATGGCTTTGCAGGCATGAACATGGCCAAAGCGCTCGCATTTGCGCATGCGTTGAGGTGCTGCACTTGGTGTTCGCACTCAACTGGAGGCAGAAGGCGGTGCGTCGTCACCAAATCGATAGAAACGGGGCGCATGCGTGTTCTCTGGACTGCATTAGAGATGGGCTTTGGAGCACAGAGGAGACCAGAGTGTGGCAATTCCAAATCAGCGCCCCTTTTCAGCTGGAACTCATCGTCTGAGACCCAGACTTCAGGGTGAATTTGAGGTGGTTGTGCCCTTTCCTTGCAGCTAAAAGCCCCAAATTGGCTAATGAGGGATGGATATCATGGCAAGACGGACAAAAACAAGCATGCCCCGACGAAAGGAAGCACGCGGTTGACGACGCCGGCCCAGAAACAAAGCAGGCTGGAGACCTGCGTGAATATGATATGGCTTCACGTCCTGGCGCTGCTTGAGCTCAAGAGACGAAGGTGACCTTCCTTGGTGAGCACATGCATATATACAAATCCCTGAGAAACTCGAGGGGCCTTTTGCTTGATTGCAGCCAGGTGGAAGAAGGATGGCGTGAGCGCACAAGCCCCACCCACTCAGGAAATTTCACGCCCACGAGTGCCGCAGTTACGCAAGCGGACATAGCCGTACGACGGAGAACGCATTGACACCTTTCTTCTGCGAATTGAATCGAGTTGGCGGATCCCACGTGCAAACTGCAAGTGGTGCAGCACCGTACGACCGACCCAGCAGAGAGATTCCTTCCCTTTGGAATTGCTGGGGCGAGAGTGCAAGTAAATGGGCAAGACCACACTCCCTCTTGTGCAACGCCGAACGAAATACAGTGGGATCCAAGAAAGTGGGAGCTCTTCGTTTTCGTACGGTGCTGCACCACATTGCGCATCCAACCAATTTCGAAACAGATGATTCCCAGAGTTGTCGCAAGGAAATCATGCACGCACTGCGTGACGCAGGCAGCAGGCTGATATTCCAAATGCGAGAGTAATTGAGTTTTGGTGAAAACCGTTGTATGTAAAATAGCGAACTGCTTAGCCAAACATTTCGTGTGTGAATGTGGGATTCAACACGCCAACCCCAACTGAAATATCAGACAGCGTGGCAGAAGGAAGCGCCAGCCTCAGTTGGTGAATCAGAGTTTATCCCGACCGCGATAATCACGAATCAGCACTCGCTTGCTCTCACGAGAAGACCCGAGTTGAGTTCACCTCTGTAAACTAAGAAGACAAGAAAAGCGTGCTGGAGACCAAGTGCATGCAGAAGAAAATACTTTTTAAGTTAAATGAAACGAGCCAACTTTGGTGCTACATGCCGTCACATGGCCACTCGAGGACGTCGAGGACGTCGAGCAACGAGTCCAAATCCATATCGTCCACGTCGGTAAAGGATACGTCATCCATGCTGTCGGAGTCAATCTCGTGTTGGGCCGCAGCTTGGTCAAGAGCCTCTGTCGGTAGCGAGGCATACAATTCTACCTCACTTGTCTCAATAGAACTCGCAGTCTCGATGCTACGAGGAGAGGCACTCGCAAGAACCTTCGTGCTCGCCCGATGGGCTGGAAGAACAATAGGAAGATCGAGAGGGAAGCTCGGGTCTTCGACACTGCACAGTTTGATCATGTCTTCGTCAAGGCGGTGCTCGGGGCGAGTCAACTTTCTCCGATTCTTGCGCAGACCTCGCATCCGCCGCGCGACCTTCTCGTAGTACTTCTGTGCATGTGTCTGGACTTGGCGCGACGAGCGCGTACCGACTTGGGTCGCGATCAACTTCCACGGCCCCTTCGGATACATCTTGAGGCCGATGAGGAACTTGCTGTGCTCTTCCTCGGACCAGACGCCGCATCCAGCCGTTGTCAAAGTCTTGGTGGCGCTCATGGGATCCTTGTGTCTTGTGTGTGCAGGGAAGGTATTTTCCCTAATGAAGTGAAAAGGCTACACTGGTCTGGTGTTTTCAGGCTCTGTTGGCTAAGCCCTCGCCAGTCGTCTCGTGTGCTTGCTCTGTTGTGTCATACCCTTCGAACGTCAGCTCTGGACACGATTAGTTGTGTACGGTATCTTCCCGGAATGGAGCAGAGTGGTCCCGTTCGGCGTTGCAATGGAGCTCCTCGTCGACAGATGACCCATTATTGCAACAGAAACATCACTCGAGGAGAAGAAAGTCTCTTGCGAGGCCACCGTCGAGTGTTGTGTCACACTCAGGGCTGCGAACCTGGACAGGGGAGGTGCCTGGTGACCTCCTTTATTGTGGGTACAAAACCAAAACTGATCCATCTGGACCACACGCGACGTTGTGAGCCATCTGAGGATGCTCTCTAGGGCATACAGTACCTTGATCACGTCTGTGAAGACGCAAGTGATATGCGCGTTCATCGAGTGCACAAACGACGAAAGTGGCGAACCAAGAGTCTTTAATGCTTGTTATAGTAATAAGATACACCTAACATATTGATTTTGTGATCGTAATGGCTTCCTTTAAAGCTACTCTGTATTTGCATTTTCCTTTGAAATTCAACAATATCAACCATAGAAACCAAATGACGGGAGCAGGAAATTAGACGAACTTCATGAGCTATATCTGTCATACTTAATACGGAACACTGCATCGAAAGTATTCATTTAAAAGGCTGCAAACTACAGTACACGGTGTTTGAATTTATATTTACAACTTGAGAAATGTCCACACTTGGGCTCAACGCTACAATAAATTCAGTCTGTCGGTAAGGAAAGTACTCTCGCATTACCATTACTGAATGTGCAAAACCAGGCCACAGGTGTGCATCCGAGAGCTTGCAAAGGGAACGAGGAGTATCCTCACGTCCGAGACTCTGTGTTTCTTTGCTTCATCCACACGCGAGAACAAAGAACATGGTGAGTGGAAATCAGTTCCGGCCGCAGTATCGGGACGAAGTTGGTGCCACAGCTATAATAGTATCTTGCTCCTGGACACATTTTATCGTCCGGGCATAACGTTGTCATTTGTGCGAAGCAGGAAGCGCAATTTAGATGCTATTCCCAATGTTATTGCGAAAGAAGAGTGATGCACTAGCGACGCAACATTCGCATATATTGGGGGTAACTACCATACTAGCTACTTCAAGTACTCTGGAGTACCTTTTGTTTGCCTTTGGCCAAAAATAACAGTTCACCCATGTACACAGTTTACAATAATCAAGATGAATGAATGGTGATAGAGAGTGATTGTACTGCATGCAATTGGCTGTTTCTATCAAACGAGCACACCCAAGTTCGCAAAGGACTTGCTAATCATCAAATTTCGACTGAGCCAAGTACCTAATAGGCTGTCAACAGCAATTGGAAGCGCTCATTTGAGAAGACGAAGAATGTTGTGATTCTGAGAACTGCTACCAGCCAACCATGGCAAGCGTATTGTGTTGTGTCATTTGACGCGCAGTTTTCCAGGCATTTTTTATGTTGTGTTTTAGTCGTTTCGGTGACCGATATGCACAGGATAGGGAAAGATTCAATCAACAGAGGCAATGACCACGAGCTCACTAAACGTCGAAAACCAGAGTCTTCATTCTACTGAAAGCGATTCGTGTCGTATAAAATAGCAGATCGTGATTGTGGCGCTTTGCTGACAAGTTGGATTTTTGGGAATGGATAACGTGGTACCTGTAGCTTTGGAAAACCTGCTTTGTCTTTGCACCTTGCGAAAAAAGTCGTCGTGAGTGGACTACCTGTGGTCTTAGTGTCCGCGAGTCAGACCAAAGTCAAGACAATACACTCGATCCCAAGGCATTTAAACAAAAACGGCAAATGAGATACACACGGATTCCTATGCCTGCTGCGCACGAGTTGTTGCTGTTGGGGTTGACGCTACTTCTGGGCCTGTACGCCCAAGTGGAAGCTGTCGCACGTGTCAAGTTTAACCGGTCATCGAGGTATGTGATCACTGTCTCGACAACGGACTAGTCCAACTACGACCCCGAAGGCGGCGGCTGCGTCACGTGTCCGTACACGTGCGTGAAGCGCTCGACTGGTCCCACGGGCACATCGCTGAATCTGAGCAACGCGACGCTCATGGCGTCGTTGCCGGCAATCTACTCGTCGAATGTGATGAACGGATGCTGCTACGCGTCCAAGAGTAAGTCGAAAGTCATGCCTGACTGCAACACGGAAGCGAATCCACCAAGTGCGGAAGCGTGCGGCTTTCTGTATGGACCGACGCTCAAATGGCGCATCGCAGACGCACACAAACCGCCGAAAAAGAACATGGTAACATCTGACACACTTTAGCCTTGCTGCGTCTCATAATGATTAACAGTCATGAAACAATGCGCGTGTCCGTTTGCTCCGATATTTTGTTAGAAAGCGATCTTGTTCGCGTCGGTCGACTGTGAAAACTTCTGGGCCGTCGGCGCGACGCCCATCAAGTACGGGTCGAACACAAAGGCGGTGGCCAGTTCGAAGCAAATCAACGGCGGCTGCTACGGAGACCCCGAGGGTGAGGCGATGGTGCTCGCGGGATGCCTCACGCAAGAGCTCAAGTTTGACAAGTCCAAGACCTACGAGTGGACCCAGCTCGCGACGAAATGTCAAGGGCTTGACGGCATATGCGTAATCACGAACGGCATGTGGGGTGAGCATCTCAAGTGCTGCACGCAGCGCGACGGCTTGAGCTCCAGTTGGAATATGACGCACAAGATGTACACGTCGCCGGCAAAAACGCCACTGACTTTGTCGGGGCCAGCGATCGTGGGGGTCGTTTTTGGCGGCGTCACGTTCGTGTTTTGCTTGATCCACTTTGGAAGCAAAATCCGCGAACGTGCCAGGCAAACGGCGATGATGCGCGAGCAGGAGGCGACCGACGACTACGACGAGGTCATGACGCCGCTCACGGGAGACCGGCGACCGGGGTTCGGAGGGCGATCCATGGGCCCCACTTCTATGGAAGTATCGTTGCACGACGGCGACAAGATCTTCCGCAAGCCCAACGACGAATTGCTCTACGAAGGAGACATGTACTAGGGTACTACTGCATATTGACGTTGATTGCATGTACTGGCAGACACATCACCAGACCGATCATAGTTCATTTACCTTGTCAATTTGACTTAGGAGTCCGTCCAACTGGGTGATTCTATTGAAGTACTCGACGTCGCTGATTTTGTAATCGCCAAGGCATGACAAACAATAAATGGTCAAACTCGCTTGTTACCTTGTTGAAACTACTCCACAATCACGAAATGCAAACAAACAATGCGTACAAAGCTTTTTCGGGCTTTGTTATCAGGCTCGGTGGCAACCACACTCAGTACATGTCTCCTTCGTAGAGCAATTCGTCGTTGGGCTTGCGGAAAATCTTGTCGCCGTCGTGCAACGATACTTCCATAGAAGTGGGGCCCATGGATCGCCCTCCGAACCCCGGTCGCCGGTCTCCCGTGAGCGGCGTCATGACCTCGTCGTAGTCGTCGGTCGCCTCCTGCTCGCGCATCATCGCCGTTTGCCTGGCACGTTCGCGAACCTTGGCGCCGTAATGGACCAGGCAGAACATTAACGTGACGCCGCCAAACACGACCCCCACGATCGCTGGCCCCGACAGCGTTACCGCCATCTTGGCTGGTGACGTGTACAATTTGTACTTGGTGTTCCAGTCGGAACTCAGGCCATTGAGTTTCGTGCAGCACTCGAGGTGCTCGCCCCAGATGCCGTTCGTGACCACACATTTGCCGCTGAGCCCCTGGCATTTCGTCGCAAGCTGGGTCCACTCGTAGGTCTTGGACTTGTCAAACTTGAGCTCTTGCGTGAGGCACCCCGCGAGCACCATGGCGTTGCCCGTCGCGTCACCGTAGCAGCCGCCGTTCATTTGCTTGGACCCGGTCACAGACTTGGTGTTCGATCCGTACTTGACGGGCGTCGCGCCGACGGCCCAGAAGTTCTTGCAGTCGATCGTTGCGAACAAGATCGCTTTCTAATTGTTTGAAAAAGCAAAAGCATCGTATCATTAGAACATTTCAGCGACTAGAGCATTATTTTTTTGGCTGTTATGCATACCACTTGTTTCTCAGGAGGTTTGAGCGCGTCGCCGATGCGCCATTTGAGCGTCGGTCCATACAGAAAGCCGCACGCTTCCGCACTTGGTGGATTCGCTTCCGTGTTGCAGTCAGGCATGACTTTCGACTTACTCTTGGACGCGTAGCAGCATCCGTTCATCACATTCGACGAGTAGATTGCCGGCAACGACGCCATGAGCGTCGCGTTGCTCAGATTCAGCGATGTGCCCGTGGGACCAGTCGAGCGCTTCACGCACGTGTACGGACACGTGACGCAGCCGCCGCCTTCGGGGTCGTAGTTGGACCAGTCCGTCGTCGACACCTCGATCACGTAGTTGGCCGACTGGTTGAACTTGACGAGCGCCGCCGCGTCCACATGCGCGACGCCCAGAAGTAGCGCCGTCGCCCACAGCAGCAACGCCAGCATCGCTCTTTCTATAGGCTCTCTCTCTGTATATGTGTCTTGCGGAATCGCGTATGTGCGGAACGAATGGCGCTCTTCCCTCTCAGGAGCTACTCATCCGCGTGCTTCTCTGGACGGAGAAGGAAAGAAAACAAGTGGGCTCCTCCTCCCACTCGCCACTCCCACGTTGCTTGCTACTGTACGCACATCATGCACGCACGCAGACGCTTTTCTTCTGGAAAGAGTGCCGAGTGTAAACGTGTGGGAAAGGGAACGCAGTAAAAAGCCATGCGCAGGCATGGATGAAGTTTCCATGGAGGGCTACTGACCTTTTCGTTTTGCGCCATCTTGAGACTAAACGAAATATCGTCTACTGAGCTGTAAAAATGCATTCGTGGACGTACAATGATGTTACAGATATTAGTCGACTGATTAAATACAAATTTTGTTGCCTATATAAATGGATATAGTGTGTATGTACATTAAGCTTTTTGGATACCGACACGGTGCACAAAAGAGAGGGAATTTGGTCGAAAACTATATCTGGTGGCTGCAACCCGATCCACTTCTAAAAAATTCTAGTAAATTCGATCACCGACTACTGTACACGCAACATCTCGAATTTTTTAAAGAGTAAATTAGTTATGAAAGTTTTTTGAGTTTGATTGTATGTAGTATTGCATTGTTTAAACTGAGAGTATTCAGCTAGATATCTTATTTCACAATATATCGATAGTTGAAGGGTGTCAGCGTAAAAGCACATGTCGCAATTTTTATAATCTGGGTACATAGGGAACTACCAAAAAATCGCGACCACGATTTCAGTTAGGTTTGTTGCCTTCCGAAAATTGAAATTTCGGGCAAGCGGCAATCGCCAGATCTGTTCTGCCGTGTTATCTGCTTCGCTCGCCGCAACAATGTGGGTGTTTATGCGCTTTTGGTACTGTAGTTGTTGTTGTCGTGGGTTTTTTTGCGTTTCCGGTGTCCAGAAGCGAGAGGCGACAGATGTGAGGAGTAGCCATACTTTAGTCCGTCGTTGTCATAAACAATTTCAAGAATCTTGTGGATTTTACTAAAAGCAAGCACTTGGGACCAGGCTCGCATATGAGTTTATATACTTGCGTTCACGCTGCAGCTCGATTGAGTTATTTCTGCATAGCTAGCATACTTTTTGGCGCATGCTGTCTCAAGACGCCTGACAGCAGTAAGCGATGATATGTGCATTATAGTGTTAACATTACAGTGTCCTATGGTACAGTCGTTGCAGTGGTTTGGTAAGAGGGATACTTCATCTTGGGAATGTTCGTGTTCCTTGTCTTCTACTTCTTTGCCCCGCCCATGTGCTTTCGTCGCAGTTGTAACTTACTCTCACTTGTAACTCGCTCGAGTCGCCTGTGTCAAGGATTTCGATCAGATAGTCCAAGTACATTTCTTCAAAGCCCAATAGCGAGTCATTATCCGAGTCTGTAAGCTCCCACAACGTCACATTCTCGTCAGCTTCGGCTTCGTCGTCCGTTTCTTCGAGAAGCGATTCGATCGAGGCGCGGCGTTCATGACGGTGCGCCATCGCGTCCAAATAGTCTTGGTCAACACACTCGTCGTCTGCTTCACTTGCAGTCAACTGCTGTTGCTGTTCCTGTTGAATGGCCGCGAAGACGTCGCTCGGGATCGCCGTGACCGCGTTCAATCCATTGCGAATCCGGCCAATCCGCGATGATGCCGTACCATCGCACTCGGCCACCTTGCACAGCGTCGCCATGACGTCGTCAAGACGGTGCTCGGGTCGCACGAGTTTCTTGCGCGGCTTGCGGAGTCCACGCACGCGGCGCGACACCTTCTCGTAGTACTTTTGCGCGTGGGTCTGCACCTGGCGCGGCGAACGCGTGCCGATCTGCTCGGCGATCGTCTTCCATGGCCCCTTGGGGTACATCTTAAGTGCAACGAGGAACTTGTCGTGCTCGGCCTCGGACCAGACACCGCGTTCGATGACGCTGATGCTCATACCTGGTTGCTTTTGTTGCTTGGCTGCTTGGGTGTTTGTGCTCAAGACTGCAAATTCGAAAATGGTCGGTCGTCTGTTTTCTTTCGTGCATGCGTGCACGAGGGGACGTGGTGTGTCAATCGACTATTTGGATACATCGTACGTTCGACTACTACGTTGAGACGCGTGCGAGCACCTTCTCCCATCTGAGAAGAATGTCGTTGTTAGAACAGAAGAACAAGTTTAGCACCACCTCTTAAAGAACAGAGGAGCACGTGACCATCACTCGTTGCTGTTGGTAGAATTAGTCAGAAGAAAACAGTAGGTAGCATAAGTTCCATTGATGTGCATGTTATCTACTTGTTGCTTGCGTTTGTGTAGAGAGAGAAAAAATGGCTTACGTTGTATAATACAACGCTGGAAAAAGATCCGTTGGGATTCACATTAAGTGAAGAGCGGGTTTTTACATACTGAAGAGCTCAGTGTTGAAAAGCTCTGTTGGTGAGTGTCATTGCGACACTTTTTGCAAGTGCACTCCCCCCCTCTTGCGTGTCGTCAGGTAGGAGGAAACGGATTTGCCAGTGAGTGGGTTATTACAGTTGTCTGGTAACACTAAACAACTTCACCACGTGGGTGAAGTGATGAAGCGGTACAACATGGGGCGGAAGATACTTGAAGAACTGAACGACGGAACAAAGCGTCCCTATGTTTGGTCTGCCTTTTGTGTGAGTGCTAGAGTCGCTGGCGCCACGTCAGCGACAAATTTGTCTGTCCTGGATTTTCTATGTACAGTAAATGTGAAAATCGGAACTGTGACGCATAAATTTAAAAGAAATAATCGCAACGAAATAGCTGGTTTATAAAAATCGTAGAATCCAAATTCAAAAGCCATTTTGTATTTGGGTTTTACGATTTTTAACCGCTTTTACATTTATATACTCTTTTAAAACAAAATATAGAAAACACATATTAGAAAAACGGTTTAAAAACGATTAAAAATTGAAAAACTTGTATTTGTAACTAAATATAGAAAATTGCTTGCTGTGCAAGTTGTATTTCCAGCCCTTCCAAATTTAGTGCACAGTGCGACGCAAAAGCGGAGAAGGCGAAACGACACGTTCGAAGTGCTAGACTTTCTACAGATGTCCATTTTTAAGGTGTCGATATCAGAAGGAGCTGAATCTTGGTGGACATCTATTGCATCCCCAAGAAAGTTGCAGGTGCTTCCAGGCAAGAGAGAAATGTCTCGCATTCACATACAGTACAGTACTGGCAAACTCCTTCAAACTTATTCCGCAAGAGTAGTATCACAAACCATGCTCGAAACACAGTGTAGTGTATGCAGCATACAGTAACCACACACTCCAGTTTTGTTGAAAAACTGCATTTTATTGCCCACATTCGAAATTGTACCCTTTGTCGTGAATGCGTGAAGTGTACCCACCTCGCACTCCGCAGTAAGCTACGTGTTTATTCTCGTCCAAGGTTTCAAAACGTCATACATTTCTCAACACAAAACTATAAAACAGCAGCGCATGAGGCCAACAAATAAATTTGCATCTCCAAATGGGATTTTAGCTTACTCAAACATTGATACTCACGTCGAATAAGTGTTTGGGACAAGAAACGGGCGAGAAAATTGAACTAAAACCCGACAGCAACTGGGGCACGTCCTCAGGTTTTATGGGCTCACTTTTCGTACGATTTGTGGTTTAGAACGTGATTCCTTCTCAACGGTGCCTCCCTACGACACATGGAGCCGGTGTGAGCTTTTGGTCGCTTGTACAGTGTTCTTTTGTTTGTCATGTATATCCATAGGTCAGACCAATGGGAAGACACTCGTGTTAAAGCGGAGAAAAAAAGATACCCGAGTGCGTGTGGTTGATTTGCATGTGGACACGATCTCAACTGATGGGATCTGTTCTCCGCGATAATGGGTACTCAGAACAGAGTGAGTGTGGGTCGCGGGGCGTCCAATCTTTCTGTTGGAAGGTATTTATTATCGACCAATAGCAAAATACGATATGCAATGAAAGAAAAAAATAAAGCATGCAGATCCGAACAGAGCATTTCCTCATTCAACGCCGAGGTCAGGTTTTACTCGCATGGTAAAACCACAAAACCAGGTTTGGGTTTGTACGCTGTTTTTACGAGTCGCGAGCAACTCCGAAACGCAAACAAACAGCAAGTTCAAGACCACGGATCCAGGACAACGCCTCGCTGTGGTTGTGATTCATAAGCCTAGTAGAGTGGATAGATGGCATCAGTCAGACGGAGGAGTACTCGCATGTATGTAGAAGGGCATGAATGGTCATGCGAGAACTCGTTGGGCACGGTCTCCTTTTTGGTGGCGTAGTGCTGTCTCGTATTGTCTTGAGGTTCGAGCTTTCAGGGTCTGCATGGTTGTTTCCCAGGAGCTCAAGTATATTCCTACCGTCTTGAATGAGACTCTGTCGATTTCTGCTCCCGCACAGCGTCATCTAACAAGAGGCACAGCAATAGCACTAATGCTGCGTCTACATTTGGGACAATCTCTACGATGTAGCCACCGGGGTATCGTTCATGCAGCCGCACCACTCTCGCTATTGCGTCTCGCTGAGATGTCGATTTCCCGTGATTCAGCCAAAACACGGCGTCGTGGGAGTGCCAGTTGCCTTCGAGTGAGATCATGCAATGCGTCAACTCTGGAATGGCGTCTTGAAAGTATACTCTCAAGTCGGTGTCCGAGTAATAATCCCCTTGCAAGCGCCATTCACCAAATTTGACGTAGATCTGGATCAGCGCGAGACTCAAATCACTACCAAGGTACGCGGTGTGGATGCGAGGCGTAACACGTTTTACGTTTGCAATCGGCTCGCATTTTGCATCAAGTAAAGTAGAAAACGCTAGCCCTCGACCGCAGCGGAACATCAGGTCTCCTTCATTTTGTATGTTCGTGGCATCGTGGATCTTGAGATTTCGAGCTGTCTCGCTATCCTTGATGCGCAACTTTTGAACGCCTTGGGGTCGACAGAAGCGCGAGTGGGTTGCGATGACCGGCGGGAATGAGGACGATGATTTCCTTTTGCCGCTGACCAAAGGCGATACTTGAATGGATCTGCAGTTCCCCATGGCGTCAGTGAGCTTGAAACGATGCTTGCGATGGGGGCTTGTTCGCGAGACGACGAAATGGAAAATGCTGCTTTAGCACATCTGAGTGAAGAGCGACCACCACAAACGAGAACTTTCGCGCATATAGGCTTTCGCTTCTAATGCAACAAAATAACACAGAGAATATAATATAGAACGCTGGAAAAAAACAATCGAGATTGAGATGCCGTCACCTCACTTGCTTGGCATGTCCTGTTCAACTTGATACTTACCTTGAAGCAGTAACAGTATCAAGCATACCTTCAATCATATTGCACAGCATTCCACCTTTGATCTCTCAATGTCATTGAAATCGAAACGGCAACAAAACAAGCAGAAAATTAACTTTGGAACAATTTTCTTCATGCAATGCCATGACGAAAGAACACGATCAACCCAACCACTTTGAATGCTTACCAGCATCCGTAGGCATGAAACCCTTAATTCATTTTGCAATTCTTTGGAATGTACGCACTTGGTTACTTTGTGCGCATCTTCAACTTGTTAATCACAGCAGCACAGGCTCGATAATTGATTTCTGATATCAGATCTGGGAGTTTCTCTCGAAATCGGATCAATGGCGCAATGCCTTGATGTTGCAGGCGTTGTAACATGCATGATAAGTACCGCCTGAACAAGAAAGGCAGGAGAAGTGTGGACATGGAAATCACTTACTACTGCTCAAGCCTAAGATATGGAATCGAAACCAATGGCGTTTGTTTTCAGTTTTCTTGTTTTCTCTCACACAATCTGCTTGATTTTCAACACACAATTGTCTGCTCTTCATTCTTCATCTACCCAACACATTTGTTTGTATATTTTGCACCACCACAGCCCGAAGCCTGTACATCCGAAGACATCGGCTGTGCTGTATCGCTTTCTCGTTTCCTACCTGGAAAAATTGCGCAAGTAAAATTAATCTTGGCTTGGCCTTCGTCACTTACACGAGCGAGGATGAACTTGTTGTCGTCGCCATGTTGCGAAGCACAGCAAGGCAGACAGCTTATCTTCGTGCGCCAAAAAATGAACTGCGGTTGCTTTCACTGCTCCGGCCAGACCGGAAAATGCTACTTGAACGGCCTGATGAACCGGCTCCGGACAACGCTGAGGAGGAATCTGACGGCGACAGGCTGACAGTCGACGAAGATGAGAATCGTCCACTTGGGACTGAGTTCGCCAAAATAGAAATTCGCTGGAAATCTTCAACTTCCATAGGTGGGGCTCTTTCGTAAGTACGCTGAACGCTGCCAGCCGTGGCTTTCTCGAGCTGGGACAGCGTGATGCGCATGCTTGTACCGATGAACTCCTTCGTGTGCACGTGGACTTGAATGTCTGGGCGCTCCGCAAGCTTTGGGATAATCAACTGCATAAACCCATCAAGCATCATCGGCGTCACATATTTCAGCTCCACTCCCATTGGGAACGTGTCCGAAACAATGGGGCCACCGTCCAAAACGTTCTTGAGCCAGCGAGTCATGTAATCCAACTTTTTTGGGTTGCCTTGTGCCCAGTCAGTTAGCAAACGCTTCCAAGGAACCGAGCCCAGCGTGTAGTGCATTGGAGGCGGGAAGTTACGGATCTCTTCCCATTGCTCTTTCACACGGCGATTACTGCCCTTCGTCGAAACCTTGCTCTTCGCATGCGAAATTCTCGCTGCACTCTTAAGAATCAGGTGTTGCGCCTCGGTTATCTTTAGATCCGATGATCCATTCGCCAGGCTCGCAAGCATAGCTTTATCAGACGCTTGGGAAATAAAAGACGAGCGCAAGTTGGTTGAGGTTGGTGTCGGAGCTCCTGGAGTTGGGGCTGCGCTGTTGGCAGGTGGTGTCACGATAGATCCTAAATCGGCAGGCAATTCCAAGGTTTCACAAATGTAGCTGCGCAACTTCTCGTATTCCGCCTCCAATGCGGAAAGGTAAGTCAAATCCTTACTCTCTTGGTCGCGGTGAGCCATCTTCTGGACTTTTTCATCCACTTCTTTCGACTTCTGCCAGTTCTTCAGAGTGCGATTTTCATTCTTCAACTTTTGAATCTCTTCTTCTTGTTGTTCCAACTGTCTGCGAAGTTTTTCATTCTCATCATGGAGAGCAGTGATCACTTCTTGGCTCTCATCAAGAATGCCGCTGCTTGCACTCAATCGGTGGTTTTGATTGCTCAGCATGGACCCACGCAACGACCCACCAAGCTGGTTGGGATGTGCGTCACCTGGGGTAGGAGCCGCAGCGCGTGCCTTTGCAGCAGAAGGAGATAACTTGGCTCCTGGGTTTGGCAATTGTTGCTTACGATCCAGCTTCAACTGCAATTGTGCAACCTTGAGACCCAACGCCTTGTTCTTCTTCTCATTCTCCATTTTCTTCAAGAAGACCAGTCGAAGAAGAGTAAAGCGTGAGAAACTCTGTAACTTTCTCGCTGCAGTAACCTTCCGCAGATATTGGCGTCGGATAACAAAGCCACGGTAAATCGCTTGGAAACGAATAATAGAGTAGGCAAACTTCATAGCACGGTAAAGTTTTCTCGCCACTTGGCCCCGGAAGCGCGCTTGGAACTTAATAACTCCATTTTTCAAAGTCAGGAATCGCTTTCGATGCACATACCGACGCCAGTACTTTTGAATGACTGCTGCCTGTTTCTTTTGTTTCAGATAGCGACGTCTTACAAGGTAGCAGCGAACGGTTTTCTGGAGCACAATTGCGAACTTTCGCAACGCCCAGGCGCGCTTCGTTTCCAAACCTTCAAGTACACCTTCGCGGAAGTAGACACGGGTCAAACCAACTTGATAGTCTGTCACGTTGCCTCCAGGTAACAACTTCTCCATCAGCTGCTCACACTGTACTTTCATTGCAGAATCACTGACATTGACATCTTGCTGGGCTGGGGTAGTAGAAGGAGCATTGAGCAAGACACGGAATTTCTTCACACACTCGTAATGTGGGATTCGACTTGGATATGCGCTTCGCGAGACACGGATAGCTTCAATCACACCAGCACAACGCAACTGGTTGACAATGTCGCCGTGTGAAAAGCAGTTAGCACTCTTCAATGGGTTTGGCTTCAAGCATCGGACGTAGTGAACTTCCGTGAGACTGATCTTGTCCATCAGCTCGGACAGACTTTCCTTGAACTGCGTGCCCACAGTTGTTCGTTTCGGTTGAGCTTGAGTCCTCTTTCTACCAACAGCAGTCCGAGCAGAAGTAGTCGCGGGGGAGGCTCCAGACACATCATCGGCAAACGTTTTTGCCAGAATTGTCAATTTCGACGTGCTCATGCATTGCTTGATGTCAGGCAAAATAGCATCTCGATGCTTATCCAGGAATCCAGTCGCGTCGTACGTAACCTTTCCAGCGTAGTGATAAATGGAAAAAGCGCACTGGTTCAAACGAGGTGTCTCAAGCAACGGGTTGTTCTCCATCACGGCTCCCAACTTACTTGCGAATGCGGCATCTGTACCCGTGACCAGCAAAGATTCTTCATTCAAGAAACTGATCACACCCAAGCGGCCTTCGATCAGGTTCAGCACGTCTTGGTTATCAGCAAACTGGATGTGGGACCACGAGATATTTTCTTCTTCGTACTCTAATTGCACTGTTTTCAGAACATCTTGAACGAATTTTTGCTGCAGCTTTTCATTGGCGTAGTTGATGCAGAATTGTTCAAACGAGTTGGTCTCAAAATGCTCAAACCCGAAAATATCCAAAATTCCAATGAACGAGACCGCATCCTTGGTTTTCACACCAATCGTCTCGTTGATTTGGTCCACGAGCCACAAAAACAGCTTCGAGTACAGACTCTTGGCCAAAGCATCTCGGCAATCCGTAGCTTGGTCACTTGTCATTGGCTTCAGGATAACTTCCCGCCCAACAAACACGTTACGGTTGCACACAGCACGCTCCAGTGCTGAGACCTCGACGCCAAGCAACTTGCACGCAATGGCAAACGGTTTCTTATCAACAAGTTGAGACGCATCAACATCACCATTCGCAGCGCAAAAGCTCGTTTCGCCAAGGTGTAGAATGGCCGCCAGGATTTGCAGAATTTCTTGCTGCTGGTTCTTATCGATGCCAACCAGCTCTAACGCTTCACGAGTTCGGTCCAAGTCGCCTTCTTCATCAAGAGGCACGCTGTTGTCTTTGTCAGATACATATTTGAACGTTTGTTGGCCGGACAGTTCGAGATCGGGGAATTGATTGCGCTTGCTCAGTAACTGGTAAAAGATGTGGAAGTTCCGCTCACCATCCGCTTGCGTTGTCACACGCGATTTCTCCAAAAGGTACGTGCGCGAGCGAGCTCCAATGAGCATCGCATCCTGGGTGAACTGCAGCTCCGTAAACTTACCAAATCGAGAACTGTTGTCGTTTCGCACTGTCTTCGCATTACCAAACGACTCCAGCAATGGGTTTGCTTTGATGATTTGCTGGATCACCTTCGAGTTTGAATTCGACGCCAATGCTGCCAAGTGGCTCATCACAATCTTCGTCGTCTCTGTCTTACCGGCGCCGGATTCACCACTCACAAGAATGGACTGGTCCTCTTTCTTTGTGCGCATGTTGAAAAACGCCTCCATCGACACAGCGTACACATGCGGAGGTTTATCCTCACGCTTGCCATCGCTAAAGCGTTCCATGATGGACTTGTCGTACAAGTTCAGCCACTGGTATGGGTTCACGGCGATACAGATCTTGCCCGTGTACGTATCTGGGTCCACAACACATAAACAGTCCGGATAAGCTCTTGGTGATCGAACAAAAGCTGACACAACAACACGTACATGGCAATTTGCGGAAGAAGCGGCGACGCAGGTTATGCAAAATCGATGCTTCGTGAAGGTGGTCGATCGTGATCATGTCTTCAAACCCGAGCGACGTCGACGAGCTATCACTCGCATTCTGCAACGGCAGCGACAGCGTCGCTTCATCCGTTCCTCCATTCGCCGTGTTGAGTCCTTGAAGCGTCTTCAGCACCAGCGGGTCATCCAATCTAATCTCGCGCTCCGAACCCTGGAGGCTCTTGAGCTCTCGCTCCGCGGGGATCAAGTCAAGCGCTTCTGCATCGTCGGGGCTCACGAGGTTCTCCAGGCGCACAATCACGTTCTTCCCGCGCGCCTGGGTAATCACGCCAGGAAGCCACACATGCTCGGTATCCGGCGCGTACACCTACAGCAAGTGGTGATTGCCCCCCAGACACAGCACATTGAGCCAGACGCACATGTATCAGAGAAAGAAAGGAAGCAGTATTCAAGTCAGCGCTTTTACGATGCAGGCGTAACGCCTATGGAGATAGAGAATACGACTCCCCCCCCTCCCCCCCCCACACACGGGATAGGACGCACCTTGATGCCCTCCATGTCGGTCGTCGTTTACGAAATAAGTGCGCGCTCGTGCTGTCGCCAATGTCCACGCGCGCCACCCTCTCGCTGCTGCGTTCGCGAGTTACTTTCCTTCGCGCTGTCGAGAAAGGGGGGCGGGCGTGTCCGCTACCCTCAGCAGCTGACAAGTACAGAAGAGTGATGGTCAATGGCAGTATTCACCCTCGTATCATGCGTAAACTTCTTTCTTTTCTCTGTAAACTATACTATTGTAATTGGTTTTAGTAAGCAACAATTATAAAAAGGTATTCAAAGTATAAAAAGGTAGTGAAAGATGGAAGGGTGCCCTGGTTTACTGCTGTTTTTTTTCTGTAGGAGTGGCGGAATCAGCAGCGAGGTTTTTTACATGCGACGACAAAAATAGTAAAAGTGGGTGAGAAAAGAGAGCGAAATGATAGATGATGCTAAGCAATAAATTAACTGTGTTTCCGAGCGGCGGATTGTGCGCATGGCGTATTTTCCTGGTACTAAATGACGCAAAATGTGCCGCAAACCTGGGTGCGTGCTCTCGAGATCCTTTTTTTGCGTCCGCTGCTGTATCGCTTTTACTTTTTTTCATTCACAATGCGACGTTTCTCTCGAGGTTTTATATCGGTCAGAAGACAAATAACCTTATTTGCTTGACTACCACCTCATCCTCTTGAGGTGTTTGTGGTGGGCGGCGTGCATGCAGATAGAGAAGAAAAGGCAGATGGTGGCGGAAATCTCCGCGGCGCTGGCGCTGGCGGCTCGCGGCCATGCGCGCTGCAGCTCGCGGACAGCAGTCCTGCGGCCGCTCCTAGTGACGCGCTACACGAACACCCCAACGGCTGCGGTGGCAGCGGCGCTCAGCAATGCGCACTCCAGCGGCCTCACCATCGTCCGCGGCATTGCTACCACCAAGAAGCACGACCCATGGCGGTGGCTAAAAGACCCGGATAATCCACACTTGCAGCAGTTTCTAAAGGTATATGTATTTACAGAGGGTGCATTTTAGTGACGCGTCCCTACCGTTTTCCTTTTAATGACATGCCACTCATGTTGTATTTTTGTGACCTATGTTGAAGATGGAGCGCGGGTACCTGTCGCACCAGATCTCCAAGCCCCGGTTCCGCAAGATCGAGCGCGCGTTCTACATGGAGTTCCGTGCGCGCGTGCTGCGCGCCGACGCCACGATCCCCGAGCGCATCGGCTCGTACGAGTACTACATGCGCCAGTCGTCCGGTGAGAATTACCAGGTGTACTACCGCCGCCATCGCGCCACGCAAATTGAGGAGACCGTGCTGAACCAGAACGTCGAGACGAACGTGCTCGGCACCGCGCAACAGTTCCACTTTGTCGCAGCCATGAAGATCTCGCACGACGAGAACGCGATGCTGATCGTGATGGAGAACGAGAACGAAGAGTGCCACACCATGATCAAAGATCTAACGACCCAAAGAATCACGCCGCTGCCAAATGTGAAGAATGTGAGGAACGTCGAGTGGAGCAATGCGCCGCGTAAACAATGCTTTTACTACACCGAAGTGGATGCGCACCGCCGACCGTATGCTGTCTATCGCTACGACTGCGACAGGCAAACACGAGAATTGGTAAGTTTTTCTCTCTCTTTTTTTAATATGCACATCACCAACTGCAGCCGCCATCTCCGGTCTTACGCTGATGGTGTCTCTGTCGTGGATCCAAAACGGGTTGTAGATTTACGAGGAGCAAGACGATGGATTTTTCGTGGACGTGTCGCAGACTAAGGACGGCAAATACGTTCTGATCAACTGCAACTCGAAGAATACGTCGGAGATCTATGCGCTTTCGACCCATGACGAAAAAGCGACACCCCAGTTGCTTCGACGTCGCGAGCCAAATACGGTGTACTTTGCAGACCATGCGGACGACCGATTTTACATCGTCACGAATGCTGATAAAGCGCAGAACTACAAGATTGTATCGTCCCAAGAGCCATCACACCACGAGTCTTGGGAAACCATCCTGCCGGAATCTCAGGATGTGAAAATCGAAGATGTGGACCTGTTCAAGGATTATCTGGTACTATATGAGCGCGTGCAGAGTGTGCCTCGAATCCGAGTCTGCAAGCTGAGCAATCCCAGAGAGAACAACCATTTCATCCCCTTACCTCGCGAGCACGAGATTTGTCGTATCAGTCCAGGTGTCAACCGTGATTACATGTCACACTCTGTGCGATTTTCAATCTCGACGCCGCTGGTGCCAGAAATCGTGTTCGATTACGACATGCAGGCAAAAAAACTTCGTGTCTTGAAAGAAATATCGGCTGATACTCAGACGAAGAAAAAATCGAATGGTCGTGGCAGTCAATCAAACTCCAAGAAGCACAAGGAAAGCAGTGATAAATTACCCTTCGTTCCAGAACTGTACACTTGTGAGCGCGTCTTCGTCCCGAGCACTAACAATCTCGATGTCCAGGTACCAATGACACTGATCCATCGGCGTGATGTTCAGCAGAATGGCCAGAATCCAACACTCTTATTAGGATACGGTGCCTATGGAACGAACTTGGAAGCGGATTTTGAGTTGGAGCATCTCAGTCTTCTTGAACGTGGCTGGGTGATCGCTTTGGCGCATGCTCGAGGTGGCGGGGAGCTCGGTTTGCAATGGTATCACGACGGAAAAGGACTTCAGAAGCGCAACACGTTCGATGATTACTTATCGTGCGCAAACTACTTGCTTGATCAGCAGTACACGAACCCAAAGCATCTTGCAGGAAAAGGAGTCAGCGCTGGAGGGCTTGTGATGGGGTACATGGCGAACGAGCATCCGTCTCTGTTTCAAGCGATGATCTTGAAAGTCCCATTCTTGGATATTTTGGAGACAATGCAAGATCCAAGCCTGCCGTTGACAGTTCACGAGTATGAGGAGTGGGGGAACCCGAGCGACCCAAAAGTGTACGATTATATCAAGTCATATGCTCCGTGCGAAAATATGCGTCCTGGTCAAGTGTACCCATCAATGTTTGTCACTGGTGGCATGAATGACCAGCGTGTCCAATTTTGGGAACCAGTGAAATGGGTCTACAAATTGCGGCGACTTCAAGCGAAGCAACCAGATGATGAAAAGCGACTGCTGCTACTGAAATTAAGTGAAGACGAAGGTCATTTTGGAGGTGGTGGACGACTTGAGCAGTTGCAAGAAAATGCCATGGAAATGGCGTTTTTGTATCGGGCGTTGAAACTACCCTTCCCATAGAGAAATCAAGAGAAACCAAAAGGTGAGAGCGGATCTATCTTTTGATGGTGGTCTGACAATTTTGAACTTTTTTTGTTATAAATAGAGATCGCATAACGGTGAGCAGCCTTAGTGCTTCATCATTTTGGATCGGTTGCCTCCTTTTGAGTGCGAAATCAGCATGTTCAAAGGTTTTTCTCGTGTTCAATTGTGTTGAGCGATTTATGAAGATAAAGAGTTTGCCATGTCAAACAAGACCCAACAGCTCGAGCATGAAATTGCAGAGATGGAAGAGCGGCTTGCGAATGTAAAAGTCACGGTTGATGTCGAGCGTGAAGCATGGAGAAAGAGCTATCGCACTGGCAAAAAAGGCACAAAATGGAAAAGTGCAGCGCGGGAACAGCCGGCGGCATCATCGAAGACACCAGTGGGGAACTCATCGTCCGAGAGGAAGGGAGACGCAAGACGAAACTTAGAGGTTGACGTGAATATTATGCCATCTTTTTGGGATGCGTTGGAGCTCGCACAGTTCCTTCAAACCAAACAGCTAACAGCGTTTGCGCAAGTGGTGATATGTGAGCAAATTACGGGGCAAGCGCTCCTGGATACGGCACCAGCAAAAATGCGCCAGGTGTTCCAAGATATCATCGCGTCAAATAGTGATCCAAACTGGAAGTTGTTTCTTCAAGAGTGCGCCAAGCTTCACAAGCTGGAAAAGAAGTTGGAAAAATCGTCGAACATGGTCTCCGCGCAATCAGATGCCAACGCGAAGAACTCAAGTCAGGATCCTCTGACCCCTGGAAGCCCACGTGCAACAACTTCACTTTTTCCACAGATATCACCCAGAATACCAAATCTGACAACTTTGTCGACAAGCTCAACTGCCCCAGATGCGGAGAAAGATGCCAACAGGAGGCGTATGAAAACGGTGATGCCAACGCGCAAGCTTCCAGTGAATACGCAGCAACTTGCTACGTGCTGGAACTGTGGAACGCGCTTTTCTCGCTCTCAAGGATCAATTCGAGGCAGCCAACAAAGTGCTTCAAAGGCTCTCACGACGCGGATTTTTTGCTCTAAAGAATGCCAGACTGCCATGGAAAATACGGACATCAGCATTTCGACTTCCGTGAGTGCCAGCCTACAAGTAAGTACTGCGCGTGAATTAAAAGACCCAACTGCTCACCATCAGGGCATGCTGCCGAATAAAGCAAGGTCGTTTAACGTTTTGAAAGCGAAGCTACAACAAGCCAACAAATGCGGAAGCAATGGAATGATTACAGACTTCAAGCAATCGCTTGAAGGGTTTGATTTTCTTCACATCACCCAGAAAGGATCAGTGAGTGAGGAAGCCCCTCGACCTCCGCTGTTGTCTTCTTCCACAGGCAAACAGAACGGTCCAGCGATGATACGCAAGCGAATTGTCATACCAAGCAGCTCTTTTCCTTCCGTTGCGTCGATTTCATCAACACGAACCATTCTGCCAGGAAACATCCCACCGCTGATGCTCACAACCACCAACGACCCGTCTCGTCAATCCAAAGTGTATCAAAAATCGGTGTACAAGCTCGACCCGGATCTGTATCAAGCAAAAGGGGCTACGTTTGCATCGTGTTTTTACAACGGTGCTGCAGCATCAGGAACGAGCAATACCCGGAAGAATTTAATGAGGTTGCAAAAGTACATCAGCGTGAAATCGCTGCACCGATTGAGCCTCACGTCTCGCTCGTGGTTTGATGCCATTCATCAGTCCTCTCTCGCTGATCCGTTGTGGGGATTTCACTTGCTTCGTCTATGGAAACGCAGTGAAGACGATGAGCTATTTCTGCATGAAATTGGTGTGCTGAAGAAACCAGAGCGACCGCGAACAATGTTGATGAAGCTCACTCGTCAAGTGGGCCGAGTCGTGCTAGAGAACATAAAAGTGCTGTTGACTCCCGAAAACTGGCATTTGGCTACGGCGATGAGTTTTGCTCCAACGTTGACCCTTCAAGCTGTGCTGCGGATATCGAAGCACGATATACTCAACCATGGTCAGCACAGTGACCAGCAGCCGTCGCTACCAAAAGCAGATGCGCGCGCTGACATGTTTGAACAAATTGCGATCATTTACAACAAAAAAGGCGAGATCGTCGCAGTTCGAGCGCAAGAGTTGATCCGCCCGATCGCCGAAGATCAAATGCTGACAGATATCCTCCACGGAATGCGTTCAGGTGTACTTGCGACGGTGGAATGCCGCCGTCTCCGTTTGTTCTCAGTATCAAATCGACTCTCATTTGACCAATGGCACGTGCTATCGGCCAACTCGAGAGTCGTGTTTGATTTTTTCTGGGGCGCTGCTTCGAGTACGACTAGCATCACGGCAACCGATGCTTCTACTGCAGGCACGCTTCTTCCTCGGGTATGGCATCAGAAAATCCTGGAGCGGATGCAGAAAAATATGCAACACCGGTTGCTCGGGAAAGAGAGTATCCAGCAAGTCCTGAAAGCAGTGAACGACTGCAATGGACCTCCACAGGCGTTGGTTGCGCTGGAGAAATTCCTCACTCTTTGCCACACGACCATGGATAGCAGTACTGCAGCCTCATCGGCACAGACTGCGAAGAAGCGAAAAGAGCAGCAGCTACAGCAGCATTCGCCGACGCCAAAAACACACGCATATAGCACATGACCATGAGAGGCAAGAAACACACCGCAAATGCACATGCAAGTTACGCCAACGGCTTTTTTTTCAAAGTGAGATCTTCATGTCCTACATTAATTGGTTTGTTGTTCACGACGGTCTCACATGTATCAAAACCGCGCGGAGGGCGACAATTTTTTGCGAGCCAAAGCGCAGAACACCCTCACAAAAGCAAACAAGCGCGCAACGCACAGCCACCCGATTGCCCAGGGAAGTGAGCGGAAGTAGCATCAAGCGTAATATTTGCTTCGATGGTCTCCGCATGTATCCTCAAAAGAGGGTTCACCTCTCTCTATTTAACTGCGCCAGGTCAAGTACAGGGCCTTTCCCTCCTTCAGTGTATCCAGGCGCGCACTGTGGCGATCGGTGCGAAGCGCCGTCGTTCCCTCCGCTCCTCCCCCATCATGCGCTTTTCGCATGATTATGCAAGGCCAGGGGATCCAGGGATAGCTCCAGCACCGCTTCCGTCAATTGTGGGTGTCACACACCCACAATCGCCCAGTCTGGGTTGTGTGTACCCCCCCGTTCATTTCAGATCCAGTCACCATGGTATCCGTTTACATAGGTAGTAGATACTTGAACAAAAGTTGCATACATCATAACGGAAACGTAAACAATGTTAATTTATCATTTCATGAAGGCGAACAAGAGAGGGGTTTATACTGGACAGCTCACCCGTCAAAGCGAAGTGAATGGGTTCTGGGTATATTCGGTACCCCCCTCACAGGCGCCATCCTCCGCCACAATCAGTTCCGCACACTCAACAGCAGAGAAGACGACGAGCAGCATGAGCAGCAGCGCGACCGAGTCCATCGCCAAGCGCGAGAGCAGCAGCGGCGGCGCGCACCGTATCGAGCAGGGCGTCTGGTCCAAGGACGAGCACGACAAGTTCCTCGCCACGCTCAAGATGTACCCGCACGGGCCATGGAAGCTCATCGCCGAGCGAATCGGCACGCGGTCGCCGCGCCAGGTGCAGACCCACGCGCAGAAGTACTACGAAAAAGTTGCGCGTCGCGTGCGCGGCCTGCGCAAGAACCGCAAGAACCTGGCGCGCCCCGAACACCGCATCGACGACGAGCTCGCCACGCTCTGCAAGAAGAACATCATCGATCGCAGCCACGCTCAAGTGACCCCCGAGAGCAAGAGCCAACCGCTTGCTGCGTGCGCTGTCGTGACGATGACGCCGCCTCCACCACTTGCGTCTGTAGGCCAGACACAGTCGCTGCGATACAGAAACGAAGCCCACGACCACAACTGCGGCAACATGTGCTACAAGTGCCTGCTCCTGCAGGTCGAGGCGTCCACATACCATAGAAACGAATGGGCTCGCTCGACGTAAATATATAAAAGTTTGTATGGTCTTTAAATTCCCCCCATCCTATCGTTAGACTCTCGAACCTCTCTCTCCATGACATTTTCTTTTGTGGATACCTTAGAGTCCACAACACGGAATTGAGGTAGTTGACGAGGAGAACGAGCCCATCGTTTGTGGAAGAAAACAATAAGCGAAAGGAAAGGATCAGTTCAACTCAAGTGCGCTTTCCCTTCCTACGATTTTTTTACGAGCCGCACGTAAAAGACCTTGTCGCTACACAATTGTGCTACACTGTCAAGCACTCGACAGATGACGCCCACGAATTCGCTCTTTGGCGTGCATAAGGCAACGATGCCGAGAGATTCCGAAATAACACTAAACCCATGGATATAGTGACGGACTTGATGACCACAGCTGTGGGTCGCGTGACAATCGAAAGATGAGATTGAATTCTCCACGTATCATTCTCTCAATTATAGGGATTTGCCTTGGCTGTATAATTGATTTCTGGGATACGAATCACCCCAAAAATATTGCCTACAATACTTTATTGAAGTATACGATTCAGTTTGCCTAGATTTATGGGATGTGAGGAGCAACGTATTTGTGATATCGATTGCCGCTATGATTATTAGAGAAGGAAGGATGAGTGAAGAAATAGTGCGAAAGAGTAGAGAGGCACAATACAAGAGAGCGAAGTGATCGAATCTCACGGCGTTCTTCATGGTGATGGTGGGTTGCTGCAGCCTAAAAGGTGCTGCCATTAACAGGGCACTCCGAGTAATGTCCTGGTTGTATGTGTTCAAATAGAGGCATCAAAGATGCGTCTGGACGTGGCACCGACTACGATTTCTACAACCTTACTACAGATCAAGATGCTTCACATGGGATAAAAGCGTCATCTGCCATTGCGTCTTCTTTTTCATTTAGTTGTGCCATATAATTGCCAAAAGAACGTAGTAAAACCAAAAGTCGGTTCGCCCCTGCTACTGTGGAGCTGAAAAGTGATGATAGAAATGCCTCTCTGCATGACCGACATTGTGCTGTGCACCTACCCGTTATACACGCATGTGCATGCATGCGGCTCTAACGTTACGTTAATGGCGAGAGACATTATGTTACGCGTTGTGGACTATACAATCCATGCTCTAAGCTACACTGCGCGAGCAGCTTCGTCGCCGGGTGTCTATGCATGTGCAAATCTGCAATCACACTAGCGTGTATTGTTTCCTTGTGCAAATTTGCACTACCTGCTGGATGTTTTTTCACTGGCAGTGATACCATGCAGTCACCAAGACCACGGCAAGTCGCCTGCTTCATCTAACACTACATCTCGTAGGAGCGTAGAATCTACTTGGTAGGGAACGAATATTTGAGTTCGTTCAGCGCAGCATAACATATCTTTACTTAAACCTAAACTACACCTGGAGGAAGAGATATACATCGTTTCGTCTTCTCTTTCTCTCGCTTAACCTCATATACACGCCAAGAGAGCACGCACGGGATGCTTAGCGGGATATGACTTCTGTACAACACAAGGAATTGCTTCGTTAACTATTTTTTTACGCGAAACAGGAGCAGTTGAGCAGTTGTAGTGTTCAGCAACTCAATGCGAGTTGCTGACAGTACAACCCCAAACCGAATCTTACCGATCTAAGTCACTAATGTACGATCTTTTGCATTCCACATGTACCCCCAAAATCCGTCCAGGAATTACCACTGTTTTACACGCTTTCTCCAAACTTTTTCTTCCCATCGTTACATTGACATACAGTAGTGGACTTACTGGAAACGGACGACCTTACGATAAGAGCAAATTATATGAGAGCACTAATTTTTTATTAAATTATCTTTAAGAGGATCATAGGTCCATCCCTAAAAACGTTGCAATCTGAGCTGCGTACGAGCAAATTGAAGGGATTTCGATTTCAGCTTCATGATGCTTTTTTCAGCGTCTCCAGAAATTTGTTTTTCGCTAAAGTTATGGCTGTTGGCAAGTGGCAAAAAAAACACACTTTCTTAGGCTAAATGGTAGTTGTCTGCGATAAGTAATTCTCCATAACATCCACTTTTTTTTAAGGTTTCTGCACTGTAACGCCCACTTCTTTTTTATACTATCCACCATTTTCGAAAACGTTTTCGACACTTCTGTTTTTTGATTTTGCAAATCACTTCCACCACTTCTATCGGATAACCAAACCTGTAACGGAGTCACAGGCTAAGTTGCACTGCAGCAACTTAGCTCAATCTGTTGACATTGGACTAAGTCCGCATGCAACCAAAGTTTCCGTACTTGGCTACGAGAAAGCACCAAAGCAGCCAAACCATTAGGTTCGCAGCACTTAATCGAAACACAAAGGTAGCTAAGCTACTCTGAATAGAGGTCAGTCACAGAGACGACTCTCATAGGCTAAAACGATATGCTTTTAGACCAATTGAATTACACCAAATGGATATGGCCATTCAAAGCCATTCACTTAGGTTCACATTGAAATAAATGGAAGTTCACTATGCTAGATAGTGAACTCAAGATAAGTCAGGTTGTCCTACAGAAGGCAACCCCCAACAAATACACAGTTCCATTTTTACCTCTAACTAAGCCTTTAGTTATTGATGGTTACTCTATAGAGTTCAATAGGTAACCGATCGTTGCGCTGCAGGTGTAAGAGGGCGCTGTTCACAACAGTCCCTCAAACACGGCACACACGCTTGTGCAACGAGGAAACGTCTCCTAACTTGGAGGGAGAGAAGACGACTTGAGGACTTGGAGGTAAAATTGCAACTGAATTGAAATGAGCTTATGGTTCCTGACACTACATATGAAACACCACTAGGGCTCCTAGAGGTTTTACAAGCAAAACCTACACATGCAGAAATAAAACCTATGAATCTGATATATAAAACCTTGGGTACACTGAGGTTGAACTCAGGGGATCTTCTGGAAACTTGAACTTGAAGTCCCGCGGAGATTCCCTGCGAAGTAAAGTTGGCTCCCACCACTCACTTCAGATGGTAGAGACACGTCGGTCTTGTCACCTAGACAGTTTCCCAAAGTAGGAACCATCATTCACATGTCTAGAGTACTGTCGTGCGTAATCACGCCGAATCTCAATGATTGCGAGCGATCAACACTCAACTCAGACACAGATTGCTCTGACATCAGACGATGACGTCACCTGTGCATGTGGGATCACTTTTATGTGTTTCACCCAATATCTTCGCACCCACAATGCACTTCCACAAGGTGGCGTGTGACACACACAAAGAGCCACCTTGCATGTAATGGCAGCCTTTAGCCCATTACAAGAGACTCCTTATCTCCTCCGCCATACCTCGCAACATCAAGCTTTACAGCTTTCTGTCGTGGGAGCTGTACCTGCGCAGTAACTGCACTGGTTGCTTCTCTACCACGCTCCTCTGCCTCCTTCTGCATGAACCCAATCGCTGTGAGGCGATCCTGCTCCGGCGGACAGGTGGCAAGGATGGCGAAGATGACCTTTTCGCCAACGACCTTCCCCAGTCGTTGTAGAGCGCTCCACTCGAGATCACTCCAGTGGGGACAATCATCCTGCGTGATTGTCGAACTCGCAGTTGACGCGGGATCGACTCCCATCATGGTTTCTTCGTTAGCATTCATTGCCGACGGCTTCTCGCTCTGTGGCTGGACGGACCACAAAGTGCTACCAGGTGTAACGGGATTACCTGCTACACGGCGTACACGTGCTTTGACGAAGCACGCGTTAGGAAAGGGCACAGCGATAACGCTGTGTCCAGGAGGAAGGTTGGAGCTTTACGCAGTAGAGTGCAAAACGAGAAGTGAATTAGAATTTTTAAGTGGTAACTGTAAGAGGGCGCTGTACTACGACAGTCCCTCAAACACGGCTTACACGCTTAGCGCGAACGAGGAAGCGATTTCCCGACTTGGAGGGTGTAAGAGGGTGCTGTTCCAAACAGTCCCTCTAACACGGCACACACGCTTGTGCGACGAGGAAGCGATCTCCCGACTTGGAGGGAGGAGGAGGAGCGACTTGAAGACTTGAAGGCAAATTTGCAACTGAATTAAAAATGCTGTTATGGTTCCTATCGCTACATACAATTGAACCTCAAGGGCTCCTAGAGGTTTTACAAGCAAAACCTACACATGCAGAAATAAAACCTATGAGTCTGATATATAAAACCTTGGGTACACTGAGGTTGAACCTAGGGGATCTGCTGGAAACTTGAACTTCAAGTCCTGTGGAGATTCCCTGCAAAGTGATTGGCTCCCGCCACTCACATGAACCTGGCTGTCGCGTCGGCCGCGTCACCATTCCAGTTCCCAAAGAGCAAGAACCATCATTCCGCACATGATTGTGACCAGTGGTGATTACTCCAAAATGCACCAACTGTCTGTGCCGGAATAGTCAGTGGCATCATCCAATGACGTCACCAGTTCCCATGAGCATCGGCGGTATTACCGGTATCCGACCGGTAATAGTCACCCATGGTGCACTGTGAAGTAGTGTGTGCCACACACATCTACCTCCATGTAATAGCCATGAGGGCCCATTACAGTAACATGCAATCGTTCTGACTGAAACCTACGGCATCTATCATTGGTAAATAGTCGGGTATCCTGGCCGACTATCATCCAATGATATTAAATATTAACGGCTTGGTCTTATTGGCTAATATGCAATTGGCTACGTACAATGTTCATACATGACACATATTAATGTGTCCTGAACTGTACGTAGTGGGTGGGTTTGGAAGAGGCGGTAGAACCCATGTGGGTGAAAACCCACACTCTCCTAACCCGAGAACTCATGTAATGGAGCCCCATTACAAATACAATCCAAGCGCCGCTGAAAACAAGGTAAAGCCCGTAAACGTGAACAAGGAACGTTCACTTGCGAGCTATGTCCCGACAAGACTTTTGCGGGTCGTGGAGGGCTACGAAAGCATAGCTTTGTGAAGCACAGTTTGGAGATATTCGACATAAGGCGCATTCAATACAATATTTTTGTTTCTTCAAATGTAAGCGCAAGAAATGCTGTGGTATGAAATTATGCACAGAAAAGAAATTAATATTGTTATCATGAGGGGCAGAGGCTTGAAGATAGAGCAGAGCTTCATGAAATTGTTGTCGTGAAATTTCAAAAGGCGATGTATCTCTTCGAGTTCCAGCCACTCCAACTCCCCGTGTGTGAGCTCGATGATTTGTTTGTCTGGTTGCCCAGAGTTGCGCTCTTCTGGGTGTAATTGTCTCTGACACAAGGATAAGTGGCGGCAACGCACGAGGAGCTTCGAGTCAATTATCCACCAATGTGAATGGAAATCCGTAGGCTTTAGCGTGTTTCCTAGTGGTTTATATTCGCGTGGCTTGTGATTGACTGTGTATAAACCCCGCTGTAGGACGAAACTCGGATGCTCAACAGTGTTTCTTTACACCGTCTTAATGCATAATTGTGAATGACTTTCACAATGGTGACGTACAAAGGTTTCCGAAGCGACTGAACAACTTGACTTGCTCGTTGGAAACTTCACCATAATACCATTTGATGGATGGCATCACCAGTGGAGACTGAGCAACTCTCCTCGTGACAAGCATAAGGGCAGCATGATAACCTTCGATGCATGAGGTAGCCTGAAGGCTAAAATGAACAACCCTGTTGGTCCAACAGCGAACAATCCAGCGTTTCCAGTTATCCTGCCAGACGTCATCTATGTACTGTGCCTCGATAGCGCAGAGCTGATACAAACGCCGTTGGCGCATCCCGTACTTCTCCTCAGTCAGCGAATGAGTCAAATTGATGAGTGTATCGCAAAGGTGCGATACCCTTTGCTGTCTTTCTACTTTGGTGCTCGCAAAGTAGAATTCTTTTGGTCTAAAATTTGAGGATACAAGTGTCTTCGAGCATGCGTCTCCACATTCTTGGCAATATGCCAGAGACGCAAAAGCACCGCACAGGCGGAAACAACTCTTTCAACGCGTTGAGCAGTGCGAGATCTCGGTCAACTAGAATGACTTGAGGGAGTTCGACTTCTTGATCGCCTAGGACATGCGTCAGCCATTCTCGAGCCCACTGTTAGCGTCTTTCTTTTCTCCACATAACAAAGCTTGAGCGAGATGGATCGTCTTGTTCATCCCCGTGACTCCGATCATGTTCAGAAGGACATGCCAAGTAATTTCGTCTTGTAGGTGTAATCCGTAACGATTACGTCGGCATTCAACGCAAAAATTTCAATCGCTTCATGCGACACAAAAAACAGATGCGTGATTCGCTGCACAGAATTCACCATGTGCGCAACATTATAGTCTCCTGCAGACAGAATATCTAATAAATGCTCGGCACGTGCCTTACCACCCAGCCCGGCTGTAAATGTCCGCTGACGTTCGTAGTAAATGTCTCTTGGTCTAATAGCCGTCCAAGGATAGGAAGCAAGCAAACGAGCAAGTAATTGCGCAGCTCTCGTAATGGTTTCTGCATCAGCGACCAGAGTGGATCGTACCGATTGTGTCATCTGTTCGCGTCGATAAAATGGATGAGAAGATGACGCAGAGAAGGGAGGATGATTTTGACTTGTCTCCTTTTTTCTGTGCTGTATGGATCACTTGCTTTCGCCCTTCACACGAATGACATTGATCCCCACCGGGCAATCACATCGTCTGGACTCAGCATTTGGCCAGCGCTTGCTTCCTGGACGAGGGTTGAAGTATGTTCTGTGTGCTTTGTAACGGTCGCACGTGTAGACAACTTGTCGGTGCTCTTTGCTTCTCTTTGTAAGGTCGCGTCGTTTCGCATCTCATAGTACCAAGTACCACTATTACTGGTACCAGATGGTGTCACTATTCTCCAGGAGTGGTGTCAATATCATCTTCCATTGCAGGCTGAACTAACTTTAAGCTGGTTGAATTCGATAGTGAGTTACATCTCGTTTTGTTCCTCAAACAACGAATTAAGTACGGTCAATTAATTAAAGGTTGCATTTTGACAAAACTTGTGAAGAGCACAATACCGTACCAACTTTCCATCACAACTGCGATTTCTCTAAAATGATACCTATTCTTTTCGTTGTCGTTTAGTTGCTATAATTTGGACAAAGCAGCCGAATGCGGTAAACGAATGCGGTACAAAAAAAAGCTGACCTTCCCATCTCCCCACCGGCGGGGGCCTCCAACGCGTCTCATCCTCGCATCACGCCAGGCACGACATCCAGAGTTGCTTGCAGCGATGTGCCTGTATGTGAAGCCACCTTTTGTAAACAATGTCGCGCATTTTTCATTGTTCAGTACTTTTCGTGATGTGTTTGTAAATATGTACAGTTTTAAAACTTACTTGGCAATGCTGATTTGGCATATCGGATATCATTTCTTGAATAGAGATATTTTGCGGTGACACAACGTGAATGCTCTTTCGGCGCAGGGTACGACCAACAATGTCGCTAAATACTGGGGCTTTATACATGGACTCAGACGTGCAGCACATCGGAACTTGCGGACGCTTCACGCGATTGAGGATAGTTCAATGATCATATACCATCTACGACATCACAGGGCGCCCAAAAACCACACACTAGAACCAATGTACCGAATAGCAAGGAGGCCTACAGACACGTTACAAGTACAGCGCTGGTTCCACCATTATCTATCCTACCACAAAATGGCTGATGCAGCCGCCAACGCGACAATGGATTCGGGACAGAATATTGTAGGTCAGGTTCTTGTGCCTAAACGAACAAATTACTCGACTATTAAAGTGAATAGGCTGATGCCTAACAGTGTAGAGTACCTGAATCTTTTGTTTTGAATTTGTATCGGCATGAGATAGGCTTCTCTGAAAAATGCCGACATCATACGTAGAATTACTTGTTCATCATGTCAGAGAAGTAAAAAAGAAGAAAAAATGACTCTTCATGCGTTTTAGAATTACTATGCATGTGTATCGGAGCAATAACATTATGAAAGAGAAGCAGTCTAGTGTCTCGTGCCATTTCGCCCCAAGTGTATTCCCAACAGCGCTCTCACTTCCGTACTCGCTCAGACTCCACTATAATTCAGAATTGGACGGACAAACGGACTTCACATCACCGTATGTTCAGGCGCACGTAAATTGGACTAATCAAGAATGTCACAAAACGAACCTTAAAGCATCACCTATAGCCACCTATAGCTGCTATGTTCATCCTATTTTGTCTTCTCCAGCGCCCGGCTATTCGGGAGAAGGTTTTTTTTGACAACGCTCCAGCTATTTTTGGCAAGAACTAGGGACACTATTAGAGGAGTATAGCACAAGGCAGCCCAACAACAGCACGGAACTGAACTCCATGGACTTCAACAGCTATATGAACGGCTCATCGGTCAGTACTTTGGCACGAACCCTGTTTAGCGAGGTAGATTTCAGGTACCGATTCCACACAAGTAAAGCGCTTTTCAGCCTCATTTACGAGGGCGTGTATGAACAATATAAGCACTTCGAGCATCGATCCGACTGCACAGGTAAGAAGGGCATCCATCCACTAGTGAAAGTCGTCACCGCCTTGCCTACGCTACGCTGTCCGTTTCAATCGACGAGACCTCGAAATGGTTCTATACTGATTGCCGAATATCCAGACTATCTGCCAGTAATGCATCTCTGATAGGCACGGCGCTTTCAAATGAATCCTTCACATACAGCCAGAACGTCTCTAACGTCTGGTCCACACCTATAGCACGCCTTTGAGAGCTCTCCGTCCTCAATAGGCGTGTACTTGAGGCCGCGTCTTATTTTCTCATCGGTCCGTAGCGCTTCGTTTCTTGGACATGACTTACCAGCACGACAACACATTTAGAAATGCTGTTCTCTGCAGTGCTCTCGCTGCTGCCAACGAATGGTTCATGGACTCCAGCAAAATGTTACTTTTGCCACATAAAGCTGACTCTTCCTTTCTACGCTTTAAAATGGCTGGAGAAAAGCAGCTTTTTTGGCAACATGCTCGATTTGGCAGCCCATTTTTTTGACCAGTGGGTAGTTCCCGCTATTTTTGTGCTATTTTGCAGTATAGCAGCACTGGTAGAGATGCTCTTAGGAATTTTGTAGTTTTTGATCCTTCTTCTCCATTATCACTACACGTGCATTAATAGCATGGGGCCAAGTTTCCCGTACGCGAGGCCAGAGTCACTGATTAAGGTCTCTCGTGTTGCAAGCATGTAAGATGTATCCATTTTTGTGCGAATGGACCGGTTATGTGTACTGATAAATCATAGAACGGACCCCTTTATGCCTCATCACCTTCGTGATCCGCCCGTCCTGTTGCGACCCGCCTCCAGGGCGTATGACACTGCCACTGCACCCAGCATCAGACGACTTGTATGCGAGTGGCACAGTTGCACTCGCCTAGATTTTCCGTCGAGGGGTCACGCTTGCATCGTATGCAGGTGTAGGACACAACGCGCCAGCCAACCACGTCAACCGCACGCGAGGAGACGGGCGCCAACTGCAACTTAGACCTCCTCACACGGTTTTTGTACCGGAACGGATCTTGCTTTGATTACCGTTGCTGTCAGCGATATTTTGTTGCTCTTCTCCTGCTTTCTTTTTCCCAACCCATTTCCCAATTCACCACCTCGCAAACACACTCGACTACTGTGTGGCGATTGCTATCAGCCCATGGCGAACACTAAAGTCAGCAAAACCAACAGTAGTCATATCGAACGGGGCGTCTGGTCCGAGGAGGAACACGATAAGTTTCTCGTCGGCTTGAGGATGTATCCCGAAGGCCCGTGGAAGTTGATCGCCGAGCGCGTTGGCACTCGATCCGCGCGTCAAGTTCAGACCCACGCCCAGAAATATTACGAGAAGGTCGCGCGCCGATTACGCGGATTACGCAAGGACCGCAAGAAGCTCGTGCGCCCTGAACACCGTCTGGACGAAGATATGGAGAAGCTGTGCAAGGTTGCCGTCTGCGAAGAGAACAAGGTTCCAACGGGGCCAATTCGTCGTGGTCTGAGTCCTGTCCTCGTCCAGCCACCTGTCAGTTCACCATCAGCAGTTGACGCCAAGACCGAAGACATCGACAGCAGCACACTGCACTCACGCGAGCGTGCGAACTCTTGCGCGGGTTCGATTGCTTCACAAGGTACAGAGGAGCTTAATGACTCCAATTGCGAAAGCGAAGAGATTTGTGCAAACGATGTTGCCGACTCGGACGACCCGGATGCGCTTTCAGACTTTGACGACTACTGTCTGGACTACTTGATTGATATTCTCGGTCCAAGCGTGTGGGTATGATTCGAATCCTGGTTGACGCAATTTCTTGGTTCCGTGTAGCTCAATACTTGTACAACATAATTTATAGTGCATCCAATGTGAATAATGCACTCCTTACTAGTCGACGACATCAAAAAGTTGTGCTCCAGTTTTATTCACGTTCAGACCAAGCTACCTTCTTTATATGCTTTGCGAGTAGGAAGCCTAACAGCAGAGCTCCGTAAATGCTTGTCTATTCCTACGGAACTACGCAAAACAGCCGCGTTGTGCATTCAACCAACTCTTGCGGCTCACGAGTCGAGTGCATGACGCTGATGCCAACGGATCGTTCCTCGGGCCTGCACTGTATGCAAGAGTGCTGATCAAAGGGAACATACATTCAGAGTTGACCATTCTAGGTATTTTTCTTTTCCCGCGGTCTTTTTCTCACTCAAATGTCCCAACGGCGAAAGAAAGCAGACACACGCTCTGAACTATATTTCAACTTTGATCCTTTTGGGTGACTGTGGGCCAGATCAATATCTGGACCACAGTCATCCAAAAATATCAAAGTTAAAGTGGGACGTTCTCTGTCCCGCCACTTCAACTTTCTCTCTGGTATCAACACGCGGAGGTGTACGCTTGCATTTTTTTGTTTGTGAGTCATTCTACGATCCCCCGCCCCTGAACTGTACATTAGCCCATCAGTAGGCAGGCATGCAGTGTATGCCCCAGATTGGCACTCGGTCTCATTGCAAAACCAGGCCGTTGGTCTACCTCTCGTTGATTGCGAGCAGCAAAGATGACTGCCCGTGCTGATTTGAGTCTTTGGGTGGAAGAAAGGCACACACGCCAAAAAATAAGAACGCGTGACACCCGTTCTAATAAAAAGAAAATTTCACTCTTGATCTCCCTATATTAAAGGCATCCTTCTAGTTTCGGAGGTTTCTGCACGGAGGACCCTACTTGTAAGCACATTGCTCGTGTTTCCTTTCCGCGTAAGTCAAATATCATGTTGTGCAAAATAGAGAGGTGGTCGGTTCGATGATATGTAGGGCAACTCCAGGATAGGGAATGATCTCAATGAAACTGGAGAGCACAACTACTGAATCTATGAGTCATGCCATGTGTGAACGAAATTTTTTGCCAATTAGTGTGGCTGTTGGTGCACTACGATGCAAGATTGCGTCGGATGCAAATTGAAAACTGACCAAAGGTTTTTGTTTGCTAATCCGATCCAAATGCTCAATTTAAGAAAGAAACCAAAATATTCTCGAACGATGGATATCCAAGCCATCATGATGGCCTTGCTGCAAAGATTATGGAAGTAAGCAACTCTGATAAAAGTTGCTCTCCTTGGCTGTACGGCCAAATACCTCTCAAATTTGATTTTAATTCTCTAATTTTGTAATACCTACCAATTTTAAAAGTTGTACAGGTGCCGCACCGGCCCTTCTAAATTTGTACTACACGCGGTGCCACATTTCGTGAAGTGTGCAACATGACAAAAGGAATTTCTACTTCAGGATGAATACCTCCTGTCATTTGCGCATACAGAAAGAGAACTTTGAAAGAAGCAACAGATATCTTTTCTCCTTATCAGGCCGCATACCGTATTAGGACCCGTGCGTACCCTTACCCAGTATCCTTCACGTTGTGGCGGTGATGCTTCGTTTTCGATAGTCCGACACTTCAACGAAGAGTATATTGCAGTCATTGACACTGAGAAACCGGTGGTTTCAATCGATATTTGTCGACTATGTTCAACGAAGCAAGAGAAAGAGATTTGAGCTACCAAAAAATGTACCGATACACAACATGGAGAGCCGTGAGGTCTGGTGTCACGCTCTACTCTTATCAAATGTGGATATACGTTCGCTACTCAGAATGTGTTCTTACTGTACCTATTACATTGCAGAGCTTGGGACGTTCTCAGCTTGGTTTTGCAGGACGCGCTGACGAGAGCCGTTCGACAATTACCGAATTTCGGGAGTTCAAATCGTGAGAAGAGTACCAAGTCACAAACTCGGCTCAGAATGTATCATTCTACTGATTGTGAACTACATTATTGAGAATACCCAATAAACACTACCACCCCAAATTACCCACATCATAATAGTGTATACTGCACACTATCCGGATATATTGAATTGGTTTTGCTTAGCCTGATATGATACGTCCACAAATGGATGCGTTCCTTCGTGGTCATTCGTCGCCATAACCGTTTGGTCGTCGCATAGCCGTTTGGTTACATATTTCGATCTAACCGAACTGTAGTTCGTTTGAATCCCATCCACCGAGATGGCGTATCCGACAATCGACTATTGCTCATGAGCTCTCCACAAGTACCGCCTGTGGTGCGTACCCTACTGCGACACCCATGCCGAGTTCTCGAACACCGCTGCCCACACTTCACGCACATACCCATTCACGTCTGGCAACACGTGTGATTGTTCTTCCGATCCGAATGTTTTGTTGTTCTCCGGCATCCATCTCACGTCCTTGCCCCCATGATATCGTTGATGATAGATACCAAGGCGTGCCTGTGGGCTCTATTTCTCTTGTGAATGTACATGCACGAAAGCGAGCGACCTGGCACTTTCATTTCCAAAATCTGGAGCTGGAAGCAATCTCATCAAACAACTACTATGAGCACCGCTAAGATCAACAGCAACGTCGAGCATGGGGTCTGGTCCGAAGAAGAGCACGACAAGTTCCTCATTGCGCTGAAGGTATATCCAAGGGGGCCATGGAAGAAGATTGCCGAGCAAATCGGAACTCGGTCGGCCCGTCAAGTACAAACGCATGCCCAAAAGTACTACGAAAAAGTTGCTCGCCGTGTTCGCGGGCTACGAAAGGACCGCAAAAGGCTTGTTCGGCCAGAACACCGCCTTGATGATGACATGGCTACACTATGCAAGGTCGCGGAGAACGAAACGTGTGGCTCGCGAATTGGTCCAATTCGCAACGGACTCAATGCTGTCCGTGCCATTCCACGCGAAGTCTTCACTTCGGGTCAAGACCATGTGGACGCTAGAGGAGAATGCTTCAACTTAGGGCTTGACGCAATTCCAAACCAGAACCGACGCGATTCGATCGAGTCATTGTTAGAGGAAGAAGACGATGACGATTGTGACGACGGAACAGTCATGAGCGGAATCACGGAATCGGACGGCAACGACTCACTCCTGGACATCGAGGATACGTACTTGGACTACTTGATTGCGATCCTGGATTGTTGCGAAATGGATCCATGTTAAAGTTGCTCGGTCTATAGTGAGAATCATGTACTGTTCTGTATGTGGAAGTAGGGACCAAACAAAATAACAATAGCTAAAATGAATTGAAATTATAACAAAACAGACTGGTCTCAACAATTGTTGCAATTCCACCCTTCGGTGCAGATGTGCAGGCGTGCAGTAGCAGGGATGAATCCATGTCGCCTGGGTTGTTGTCATCAGGACAGCAAAGCCTATGTATCATGGGGTTGGACTAACTTGTGTATGTTCAATTGTTCATTTACCGTGCATCCAGGTCCGACTTTGCATCAGCGCTGTGTACTAAAATATCCAAAGAAATATTTTATCCGGAAACTATGCTTATAGCAACTGTAGGGCCCAAGCTGTTCTCGTAGAAGCGTAGCTTCTTCAACTCGTCGTCAACAACAGCGCAAATCAATAGGACAAGCGATGTGTCCACATTCGGCGCAATGTCCACATTGAATCCATTGCGCATCTTCGTCCGGTATACCTTGCCAATAGCAGCGCGAGGCTGGCCATCGCCACGATCAAGCCACAGCATCGCCGTGCGCGCACGCCACTCACCTTGGATTCCAATCTTGCACCGTCTATTAGTCGTCATATCCGTAAAATCGACACGCAGTTCGGTGTCGAGGTAAGATGTCCTGGTCATCTGCCCCATCTTGACGTAGATTTGCATCAACTCGTCGTCTCTCTCGGAGTCCGCCTCAGCCCGATACACGTAGTAGATGTTCTTGATGTCTGGCTTGATCGAAATCTTGACGAGAGGCTTCTTCTCGGCGTCCAACAGTAGCTCCATTTGTTTGGTTGGACCAGTGTGGAACAGCACATGCTTCGACATCACATCCTTGAACGAGAGGTTCTTTGAGGAATGCAAAGTTTCCACCAGTCGGATGGTCGTGATCTCATCCTTCCGCACGAAGTGCGAGCCGATCGCAACGAGTGGCTTGAGGAGCGGAAAAAGCTCGATGTCAGAGAACGCGTTTGGAACGGATTTGGAGTTGCCCATGATGGCAGGAACTGTAGAAGCCGAGGTCCTTAACAGCGCCTTTTGCGTCGAAATAGGGAAATGTGGCTGTGATTGTGTCATAACGGTACCTATATATCCCTCGTAGCATGTAGGGGCAGTGGGTGAGGTTGGCAAAGTGGGTGCATTTTTTCTTCTTCAAAAGATGAGAATGAAACAAACAGACGAAAAAGAGGCTGTATGGCGTTGGACATAAACGGTGCGGTACCTAACATAAGGTTATCAAGTCAAAACGGCTTCACATCATGCGGATTTGAGCCCCGATATCTTTAAAACGGCTCATTTTACGATAAAACGGAGTAGACCAACGCAACAGAAAACGCTTCATCGTCCCCACCCTAAAAATTGGTTTGCATCCGGTAAAAACTCAAAGAGTTTCAAGTGCTCAAGTACTTACACTAGCCACAAGTTCGTTAGTTGGTGACACTGGAGAGGGATGGGTCCATAAAGTTCTTCAGCAGAAGACTACAAAACGAGAAAGTGGGTATATCCGAACATGGTTCTTTGGTGCGTTTACAATGGACATACGATATTGAATACATAATGTATCCATGATGTAGCTGACTCGATAAACTCCCACAATCGGCATGTTTCTCACCGAAGACGCGAGGGGTACTGACCAAAGCCTTCTGGGACAAGTTCGTGCATCCCTCGACAACGATTAAGGGGCGGCACTTTTCTCTATACGACAACCTCTCTTCTTCTTTTCGAGATTTAGGCGTTCTGAAACTTTGATAAGCTCAATAGAATCGCTTCTCACTCACGCTGACTCGATGACTCAAAGCCAACTTCCCCATTTTCCTCCTCGACGTATCGCAACATGATGTGAACGCCACCATTATCGGCATCGAGTACAGTGTACAGTTGTGATCTTCCGCTTCGAGTACTAAAGACGTCGTTCGATGCGATAGGGTATGCGAGAAAGATTTGCACGTTTTCTGACGCGTTTGACAGAGAAAACTGTCCACACCATGCATGGGACAACCCCCAATGCAAACCACACGATGTCCCGCCGCGTGTGCACGAGTTTGACTTAGTGTCGTCCAGCATTGCAGGCACGATCGAAACTGGGTATGCTTGGAAATGCTGGAGTTTGGACATGGATGTACCCAGTATGACGCCGTCTGCATGCACCAGCTAGCTAAAGGGCTAGTATGATGAAGAAATCTACAGTCACTCGCGATTGAAGACTTCATATGTTTGACATCTCGCACGTGCATTGTGCTACTCAGTTTCAAATTTACAACAGCGCCACCGATGCAAGTCCATGGATGAAGTGACCATGAGCACCACTTCGATCCAGGCGTCCAAGTCGAAAACAATGCCGACCGCTCGACTATGGTCAGAAGATGAGCACGACAGATTTCTTGTCGGTCTCAAGAAGTTCCCACGAGGCCCCTGGCGAATGATCGCCGCTCAGGTTGGCACACGCACCCCACGTCAAGTGCAAACCCACGCCCAAAAGTATTACGAGAAAATCAACCGACGGTTGCGCGGTCTGCGCAAGGACCGCAAAAACGTGGTGCGTTCCGAGCACCGGCTTGATGAAGACATGGAGCATTTGTGCCAGATCGTCGATAATGGTGCTGAAGATTCGCGAATTGGACTGTTCCTTGGTCGAGGCTTGAGTGCACTGGTTACTGCGTCTGCCATAGCATCCAACGCCCCCGAATGTGTCAGTACCAAACAGAGCGATCTTTCTCGATCTCATGCATCTGGTTCCGATTTCATAGTGCCCAGCGATGTGTTGGATGCCAACGACGCGACTGGGACAGCTTCGCTAGTTGATTTGGACGACGCATTCCTGGGATATCTGTTGGAAGTCCTGGAATGTGCAAGCGAATGCACAAGTGATGATAACGGCTCTGAGTTTGATTTGGAGTAGAGTAAACACAGACGGCTTTGACATGCTAGATGAGTCGAGTAATTAAAAGTAAATCCAGACAAGATACTGTAACACTTCAACAGAGTGTATGTCCAGGAGACCATCACTCTGTTGCTCAGCAGAGTTGAACTTCAGGCAGACTTGTGGAATGAAAAGTGGAACTGCAACAATCTGATACTTTTCTTTCTCCGTCTTCAGATAAGTCTCTGCATCGATGTAATACAAAAAAACAGAGCAGTTCTCCGCGATCGATGTCAAGAGAGACTACGAATAAATATCTACGTTTGCACGTTTTAGTTGTTCTCCTCGAATTGCATGGAAGCGACTTGCATCATGTGCTATACGAGTGTAACGTCAAAACCACTATTACCTAAAAGTGCAAAGGTGAAGTCATTGGTTTTGCTGTTGTACACTGCACTAACTACAGCAACAACAAACAAATATGCGCTTTGAGTAAATAGTAAAGGCATCCTCGACAGCCAAAGTTGAGTGCGTGGGCTAAAATGCACAACCTTCGCCAAAGTGAAGAGCGCGACCATTGCTGCTGCTATATCCCAGTCTTGCTCATTCGCTGAGCGAGAAATGAACTCAGCGGCTTCCTCGAGCCCGTCCCAGTCGGCTTCGCTGACTTGCAGAACTTGGCAATGTCATGATCGGTACGGTGCTCTACCCGGACGACATTGATACGATATTTGCGCAACCCACGTAGTCGGCGTTCGACTTTTTCGTAGTATTTTTGTGCATGAGTTTGCGCTTGACGTGCAGACCTCGTTCCAACTTGGTCGGCGATTCGTTGCCACGGGCCGCGAGGATACACCCTGAGAGCAGCGAGAAACCTGTCGTGTTCTTCTTTGGACCAGACTCAAGCGTTCGAGGAAGTTGTCGTTGTGGTGTTCATGACGACTTGAGCAGACTTGGTCGTAACCTGGACGGATTGCAAATGCGAATCGCCACACAACATCGTCGAGCATGCCGTGCCAGAATCTTAGAAGAGGCGCACCACGTAGGCTTGACAAACGCATCTGCTCCTTTCACCCTATCCTCCATCCAAACGTCTTGGACTCAGCGCTTGGCATGGAGAAGCATGGAACATGCTTACTACTTCCCACCTATGAAAAACGGAGATCTCAACTATTTTCAAGTTCCATGCAACAAATTTGGGCTCTGGGAAAGCATAATTAGAACTTCAGGGTACTGACTCGCGCCTTTCATGCAAAATGCTACAGAATTTATAAATCAATGTGATGACCTCACGATCAGATGACATTTGATCCACCTTGGCTCTCATTCAAATAGCGGAACTGGGAGCTTTATACAATTTCTATATTAAATTTAACTGGTAGCGCTATGAAGGATAAGGAGGAAGGTCGAGAAGGGAGGAAAAGACTGGACTTGCTTGCGTGCGCTATCTCCAATTTGGAAGTGGTCGCTGCTCTCGCGGAGTTCGGGGCGGACAAGGTCTCCCATCCACCTGTACTTCTTCGCTCTTATACTAATTGCGTCAATGGTAATATTCAACATGTAACTGCTATGACCGATTCACCCAGCTAGATACAGTGGTCGACATTAGTCCGTGAACATGTACAAATTTCAGCCTATCAATATCAATATTTCGTATTTTTTAAAACGAAAAGCACGTGTTTATAGCCAGCCACAAAGCGGTTCTTTTGCAACCTTTTGCAGCTGCTGAATCGACGATTTACAAAAACTACATCAGAATATAATTTTTCAGAGTGCGACACTGATTGTGAATACGAAGCAAGAAGCGAAGGAAGATTGGTATTAAATGCACTTATTCTGCCAGACAATAATTGTTAATACGAAATATATGCTCCCTGCTCCTTTAGCACCTTAATACAGCAATGGCACATTGATTTGACCAGATTCTTCAGCTACTGAGAGCTGATTTCTTGCCAGGTGTAATGGACTATAACTAGCCATTACATGAAGGTGCGACTGTGCCCTACTTTAGTGTTGGACACACCACCTTCAGCGTGCATTGTGGTAGCAAATAACGAAGGGATTACAGTACAACAGATACCACATGCACGTGTGACGTCATCTGATGGTGTCACAAGTATCCATGTACTAATCAAGTACAGAGTGATGGTTCCTACTTGGGAAACTGTCTGGGTGACGAGACCGACGTGTCTCTACCATCTGAAGTGAGTGGTGGGAGCCAACTTTACTTCGCAGGGAATCTCCACGGGACTTCAAGTTCAAGTTTCCAGCAGATCTCCTAGGTTCAATGTAAGAGGGTGCTGTTCCAAACAGTCCCTCTAACACGGCACACACGCTTGTGCGACGAGGAAGCGATCTCCCGACTTGGAGGGAGGAGGAGGAGCGACTTGAAGACTTGAAGGCAAATTTGCAACTGAATTAAAAATGCTGTTATGGTTCCTATCGCTACATACAATTGAACCTCAAGGGCTCCTAGAGGTTTTACAAGCAAAACCTACACATGCAGAAATAAAACCTATGAGTCTGATATATAAAACCTTGGGTACACTGAGGTTGAACCTAGGGGATCTGCTGGAAACTTGAACTTCAAGTCCTGTGGAGATTCCCTGCAAAGTGATTGGCTCCCGCCACTCACATGAACCTGGCTGTCGCGTCGGCCGCGTCACCATTCCAGTTCCCAAAGAGCAAGAACCATCATTCCGCACATGATTGTGACCAGTGGTGATTACTCCAAAATGCACCAACTGTCTGTGCCGGAATAGTCAGTGGCATCATCCAATGACGTCACCAGTTCCCATGAGCATCGGCGGTATTACCGGTATCCGACCGGTAATAGTCACCCATGGTGCACTGTGAAGTAGTGTGTGCCACACACATCTACCTCCATGTAATAGCCATGAGGACCTATTACATTCAACCTCAGTGTACCCAAGGTTTTATATATCAAATTCATAGGTTTTATTTCTGCATGTTTAGGTTTTACAAGTAAAACCTCTAGGAGCCCTAGTGGTGTTTTATATGTAGTGTCAGGAACCATAAGCTCATTTCAATTCAGTTGCAATTTTACCTCCAAGTCCTCAAGTCGTCTTCTCTCCCTCCAAGTTAGGAGACGTTTTCTCGTTGCACAAGCGTGTGTGCCGTGCTTGAGGGACTGTTGTGAACAGCGCCCTCTTGCGCGCTCCAAACCATTAGCGACCCCCCTCCTGAGTGTCGGCTCCAAACAACCTTCTTGTCCTTCCTCAGATCATGCCAGTAGAACTTGCATCCATTAGGTTCATCGAGATTGAACTTCTTTTCATCAGCGAAGACAACTTCGCTCCAATCTCTACGGAATCTGAGTTGCCTCTCGGCCCACTCAACACGAATCTTCATGTGCCGGCCAGTCAGCTTAGGTGTCTTGTCCGCCTTGATGTAGATGAGGCTGTCATCTTTCTGCAGCTCCTGTTGAATTGTACGCATACTCACTTGTAAATCAAGGTCTTTCTTGAGTTGGTTTGTATTGAAGTCACCGGTAGATGCGTGCTTCTTCAGTCGCCTCTTGTCTCTCTTCTTCAATGCTGGAGGTCTTCCAGAGCGTATAGCAGTTCCGTACTTGGGGTCTTGCAAGAAGTTATGCACAACCGTAGATGAACGGTTGATTCTCTCAGCAATCTTCCGAATGGTCAATTTCTCATTGTGGTATGCCAAGATCAATCCTCTCTCAAGTTCTGTGAGAGGTGTACTCTTTGGCATGCTGTTTTGTTTCAACAGAAATGAAAAATACAAGTAAAGTCGCCTTTAAAATCACTTTTGTATCGGTTCTTATACTGTTGGTGGACTCTTTAAATTTATAAATATGTTTCTTGTGGACTGTGTTTTGATTCAGACGCTGAAAATTTAGCACAAGAATATCCCGTATAAGTTTTGTATGCTCTCAACTTTCCAACCTACCATTAAAAAAATTGGACGCAAAATCTACACTTTTATATTTTTTTGCCTGTTCCTAAACTTTTGGCTTGCACTATGCATCCCCCGATAGAATTATAGCACACACCATTTTTTTTAATTTGTTAACCAATAATTATGCAATCGCTCTGAAAATCGCAGATTGCATAATTATTGGTTGAAAAATCGAAAAAAAGTGGTGTGTGCTATAATTCTGTCAGGGGATGTAGATAATCCGTTACAACTGCCCTTAGCTCCCAACTTGTTTTCTTAGTACCTCAGTCATCTGTAGCATCGCAAATGCGTGAGCTGTTCATTACTCGCAATTTTATTTTTTCTAATATCAAGTTCTACAGTCGTCGGCTGGCAATTTCGACGAGGTTTTAAATTGGTTGCCTATCAATGGCATGTTTACTCTGAACTATGGATATGATATGGCGCTGCTACACATGCGCCTCAACCAGGTGTACAGTATCGACATCGCGCGTCGCGACGCATAAGCCCTCAGTCTGCAAAACAATTCGAGTACATCTCCTCATCCCAAGTAAAATCACAACACGAATTAGTTCAGGGGGCGACCACATTTGAACATTCTCTTTGCTAGCACCGACTGCGGCAGCATACATTATCAGCCTTAAACGAATCGACGTTACAGTTCGCCCAACAGCCATATTCTTATATCCTTCTGAACGTCATCAAGTCAATAAATATTTATTTGAACAGGTTATTCTTACAGGGTATGTGGTGGGCGTTACATGTGATTGCACAGTGCTGGCCATAAGTATAACAAATCGCTATTTTGATGAATTTCTCAGCCAATTAGTGTGCATTTGAGCTGAAAATCGGCCAAAACACTTCTTTAATTGTGTTTTACAGGAGGGTGCCATTTTTTCTGTATCAAATTTCGTTTAGTGATCGAACCGGAATGGGTGCCCAAAATGGCCTGGTCATAAGTATAAAGTATTTGTAAAGGCTCCGTGTTATTTAGCTTTCTAGAACGTTCTAGAAGCAAATTTTACCTGTTTCGTAATCCCCACAACATGGGCAGTCTAAATCTACCGTCGTTTTGTGAAAAACAATTTAGCGTTCATACCAAAGGGAACGCATTTGTCGGACGTCGAGCAAGGCCAGATTTTGGCCCACAAGCGGGATGGATTGACGACTCCGAGATGCAGAAGCGGT
>GL376604.1:282842-354596 GCA_000143045.1 Globisporangium ultimum DAOM BR144 | reverse complement strand
GATGGCAAGGCACCGTCAGGCCAGACGCGACTGGGCCAGAAAGGTAATCTGTGAGCGCGTCGACTGGAACAACGTCGTCTTCTCAGACGAAAAAAAGTTCAACCTAGATGGTCCTGATGGTGCACAGTACTACTGGCACGATCTTCGAGCCGAAAAAGAGACGTTCTTCAACCGGCAGAACGGAGGCGGGTCCATTATGGTGTGGGGCGGCATCTCTGCGCGTAGTACTGCAGCGCTAGTCATTTTGTCAGGCCGCCAAGACTCATTCAACTACCAGCAGACCCTGACCACACACCTTCTGCCCTTTGGCGATGAGGTTTACGATAGAAACTACGTGTTTTAACACGATAATGCCAGCATCCACGCCTCCCGCGCTACCCAGGCGTTCCTACAGGATGTCAATGTGAAGGTGCTCGAGTGGCCAGCGCTCTCCCCTGATCTCAATCCCGTCGAAAACGTCTGGGGAGAGCTTGTCAGGGCCGTCTACCGTGGCGGAAGGCAGTACAGCAGCGTGGACGAGCTGAAAGTCGCCGTGCTTCGGAATTGGTCAAAACTTGATCAAGATCGGCTCCGTAGGTTGGTCTCTTCGATGCCTGATCGCTGCAGTAATGTTATAGAGAAGCGGGGAGGAAAGACAAAGTACTAGGACCATTTAGTTGCCTCAAGAACGTTCTAGAAAGCTAAATAACACGGAGCCTTTACAAATACTTTATACTTATGACCAGGCCATTTTGGGCACCCATTCCGGTTCGATCACTAAACGAAATTTGATACAGAAAAAATGGCACCCTCCTGTAAAACACAATTAAAGAAGTGTTTTGGCCGATTTTCAGTTCAAATGCACACTAATTGGCTGAGAAATTCATCAAAATAGCGATTTGTTATACTTATGGCCAGCACTGTAGGCCTGTGATAGCGTTCTACCGACGTAATATTCAAAGTGCAGGTAAGCCAATGGGAACTGCAACAACCATGGTGCTTTTCGACAATAAAAAGAGCAGGTTTGGTGGCAGGTCAATGAGCTGAATGACCAGTCCTGTGGAAACATTGCTATCACCCATAATATAGATATGGCTCCTGTGGTGCATGGGGAGAACACCAACCCTTTTGACTCTCTAGTCTTTAGTACCGGTATGCCAAAATCTGTGGATGCTTCCGACGATTCGGATGGGATGCATAGAAAGTTGGACAAACCCTGCATTCTCCCAAACGGTCAGCGGAAATCTTACGCAACCAAAGCTTCCTTCAAATGGGAAGGTGACTCTCAGAGAAAGCTTCGTGTTACGTTTCGAGTAACATTGAGGTAGAAAAAGTAAGATTTTAGCAGCCTGGTTTTAGACTGCGGCAACTTGGTTTTATTATTCACTTATTGCTGCAAAGTACTTAGTGGAATCCTACATACCGAGCGCCAACCCCCAGGTTCCTAAACCGTTCTGGTACTGACGCAACCGCTTCAAATCGTCGTCAATGAGTGCACAGATCAGTAGCATCAACGATGTGTCCACATTCGGCGCAATGTCCACATTGAATCCATTGCGCATCTTCGTCCGGTATACCTTGCCAATAGCAGCGCGAGGCTGGCCATCGCCACGATCAAGCCACAGCATCGCCGTGCGCGCACGCCACTCACCTTGGATTCCAATCTTGCACCGTCTATTAGTCGTCATATCCGTAAAGTCTACACTGAGCTTCATGTCCAGGTAAGACTTCACGGTGGTGAGCCCCTGCTTGATGTAGATTTGCATCAACTCGTCATCTTTCTCGGAATCCGCGTCGGGGCGGTGCACATAGTAGACGTTTTGGATGTCTGGGTTGAGCGAGATCTTGACGAGAGGCTTCCTCTCGGCATCCAAGAGCCGATCCAAATACTTCTTTGGACCAGAGCGGAACACCACTTGCTTCGACACCACGTCCTTGAACGAGAGGTCCTTTGAGAACGACGAGGTCTCCATCAGTCGGATCGTCGTGATCTCGTCCTTCCGCACGAAACGCGAGTCGATGGCGACGAGTGGCTCTTGAAGAGGGAAGAGCTCGATGTCGGAGAACGCGTTTGGAACGGATTCGGTGTTGCCCATGGTGGTTCAAAGTTTTGATACAGGGGTGTTCGAGGATGCCTCACAGAAGAACGGAAAATTTCAATATGAAATCCGCGGGTAAATGCCACCGAACATTGCTGACGTCTTGACAGCAACTTCGCAATCACTTTTTCAGGGAGAACCTGTCGTTCGTACAACGTCGCCACCACTCGCAGAGGTGATGGCAAAGTGGGTGCGGACCTTGAAAATCCAGTGCCGAGGAGTCGATTTGGGTGTGTACTCCGGCCAGCAATCTTCTTTTCCAAGTACATTTGGGACTGCTAGAGTTTTGAAGGAGCACAAAGTCACACTGACTTACGCTAACTCCCGAAACTAAAGGTACCCACAAAAACGGTCAGCAACGCGTTTTTCGGCGAGAGATACAACAGCAGCAGCGAATAGAGTCTCGAGTCAGCCAGCAGGCCGTTGGACACATATACTTGCTCCTCACCCCGCCATTAAAATGTGGTGACGCGCAGTTTTCATACGTCTACCATCTCGCGCATAGGTTTCGAACGGTACGTAAAAGATCGTCCTTCAGAGTAAAATCGTGCAGTGAATCAGAGCGTAGTTGTTCGATGATTCAACTGACCTTGCTGTAATTGACGCGAACTGAGTGGGGTTGGTTTACTGGAAGTCTCTCTTTCGGAAGTGGGTGCATGCACCCTTGTGCCTACCGCCTCGTTGGCAGAACGGACAGCAAGGAAAGAAGGAATGCATGCGTGAACCCAAAGCAGCACCACAGAATGAAGAATAACCGGTTAAAAAATATCAACTCTGCTCCGTCAGAAGGACCACAGAGAGATAACGCCGCCATTGACTCTCACCACAACAAAATGGGTGGCTCATGTCGTCGGTGGTACCGACTTTCATGGAAGAGCTTTCGTATCGCACTACCCTAAGCAGAAGCGTCTGGTTGATTCGAGCTATTGAATGCAAGGGCGTTAGCAGAACCTGAAGCAAATCAATGCAAGTGCGCGTGAACATACGTCATTATTGTGTCATGACACTTGGTTAGCGACGGATCTGATCACGAGGGATCGCAACTCAGAGATCTTTCTCTCGGTACTTTGGGTCTCTTGAATAGCGCCTGACTTGCCGCTGTGAGGGACAAGCCAGATGCGACAACTGATTTATATCACGACAAATTCGTGGCCGAGAACGCATTTCCCTCGTGTTCAAGCTGCCAGCGGTGCGAGGGATTAAGCTACATACGTGGAGCAATTTTATTGCTTTTCGCTGCACAGCGCCTACTATCATAGCACGCCAAATGCAAATGAGTCATTAGCCAAACTCCAACGCTCTTTTATATCAACAAGCCTGAGATTTTAGACTTGTACCTCGAGCATACAAAAATCAAGTATACTTTTGTGGTGCATTCCTTTTCCTTGTGTGTGCAAAATGGCGGTGAACCCACCCGCGAGCTATGGGTTCATTTCGCACTCACGGCCTCACTCGGGAAATCATCATCTCCCCGTCGTAGGGTATCTTCTACCTACGATACTACAGATGCACGAAGTCACCCATTGCCACACGAGTCCCACGCAACCCAGACGCAGGAGAGACGACCCATTCTGTGATTTCCTCGATTTTCGAAAAGCTCAATTAGGTCTCAGCCCAAGAGCTGAATTTCTCGTTGCTTGTGTTGATCCGAATGAACGACGTCGCGCGGTACTCGGCGTTCTCATTCTCGTCGTCGTCCAGTATGGTGAACCAGCAGCCGCAGCAACAGCAGCCCAGACAGCGCGCCAAGGGCATCTGGTCCACGGAGGAGCACGACCGGTTCCTGGACGCGCTCAAAAAGTACCCACTCGGCCCGTGGAAGACAATCACGGATCACGTGGGTTCGCGCTCGATCCGTCAGGTGCAGACCCACGCGCAAAAGTACCAGGAAAAAGTGCTGCGACGACTGAACGGCTCGAGCAAGGCCAAGGTGTTGCGGCTGCGGCAGGAGCACCGCATTGACCACGACGTGCTCGAGTCGCAGGCGCTGATCGGGACGCCGGGGGAACGCCGCAAGTCCGCGCGTAAGGCTTCGCGCAACAAGCTCAACGCGTCGCTGGCCACCGCGGAAAGTCGTAGTAGGGAATCGCTCGAGGATGGACAGGAACAGGACGCTGATTTCGACGAGAACCAGTGGGACGACGACGATCTCTTCCGCATCTCGCTCTCGGAGTTTTACGACGAAGAAGACCTCGCTAAGCTGAAGGCGGACGATGGGGACGACGACGATGAAGGAGACGGCAACGACCTGCCGAGTCTAAGCGAATGCCTCGATTTTTTCATCACGTGCTTCTCTTCTACGACGACGAATACGTAGCTGCACTGAAATAGGACACACTGGTACAAACACAGCAGGCACTTAAAGAATTGGAGCAGTCGAGCCTCCTCCAGCTCCCGCGTGCAGAATAATAAGATAGTGAACTGATATTTATCCCAAACAAAAACGAAACATACCGAAGCGCTCACTTGGATGCGAAAAGGATGAAAACGTGAATATAGGTAGGTTGCTCCTCAGCTGGTCGAAACTACACACGGACGTTGTTTTTGGTATAAAGTAGAATTATAGTAACATACACACAACGTACACTGTACATCGTCACGCCTGGTATCAAAATGTATCTCCCAACTTGGAAAGAACTATATGGATAGAGAGAGACCCATTCCAAGACTTCAAATTATACACGCCATTTGATCAAGTTGACAGTACTTTTACAGGAAAAAAATGATGCAATCTCATTTTGTTTTACTTGTGCTCTGGACGACGGTAGACGAATGCACGCAAAACTCGCACGACAGGGAACGAAGGCGATCTCTACCAGCCAGCCATTATTTAGAGACCACACAAATATACACACGACGAGAAGATTACTTCTGGCACTTGTTGGAGCGCGTGACGAGGTCCTTGACGTTCTTGTAGCTCAGGCCGGTCTTGGTGACGGTGTTGGGCGACGGCGTGGTCTTTGGAAACCAGAGGAAGTCCGGGTGGTTGTCATTCGACGCCCAGAGCCACTCCCCACCGATAATGTTGTCCTTCGAGTCGAGTTCGAGGAGGTACGTGTAGTCGGCGCCGGTGGTGTACGCGTCGGCGCGGCCAGTGTCCACGAGCGGACCATCCTCGAGGGACTCAACGATCCACGACATACGCATCTTGACGTACACGATGCTGCTGGCCTTGTTGTTGAACGGATACGCGTTCGTGGCGTAGAACGTCTTGGCAGCGTCCTTCGGCTTGAAGCGCTTCTGCTCCTTGACCTGGAAACCACGCACAGGCTGGTTCCACACTTCAGAGTCCGCCGTGACGTCGACGATGAACGACTTCTTGAAGCGACCGAGGATGTTGGTTACAGCAATGTGGAAGAAACCAGGACCCAAGTCGCGGTACGCAGGGTCGACGTGTCGGCCCCAGCGGTCCTTGGCGTCGTTGCCGCCGTTGTAGCGCACACCCGTGAACACGGTCTCGACGTTCGCGCCATCGTAGATGTCCGTGACGAGCGCCTTGATGTCGAGCGGCTGGAACGTGACGCCATTCTGCGTGACAGCGCAGCGAGGTTCTGGTTCCAGGATCGCCGCTGGCGACCACGCGTGGCAGATACCGAACCAGGTGGGGATGCAGTAGCCGGTCTTCTGGCCCGCGCGCTTGCCGCAGGCGCTGCCGTCTTTCAGCGACGCGCAGTCAGCCGTGGTCGTGCACGCCTTGCGGGTCATCTGCGACAGCACGCCGTTAGACTTGGAGACGGCTTCGGTGAACTGGTTCACGTTCAAGCCGTACGCCTTGGCGTACTTTTCCGAGGCGCTCGGCTGACCATTACTCCAGACGTAGTTGATGCCGTCCTGGTAGATTGGCCAGTAGCTGCTCGGCCATGGCGTCGGGAGGAACACGCCCTTGGTCGGCAGTTTCTTGATGCGCGTCTCCATCTTGGCCTTGAAGTGGGCTTCGAGTTTCGCGATATCGTTGCTGCTCCCCTCCTGTTGACGCAGACGACGGGCCGCGGCGTTCACCGTACCTGGAAGGATCGTCGCAATGTAGTCATCAACGGCGTCGTCGATGCCGTCATTGTCCAAGTCAACGCCGAGCGTGATGTTGGTCGTGTGCGGCGCTGTCGAGTTGACCAACAGCGTCGGGTCCACGGGTACCACGTTCTTGATCGTGGACTCATCGGGGAGATCCCGGTTCTCCTTGATGATAGGAGCCACAACCGTAGCCGGCACCCAACCAGCGAATGCAGGGTGCAAGTGGCCGAGCGCCACGGTCTCACCGGGAGTCACGGGATTGGAATCAAGAGACGTCGCTTGCACATCGCCGAGTAGCGCGGACGCTGCGAGCGCCGTGAACGCGATCAGGAACTTTGGCGACGCCACCATTTTGTAAGTGGAAGTACTTGCGTGTAGCGAGAGCGCAGCAAGTGCAGGCTAGTAGTTTCCTGCTGCGACGTGAACGACAGAGGAAAATAGCGGAATGACCTGCTTCCATCTCCCTCCACGCACGCTGCGCTCTCTCGCGCGTAGCGGTTCAGTCCATGAAGAGCGTCGCTTCTATGCTTGCTGGGTGCCGTCAGCAGTGGGTCTTCCCGCTTCGTGTTCCCTCCGCCATCGTAGCTCCTCGTGTCCAGCATTGCACACCTGTACAGTAGGAAACCAGATGGGATCCAAACCCGCCGAGAGTCAGTTCAGCAACAATGTGTATATTACCGTTAACACTTTGTAAAGTATATACTATTTGTCCAATCATACCGAAATGCATCATGGTTATCTTTATCGGAATGATGAGGTGCAAAAATCGTTTGATTGTGGACATTTTGTGTCCCATTGTTGACCACCTCCGATCATGCACGTGATGGGTGGTGACAGATACATACCTCTTTATTATATATATAACACGATGAACAACGCACATAAACCTGCTTATATTTGGTGAATGATCTTTTCGAGAAAAATCTGACGGATCACGCACATCGAGGCGGTCCAAGTGAGTAATATCGGAGCTGCAGACGTGTTTCCCCGACAATCGAGTTTCTTTGGCACATAACTCAGATGGGAAAGGGAAAACATATCCGTGCACTAGAGGTCGTATTGACGAGAGGTTGCTTGCTTGAGCCAAAGAGAGACTTGAAACTACACATACAAACAACAAGACAGGATTATGAACATGCTGGGGGGATAAGAATGCACCGAAAATCTGCTTTCGAGCTCCTTTTCGGTGCATCATCATCTGACCCGTTTGTGATTGGTACAGTATTCAAGTATTAAAGAGACAGACTGGACAGCTTGCCACAAGTAAACCAGGTGGAGCCGCGGCTTCGCCTCGAATAATGAGTAATAGAGGAATCTGTAGACTGCGCGCTGGGAAAATTGGTTTAGAAGGTAAAGGCGATGCGGTCCAGACCGATTTCCTCAGTGGACCCACCCAACTCCTTTACACGCACTGTTGACTGAGCTGGGACAGCCCACATTGCCTCCTTCTCTAGGATCTTGATTTTCGTGTAATATGTAGTCTACTGTAGAATAGTTCGTGATGCTGGAACAATCTTAGTATTATGAGGTCCTGCGGCATTTCTATAGAGCGCCTATGATGTCTTTCCTCTCTGTTGCATCTGCAAAGCCACGGATAAAATGGTGTGGATCTTTTGCTGCTCGCATGTTTAACAACATTTGTATGCGGTTGTCTAATCCAGTGAAAATCCATCGCCAGTAATGGTCGGCAGTAATGCCTACTGGATATTATTGAAGGGAAGACGTGTTGTTGATGTACTAATTACTAAGGTTATTAGTAGCATTTCCTTCCGGTTTATTTCGTTTTTCTCAGTCTCAGTGTTATGTTGTGAGGCGACAGCGTGCCTTGAACTCGGAGTGAGGGATTTCGGATTTCGACTGTGAAACATTGTAAACATTGTATTCTTTGTCTTTTGTATGATGATGAGAAGCTATTATATTGAACTTAATGAGGTCTAAGAATGCCTACTTTGTCTTTTGTATGCTGCGCTTGTATCGCGCTACAATTCTACAGTATTTATATACGATGGACTGGACCAAGCACTTAATGCTGGCATGTTATACACCATTCGCGTTGTCCTTTGACAAGGCCACGCACGCAGTGCTTTGCGACAACCCAAAAGTAATAAATTTGCCGTTATGCGGGGTCCTCGATCTCATCAAATCGTCAAAAGTGCACCACATTTTCGAAATTACGCTTTTCGATTTTGACGAACTCTATAGAAAATATCCGTTCTTTCTACGTGAATCCTTTTGGCCAGCTGCAACTTGAGACGATCCAGTCCGAGGAAGACAATCGAGTCAGACCGCTGCGTTTCAACTCAAAGAGCTCACAGCCTGAAATAGACATGCGAGTGTAGCTGTTCACGTGTAAAATGGTGGCATCCAGCGTGAGGACGCAACAAGCGAGTCTTCGGTGGGGCGGTCGTGCCTTTGTTGCTTCGCCTTCATCATCGTAGCGGTATCATTGTGCTCTCTGGTGGCTGGCACGGTCGTGGATGCCACCACGTCGTCCAGCTCATGCTGCAACTGCGTCCACGCCATCGTGCGCTTCTGTATCGGTCGTGAAGCAGACTCTTTGGCGCTAGCGTGGTCCCCGTTCGCTCTTTGGAAGCCTAGCAGGATTTCATGACGTCGTACATTGCGCTGGAAGATCGCCTCCAGCTCGTGGCCGTTCAGACTCGCGTTGAGCTCGTCGTCAGCGTCTTCTTCGTCAAGAAGATGCAGCCACTTGGCTTTGGGTCCCTGTAAAACGGTTGATGGATCCCATGATGATGCGAGATCCTCCTGGAGGCTTGCCGAACTCGCATACCGATATGCTGGGCCACTAATGCCTCCTATGCTGTTTATGCTATGTGGAATAGGCGATGAAGAATATCGCTGCCGAGATTCGTCGTAATTATCTCGGAAATTTCGCACGAAAAAACCAAGTGTGTCGCTCTCGTCACCTCGAGTCTCTTGGGAAAGTTGGTGAAGCTGCTTCTCTCCACCTGCTGCTAGTGCCTTCATGCTCTCGTTGACTTCTTCCTGATTGTTGTCCTCTCGTCTATGGGGTGCGTTAAAGCTCTGGTGTTGACTCTTTCCGTTGGATGATGTTTCAGGCTGTTGTTGCAAGGCAACATTGTGTGAGAAACTCACACGCGAGACCAAGTCGTCGACAGAGTCTTCGAGGTTGATTTGAAGCTCGGGAACGCGCTTCTTTCTAGACGGCGTTGTGCGTGGTGGCACTTCCTGTGGATCCTCTTGCTGCGTACGCACGTGGCCATCGAAGTATACCAACTTGCTGTCGCACTGAAGTGACGCGCGAGCAGCGATGGGTTCGGATTTGGTTTGCATTGACTGGAAAACTGGCTGAGTAGACTGCGACCCAGACTCGAGCTCAACCTCTTCAAAGGAATCTCGCTGACGCTGTTGCTGGAATATATGTCTACCACTGGATCGTTGCATTCGGCGCTGTCGCACTGGCGAAGAATGCTGTTGATTGGTATTGCTTTGGTGATACGAGCCTTGCTGTTGATGTTCCGCATTAGAAGCTTTACTTTCTGTCACAGATTTCAATTCGTTCTGCTCAATCGGCGAGCTTTGCTGAGATTGGAGTACCAGCTGCTGTTTTTGAAGAGACTGTTGCTGTCGCTTGAAACTCTCCAATTCCTGTCGATGCGCGTGCTCTCGGTGGTCTAGTTCCTCTCGAAGTTCATTACGGAGCTGCTCCAAGTCCGAAAGCGTCGGGGTCGGGCCGTTCGTCACGGGCTGCGCGTGCTGCTGAATCTGGGCATGAGCCTGACGAAGTTGGTCCACGAGCTGCCGCTGTCGCATTAGCTCTTCTTTCATCTCGTCATACTGTCGAAGAAGTATCGTCGGATCAACATATGGGGTTACATTATGTTGTGGCGGCGAATGCGTATTCCATGGGGTTCTTTCTTCTGCCTGATGAAGATGCTGCTGAAGATATGAGGGTTGTTGAAATAGAGCGGCATGGACAAGGTGATTATTGAATTGCTCGTGTCGAGATTGGTGCGACGACGGTGGCGGTGAATATGTTATTTGGTGATGACCCATGGCTTTGGCGACACCGTTTTGCATCCGATTGTCGAGTGATCGTGAAGGCGGATCCTCAAACAAATGCGCTCTGGGGTTCGCAAACGGATTGAGTTTCGGTGGCGATGCATGCAAATGAAGCTGCTCAGGAATCTGATTCTGTTGCTGGTGGTGATTGTTTTCTTTTGATGCAGTGCAAGCGAAGCCGCGACTTGTTGCTGCTGCACATGCACCAACTCCTCGTCGGCTGCTTGTTTCCGCCGTTTCTCCTCCTTCACGCGTTCTTCCTCTTGCTTGATGCGTCGTTGTTCGGCTTCAAAGCGCTCCATCTCTCGACGATCTTCTTCGTCCTGTTTGCGTTTTTCTTCGAGCTTTTGGCGCTTCTTCTCCTCCACTTGTTGCTGCAGAGCATGCTGAACCTCTTGCTGCTGTTGAAACTTACGTCGTGCTCGATCGTCGACATCACCATCACCGCCACCATCCGATCGCATGCGTCGTCCATTGCGTATCGGAGACCATTGCTGCTGTTGTTGCTGCTGCTCTTGATGCTGGTGCATCTGATGTTGCTCAAGTTGAGGCGCAGGAGGCGGTGGAAACCCATCGTGCGGATGCTCTTGATACGGGCGATGATAGCCCTCATCGGCGATCGACTGAAGTTCTGGTTCGTGCGCAAACCCAAACGGCGATGGCACAGTGTTCCCCATTGGCGCGCCCCAGTTTCCAGGTCCTGCCATGACGAGATTGTAGTTGTTCATCATGTTGTTCGGCATCCCATTCATGTGCTGTGGCTGAGCAAACAGTTCTGGTTTGCCAGGCCTTGGGAATAGTTCATGGTGACTATTGTTGTTCCAAGGCTCGACTGGGCCACACGGCATCGGGCCACCGTGTCGCACTGGCGAGTGTTGCCGATGCTGGTAGGATTGCTCCATTGCGGGGGTATGTGGCGGGCACGACTGCTGGGGGTACTGCTGGGGAGCAGGCAGCCGCTGCCCACGCGCAAAGTTCGTTCTGCCATGCGTCTCCTTCTGGCCAAATCCGTCCCAGAAGTCCTTGGCTTGATGCTGAGGGATGTCAGCATCATGATGGCCTTGTCGTCCGTGACTCGTGCCTTGCCGCTCAATCTCTTTGTCGCGTTGCTTCTGGAGCTCGCGCTGTTGCACTTGCTGTGCGAGCGCCTGTGCGTACGCCTGCTGACGGCGCCGCTGCTCTCCTTTTTGCCTCGCAGCGATAGGATCCGTGGCCCCATGATGTTGCTGCTGGTAGTGCATCGCAGCAACTTCAACTCGATCACGCGTCTTTTTCAAATGGCACACGATTGCCAACTGGTTAGAGCTATTCTTACATGACACGCAGTGGCCCAAATTGGAGAAGCAGTGTGACTAATTTGCAATCAAAAACTTTAAGGTAACGCGGTACACATGGGATGCATTTCTCAGTGATTCGACCTCAGCAAATCTTTCCTGCGTCTGTCTAATTGGAAGTCAGGGGGTGCTCCATATTCACCGCTCCTACCTTACTTTAAGTAAGGCTTAGCTTTTGGTAATCACGAACTCATCGTAGACAACGTCGTCGTGCGTACCGATGAGCGTAAAGGTAAGCGATCCACGCGAGGCTTTCAGCGAGGAAATGCCGTACTGCGCTCGGTCAGATGCGGCGACCCACTCGACTTGGGAGGCGTTATGGAACTGGTCGTGACCTTCAGAGTTGCCTGCTGCGCCCGTCACGATGTACACAGGCGCTTTTGGTGCGGTGTACGTTTTCCCATCTGAGGAAACACCATCAGCGATCTTTTTGCCATTTGCGATCGGAAAATGTCGCTCGTAGGCGTGAACGTGACCAGCGACGACGACGTCGACGTTGTACTTGAGGAAAAGTGCTTCAAACGCGCGCTGGAGCGCACTGGACACGCCTGTGGGATTGCCGTCGGCATCGACCGCGTTAAGCGTGTACATGGCGCGGTGCATGCCGACAATGAGCCACGGGACGGCGTCGCGATTCGCGTGTGCAGCCTTCAGATCGGCTTCGAGCCACTGTAATTGGTCGCCAAAGTGGCCGTTGAGGTTCTCGCCTATGAACGAGTTCTCGGGCGCGTCTGGAAAATCCGTCTCGGACGAGATCGACGTGAAGTGCACGGACGCGTAGTCGAACGAATACCACATGTTCTTGACGCCACCACTCTCGGTTGACGGCATCTTGAACCGCACATTGTAGGCGCTGTAGTTGCCAAGTTGCTCTTTCTTGGACGCCGACAGAAAGCACAGCGGCGAGTGGCACTCGGCTTCGTGGTTGCCGACGAGCACCATGTACGGCACTTTACTCATGATCGGCGTAAGCAAGTTCATCCAGCGGTTGTATGTCTCTTCGTAATGGAAGCCTGTGACGTCGTTCAGGCTCAAGAACGCATTGTCAGCGTACGAGATGTCGCCAATGTGGTAGATGAACGCTAGGGGCCGCGTCAGATTCGCGAGGTACGCGGATGTGGCATGCGCATTCTCATCCAAACCGAAATCACCGTACACGAGCACTTCGAACGCGTCGCTCTCGTTGGTGGCGTTCGTACCATTAATGACGCCACCAGCATCGGACGATGCTGTAGTTGGTAGGCCCCGAGCCGTGGTGAAGCTGGAGATAGCACTCGACTCAGTATCATCACAAGAGCCGCAGCCAGTCTTGAAAAAGTAGCGCGTGTTTGCTGTCAGCCCCGACAGCGTCGCGTGGTACGTATACAACGAATAGTGCCTATCGGAATAGTACGAGACGACTTGGATATCCACATTGTCGTCTTTGACTGATTCCACGCTCTCCTGCGATGAGCCGAGCCACACTTTAGGGTCGTCCACTTTCGCGTATGTGCTCCAGGAGATCGTCATGCCCGAGCCCGTCTTGGCGCTGGCAAACGCCAAGTGAAGCTGCTGCGGCACGCGCGCGACCTGCGCCACCACGACGCGACACGACTGGTCCAGAGAGAGGTCTCCGAATCGGTATTGGAACGCACACGCGTGTGCAGGCTCACACGTCTTGGTCTTGGACGCAAAGGTGCACTGCTGGTCATCGAGAACAGTGCTGGAAGCGACGGTGACGACAGGACGAATCCACGCATCGCTGGCGAAGCAGAGCATCAGGGCCAAGGGCGCAAAGCAGACGCCGCGCATCCTCATCGCTCGCTGCTGCTTACGTCGCTACTGCTGCGAAAAGAGACGATGCGTCGCATTCTCCTGGTGAGTTCAGAGTCCTGCTTGTCACGGTTGGCGACTATTTCTAATTCTCCAGCAACAATGGGTTCAGAAAAAAGAACAAAAAAGAGGCTGAGAAAGGCGGCAATTCCTTTAATAAAAGATAGAGGGTTTTGTTCAAATTGCAGAAGGTTGAAGTTGCCTTACCGGGTATGGTGCACAGGGAAAATAGATGATTTATAGAGGTATTTTGATCTTTTAGTACACTAAAAAGGTCAATAAAAGTAAATGGAAGTCTTTTTTCGGAAGGCTATTTGTTTATCTTTATACTACCTTAAATGCTATAAAGTTCAAAAATACGCCATTAACAATAATAAAATGGCCGGCTGTAGTGTTTGTACCTCTAAGTTAATACATGATGGAAATGCTCCATGTCTGACAATCAAAATACGCCATGCTAAGGTTGTTTCACCACAAAAGCAAGCGAATGTGAGTACAGAGGAGGCATGACGCTCTTTGCACTAAACAACGCCGAAGCATCCTCAGCAAGACAGCACCAGTGAGTCCGGTCAGCTCAGACCAGCTCCTGTTTCACGATTTTCTCCATTACGCTCGAATCCAAGGACGGCTTCTGGGTCGCGAGTTTACTCGACGCGCAGAACCTTCCGGTCATAATACCAATACAAGCATACAGCATTCTATGAGGAACATCCATGGTATTGGTAGCGAGCAGTGGATCTTGCTGGTCTGACAAGCTTCCCGCTTCCTCCTCGAGTTGGAGGTAGACTCACAGTGAAACTGTGCCGTTGTCACACGCATTGCGCTTGCTCGATGAGCAAGCACAATGTGAGCAGCTCATGGGTGCTTCCCTTTCGAAACTGGGTCGCATTGGCGTCGTCACGTTGCGAAGCAAAAGGGTAACTGGGGATCGTGTGGAGCTCTTCCGTTGTATCCTCAGAACAGGGATGGGGGGATTCAAGTCGCGAACTGACTATTTGTCAGGGTTCAGCTTGAAGCAAAAGGGCGATTCTCCAGAGTGGCCCCTTATTGCATCAGATATTGTGCTGTTTTTAGCAGACGAAACGTGGTCCCTATCAAAATGTGCAACGCCATGGCAAAGAGGGTCATCCCGTCGCTTCTCTTGTCAGAAAGCTGCCCTTGATAAGGTGGGATCCCTACCGAGTACAGACTACACTGTATGGACTCGTTGAGCCGCTGGGAAGGCTTGGGTGAAGGTTTACAGCAACTAGTAATCTCCGCACTGGAGAAATAAACACGCTTGCTTGGCTCCAAATTGGGGTCATTTAGAACAAGGAAAGCCATCTGAAGCGCTCCAAGATTTACTGTATCAAAAGACCCCCAAACAGCCCGACTTGTGAGCTTGAGATACTTTATGAGGAGCTGGATGGTCTCAGTTGAGCTCTTTCTGTGTGTTGGATGGTCTCAGTTCTAGCTCTTTCTCAGAATCGCGATTCATGCATGAACCCCATCCAGTCAGATAGTTCAAAAGGGTCGTTCCGTCTGCATGCCCCTACTTGGCACTGGACCATCGGGAAATGGTGCAACATTGAGTCACTCGCCCCGAACTCCGACTCAGCGGCCAGACGATTTCATGCAGAAGGTGCAGTCCGATGGATCGTTTTTGCCAGTTGAGCCCATCATTTCCATGTTGTGATTCATTGACGAGCGAACGGTTTGCTACAGCCTCCCCCATTCTCCAGTCTCAAGATCTCCCCTCGGGCTGCTCTCTCCCTTGCTCAGTCTCACTTTGCATCTTCGCTCGCTCCACGCAGGACCAGCCACCTTCGCAAAAAACAAACACACGCACTCGAGAGCCATGCGTCTCCAGTATTTCCGTCTCGCCATTGTGGCCGCATGCTCCCTGTTCGTGTCTACGGCCTCGGCGGCCACCACTTGCACGTTTGATTACTCGCAGCTCTCGTGCACGCCAACGAACGCCTGCCGCCTCCAGTACAGGTATGGCGACACGTCCCCAGCCCAGGCCTGCCGAGCGGTGACAGCGACGGTGGATGTGACCAAAGTGCCGATGCAGCATCACTTGGCGTTCGCGGGCTCCCCGGCCGGCACGGGCATGACGATCTCGTGGACAACGACCACCAAGGTGAGCGACCCACAGGTGTGGATTGGCACGACGCAGACGGCGCTGGCGCTCTCGAGCGCGGCTGTAGAGACCAAGACGTACTACTCGGACAGCTCTTACTCGCTCTACACGTACCACGCGACCGTGACGGGTCTCACGGCCAACTCCCAGTACTTTTACAAGGTCGGCAGCGCCTCGAGCACCGATTACCAGAGCGACGTCGCGTCGTTCACAACGGCCAAGCCTGCAGGCAGCAAGGACACATTCGAGATCGCCGTGTACGGCGACTTTGGTGTCGACAAGAACGCAGCTGCGTCGAACCAGTTCGTGAACTCGCTCACCGGCAAGATTGACTTTGTGTACCACGTCGGCGACATCTCGTACGCCGATAACGCGTTCTTGACGTTCACCGAGTTTTTCGGCTTTTACTACGAAGAGACCTACAACCGCTGGGTCAACTCGCTCACGGCGTTGATGCGTCAAATGCCGTACATGGTGCTCGTCGGCAACCACGAAGCTGAGTGCCACTCGCCTACGTGCCTCTTGTCAGGCTCGAAGAAGGACCAACTCGGCAACTACACGGCGTTCAACACGCGCTTCAAGATGCCATCGGCGGAAAGTGGTGGCGCCAAGAACATGTGGTACTCGTTCGACTACGCGTCGGTGCACTTCACGACGATCTCATCCGAGACAGACTACCCGAACGCGGCGTCCAACTCGTACACCGGTCGCACCTACGGCAACTTTGGCAACCAGCTCACGTGGCTCGAGGCCGATTTGAAGAAGGCGAATGAGAACCGTGGCACCACTCCATGGTTGATTGTCGGTATGCACCGCGCCGTGTACACGCTTCGTGACTCGGACAACAACGGCGTGCCAACGGGTGAGGCCCTCCCTGTGCAAGCGGCGTTCGAGGAGCTCTTTATCAAGTACAAGGTGGATCTCGTCGTCTCTGGCCACGTGCACGCGTACGAACGCCACTTGCCAATCGCGCGCAACAAACCAGTGCTCGACGGTGTGTCGGCGGACCGCGCGACGTACACGAAGCCTCAGGCGCCAGTATACGTGATCAGCGGCGCCACGGGGTCGTCCGAAGCGCACGCCAGCTACAAGGATTTCGTGAGCCCATGGGCTGCCCAACACGACGACACGCACTATGGCATCTCGCAGCTGAAGGTCACACCGTCGACGCTGTCGTGGAAGTTCATCGCGACGGAAACCGGCACGATCTACGACCAGTTTGTAATCACCAAGTAAGCCACCTTCTAGCTGTGCTCCCGCCTTTTGCCTCTAATAAAGAACACGGCAAAGCAAACTCATGAACGCCAACGTAGCTCCTTATTTGGGGTCTGTAGACGCACCTTCGAAGCTTCAATGCTCGTTCAGGTAGGTCCATGGCTGCACTTTCTCTGAATGACACACACTCTTTTATAAGGTACCAGCACTCTCACTGACAAGATTCTCAGGAGGGAAAGAAAAAAATATTAGATATTGTTATAATCAATATGGCACTGTTTTCGCAGTTCGTATCTACACAATTTCGTGTTTCTAGTTGCTACACATACCTAGACAATTTAATAACTTACCATGCATGGCACGAATTTGAGTTGCAGTGAATGCAGCAGTAACCGTGTCATCTGAGATGTGTGTTCCTTCAGGACCGCTTTTTCCAGAGAAAGAGACGAGATGCGAATGCGCATCGCCGCCATCTCCGTCTTCGCCGCGTTTGCGTGCTGCGTGGCGCGCTGCCAAGTGAAGGCACATGCTGCTGCTGTCTGCGTCTACGACTACGACGCACTCTCGTGCGGTCCGCTCGGCGTGTGTCGCATGCAATACACTGCGAGCGATGCCACGCCCGCACAAGCATGTCGCTCCATCGATATGCGTCATGATCTTGACGCTGCGAAAATGCAGCCCCAGCAGCTCCATTTGGCATTTGCGGAGTGGCCAGCAGGTTCGGGCATGACGATTTCGTGGACGACGTTCGTTCAAGTGGATGACCCGAAAGTGTGGATCGGCGCGACGCAAGCGGAGCTGGTGCTCGCCGACGCGGCTATTGAGACCAAGTCGTACTACTCGGATAAGAGATACTCGCTGTACAACTACCATGCGACCGTCAGAGGTCTGAGCGCGAGCACTAAGTATTTTTACAAAGTGGGGAGTACGGCGAGTCCTGAGTGGCAGAGCGACGTCGCGTCCTTCGTGACATCGCGCGCTGCAGGCAGCCAAGACACTTTTAGCCTGGCAATCTACGGAGACTTTGGGGCGGGGAAGCACGCGGCAGCGTCCAACAGGTACGTGAACGCACTGGTGGACAAAGTGGACTTTATCTACCATGTCGGGGACATCTCGTACGCTGACGATGCATTCCTGCATGTGAAAGAGTTTACGGGATTCCACTACGAAGAGACGTACAACCGCTGGATGAACTCGCTCACGCCCCTGATGCGCCAAGTACCGTACATGGTGGTAGTTGGCAATCATGAGGCGGAGTGCCATTCACCGTCGTGTGTGCTTTCCAGCGCGAAGAAAGACCAACTTGGTAACTACACGGCGTTCAACACACGCTTCAAGATGCCGTCGACCGAGAGCCATGGCACAAAGAACATGTGGTACTCGTTCGACTACGCGTCGGCGCACTTTACGACGATTTCGTCAGAAACGGACTACGTTGGCGCGCCGTCGAACGCCTATGCTGGCCGCAAAAACGGCAACTTTGGCAATCAAATGGCGTGGCTGGAGGCCGATCTCAAGAAGGCAGACGCCAATCGTGTCGCTGCTCCCTGGCTAATTGTCGGCATGCATCGTCCATTGTACACGATATGCACGAGCAGCAAAGCTGGCGCCTCAACTGGTGAGGCTCTTCCTGTGCAAAAGGCCTTTGAAGAGCTCTTCATCAAGTACAAAGTGGACCTCGTGGTCTCTGGTCACGTTCATGGCTACGAGCGCCAGTATCCGATTGCACATAGCCAACCAGTGCTCGACGGTGTATCGAGCGATAGTGCAACGTACATGAGCCCCAAGGCGCCAGTATACATCATCAGCGGCGCTCCTGGTTCGCCAGAAGGGCTTGTGCGGTACAAGAAGAACTCAGAGCGAGCGTGGAATGCGAGATTCGATGACACGTACAACGGCATTGGGCTACTCCAAGTGGCTCCAAGGACGCTATCGTGGTCGTTTGCGTCGACCGACTCGAGTCAGACGCTTGATTCGTTCGCGATCGTGAAGGAACCGAGTATTTCGACAGCGGTTGCATAATGTGTCTTCATCCGGTCATCGTGCTTGCTTCGTTCATTGGCACGTGCAGTCGTGTGTTTACTCGATACGTTTGTGCTCACGAAAGAAAATGAATCTTTAAGCAGCGGTTGCGTGCATACAGTAGTGCATCTCCGCGTCGTCAACATCGAGTCCCTTTTGTTTTGTACTGTGCGAAGTACACAATCTAATCGCGACTTCGGGAAGCAAGCTGATTATTAATTTGGGTGCGAGCGGAGGAGATGCTCCTTGATTAAATTCCGTATGCTTGAGGCGTTGAAGTGCGTTTGAAGGCCACAGAGCTGGGTCTTACATGCAGCTTCCATTTACGGCTTCTGTCTGATTATTGTGGGCTAAGCGTGGTTCGGGGAAGCTGGCGACCGAGCCGCACATTGTAGTATTAACAACTCGTCGTGCGGTTGAAATGGGAGGAGATCGCGATGTACGCAAAGCTCGTTTTGATCGCTCGGGGTCAGACCACCAGATTGCAGGCCACTCATTGAGTCAAGGGAAATGCCATCTGTATCTCTACGAGGAAGATGCAGGACCAGGATGGGCCCTCCGTAGTTTCTCCTTAAATCAACAGGAGTGGCTGTAGTCCATTCGTGGCGACACGACGTGATGGATATGAAATTGCGCGGGTACAACACAGTAATCGTTTGTTTTCTGGAGAAAATGCCCACGTGAAATAAACTGTATGACGCACGAAGTTGTGGATTTTGATCCAAGAACGAGGAGAGGTATGTAATGTATTGGATAGGCATACAATCTCATCAAGCATTGACAACTTGGTGCAACGCGCCGATCCATCCGCGTCGCTCACCAGTCAATGCGTCGATTTCTTGGGTTGCTCAAGAAGGTGTGGTGAGCGATGGGCAAGGTCCATTCCCACGGTTGTCCACCGAGACCTCACGTTCGGGTCTGGTGGAGTGGCATCCATCCCCCACACTTCCGTGCTTTCCCTCTGAGAGCGAGGAAAGCGCCACCGCATACGCCACCGAATCCAGTTTCGGAGGATGCTCGAAAAGCTGCAGAGCTTGTCACCTTTGCGGAAGTGAAAGTGCAACTCGGTCATCGTCGGGGTCAAATCCGATTGCTGCTCCTCCAGCTGCTGCCGGTTAACCTCCCGTCCACATACTTTAAGTCCGCACTGGTGATCCATTTCCCACCATCTCCACGCAGTAACCAAATCAATTGAATGTGCATTTTGAGCTGATGAAGTCCGCAAGTTTTTTATATCCGCGAGTGTGCTTCTGGATCAGCTGGTATCACGGCATGCCGCACTTTCTCTCCCTTACCACAGCACCGTCGGTTTTTCTTAGGAGACCGCACTTTCTCTTGCACAAACAGACTGAATATATACTGGTACTGCACAGCACCAATCTCAAACGAGCAGCTTCCATGTCATAACGCTGCTGCTGTGCAACGGCGCGGTTCCCTGTCAACTTGCAGAAAATCATTCAGCACAACGTGGCGATGCAACCGTAGCGTTAGCAGAAGGCGCTCGTTCGCTCTGGGACTGTCCGGATGGGCGCATTTGGATGTGCACCCTTGTCCTCGATTCCAGAAGGAAGGCGAGAGCTCAACTCGAACCTCAGTTTGAAATTTGCAGTCTGTTGACCAGATCGAATCCCAGCCATGCAACTCAAGCACCTCCAGCTCGCCGCGGCGCTTGTCGCCAGCGCTATTTGCTCGACCGCCGTCTCTGGACTCGCCCAGGAAACCGAGGTCACGAGTGCGATCGATGACAGCGCCTGTAAGTACGACTGGAAAACGCTCTCGTGTACCCCAGCTGACTCGTGCAAGCTGCAATACAAGTTCGGCGACGTCACTCCGTCGCAAGCGTGCCGTGTCAACACGAAGGCTGACTCGAGCAAAGTACCCCAGCAATTCCACTTGGCCTTCGCCGGATCGCCAGCGGGCACGGGTATGACGATCTCGTGGACGACGTTCGCCAAAGTGGACGACCCAACAGTGTGGATCGGCTCGAGCGCTGGAGATCTCAAGGTTGCCAAGGCAAACATTGAGACCAAGTCGTATTACTCGGACAGTACCTACTCGCTGTACAACTACCACGCGACCGTGAGCGGACTGACTGCGAACACCAAGTACTTTTACAAGGTCGGCAGTGCTGCGAGTGCTTCGTTCCAGAGCAACGCCGCGTCCTTCACTACAGCGCGTGCTGCAGGCAGCAAAGATACTTTTGAACTTGCCGTGTACGGCGATTTCGGTGTGGATGAACATGCCGAGGCTTCCAACAAGTACGTGAATGCATTGGCAGGAAAGATCGACTTCATCTACCACGTCGGCGACATCTCGTACGCCGACAACTCCTTCTTGAGCGTCAAGGAGGTCACGGGCTTCCACTACGAAGAGACCTACAACCGCTGGATGAACTCGCTCACGCCGGTGATGGAGCAAGTGCCGTACATGGTGCTCGTCGGCAACCACGAAGCTGAGTGCCACTCGCCTACGTGCATTGTCTCTGGCTCGAAGAAGGACCAACTCGGCAACTACACGGCGTTCAACACGCGCTTCAAGATGCCATCGGCGGAAAGTGGTGGCGTCAAGAACATGTGGTACTCGTTCGACTACGCGTCGGTGCACTTCACGACGATCTCGTCGGAAACCGACTACCAAGACGCCCCAAAGAACGCGTACACCGGCCGCAAGAACGGCAACTTTGGCAACCAAATGGCGTGGCTTGAAGCTGATTTGAAGAAGGCGAATGAGAACCGTGGCACCACTCCATGGTTGATTGTCGGCATGCACCGTGCGCTCTACACGCTCCGTCAGTCCGATGACAACGGCGTCCCCGTCGATGAAGCTCTCCCCGTGCAAAAGGCTTTCGAGGAGCTCTTCATCAAGTACAAGGTCGACCTCGTGGTCTGCGGTCACGTGCACGCCTACGAGCGCCACTACCCGATCGCGCGTACCAAACCAGTGCTCGACGGCGTGTCAACCGACAAGAAGACGTACAAGAACCCAAAGGCGCCTGTGTACATTATCAGTGGTGCGAGCGGTTCGTCGGAAGCGCACGCGAGCTACAAGGACACTGTGAGCCCTTGGAACGTCAAGTGGGACAACACGAACTTCGGCATCGGGAAGCTCAAGGTTACGCCGTCGACGCTCTCGTGGAAGTTCATCGCGTCGGAGAGCAGCCAAGTGCTCGATGACTTTGTGATCTCCAAGACCTCATAGAGGAGCCGCCGTTGTATTCTACCATACGAATAGACAGACAATTGATAAGACGACTCTGCGCACAAAGTATAAACGTCAGTGAGCATTGTACCTTTCAAGTATGTTAATACTTTCTTCTGGGTAATTCTGGCGTATATATCGGGTGGTTGTCCTGGTTGCAGGCAACTTCAACCAGAGTGCTCGTCTGAGCTGCATACTCACCTCAGAACTGCTAGTTGACCGTTTGAGCAATTTATACCCGAATACGTTCATATAGAGGATTTTAAACCAACGAGATGAATGTTGTTAAAATCTATATTATAACAATATCATATATAGCAGGTGTTCTACAACGATGTGAACAAGCAACTCAGCGATTTTGATGGGTAAGCCGTACTGAGACAAGTGATTTGCTGGTCCAAAAGTAAAACGCAGCGAGTCTGTCTCTTATTGGAATCTCTGAGTTTATAAACGAGCCAGGCGCCTCAAGTGTAAACCCAACAACCGAACAACGCGCACGCCACAAGAAACTTGCTGTGATAAAATACCTATTAACTAGTACAGGGGAAACACTATGGAAGTATGAGCACTTGTGCAGGCGCTGCCCCTAATCGACCTACGTCCTCTAAACCAGTGAGAAACCTGTCGATATCTCCCTTTTCCGGCGCGCTTTGGGTGTTAAAAAATTTGTTGTTGTTGCGTGTTAAATGGGTCCGCCAGCATTCGGTCACTCTTGGGGCGGATCCGCCACCCCGATCCCTTCTCACCTTCCAACCTGTTTTATTACACATTCCAAAATCCGATACCAATGTGATTCCTCTAAAGTTGCCGTAAACCCGTGTCCCAGCGACTACCGTTGCGCATCCGCACCGTAATGTAGTTTGCAACATGTGTTTTAAACATCACACCCGACAACTTTCACAAGAGCGCAGGCTTGACGCATGCGCGCCGCTCATTTAGTGCAAAGGGGGAATTCCGCCACCCACTCGCGTCTTCTCCGCGTCCAAGCGACTTGCTCCCGAGGCGTCCGTCTGTGGCCGAAGCACGCGCCGTTCCCCAGTCTCTCTCTCATCCCCCTCTCCCCCGCCCCTGAACCATGACGCAACAGTGGCTCGCGGCCGCGTCCAAGTGCGTGCGTCGCGGCATCCGCGCCAACGCGGCGGCGCGCGTGACGAACACGGCAGCCATGAAGTCGATGGACCGCTCGTTCGTGCGCGCGTTCTCGTCGACGCCACACCCGAGTGAGACCTTCCTCACGGGCACCAACAACGCCTACGTCGAGGAGATGTACGACAGCTGGAAGACCAACCCGCAAAGGTACAACAAACATACAGTCCCCGATATTGACTCATTTGTGCAGTGGCCGATAGAGCCAAGTAATTGATTGTATGCTAGGAGAAGAATGCAATGGAATCTTTCTACCTATCCATAAGAGATAGTGAGAGAAGTCCGTGTGTGTAGATAATCGATCAGCTGACTGACTGCGTGTGTATTTTTGTGAACAGCGTGCACAAGTCGTGGGATGTGTACTTTCGTGGCGTGGAAAGCGGCGCTGTGCCAGGTGAGGCGTTTATTCCGCCACCAACGATCCAAAGCGGCGTGAAACCTGTCCAGTCGGTCGGCCTCGCCGCGGCGTCCGCGTCGTCGGTGGACCACAACGATGCGCTCGGACTGAGCTACCTGATCCGTGCGTACCAAGTGCGTGGTCACGAAGTGGCCAACTTGGACCCTCTGGGCCTGCAACAGCGCCCAGACATTCCAGAACTGGACATCAAGCAATACGGCTTTACCGACGCGGACTTGAACCGCGTCATCGCGATCCCAAAGAACTTGTAAGTGCAGATCCTTCTCCAGTGGTTGCGCAGTGGAATTTTGGCAGTGAGGCTCATGTGGATATGTGGTTTTGTGTAGCTCTTCGGGTGTGTCGGGTTTCTTGGAAGAGTTGGCGGAAGGCAACAACACATTGACCCTCGGTGAAATCGTGCAACGCCTCAAGGACACGTACTGCAGCACGATCGGTGTGCAGTACATGCACATCCTGAACCGTGACAAGTGCAACTGGATCCGTGCGAGCATGGAGCACTTGGTCAAGTCGGAGGAGTCCAAGGAAAAGCAGTTACACATCTTGGAGCGTCTCGCGTTCTCGGTCGTGTTTGAGCGCTTCTTGGGCAACAAGTACAACACCACGAAGCGTTTCGGTCTTGATGGTGCGGAATCGCTTATCCCAGGTCTCAAGTACATGATCGACCGCGCGACGGAGTTGGGCATGGAACACTTGGTCATCGGTATGCCTCACCGTGGTCGTTTGAATGTGCTCTCGAACGTCATCCGTAAGCCTATCCAGCAGATTTTCAAGGAATTCCAGGGCACGCACGTCGATGTCGAAGCATACAAGCAGCAAGACATTGAGGACTGGTCGAACTCGGGCGATGTCAAGTACCATCTTGGTACGTCATACGATCGTACGTACCCAGACGGCCGCAAGGTGCACTTATCGCTTGTGGCGAACCCTTCGCACTTGGAAGCTGTGGACCCAGTCGTTGTCGGCAAGGTTCGTGCCAAGCAATTTTACTTGGGCAACGATGCCGAAGCCGAACGTAAGGTGATGCCACTTTTGCTCCACGGTGACGCGGCGTTCAGTGGTCAAGGCGTGGTGTACGAAACGATGCAACTGTCTGATTTGGAGAACTACGACACTGGTGGTACCATCCACGTCGTTGTGAACAACCAGGTTGGTTTCACGACGGACCCAAAGAACTCGCGCTCGTCGCAGTACTGCACTGATTTGGGCAAGGCGATGGACATCCCAATTCTGCACGTGAACGGTGATGATCCAGAATCGGTGGTGAAGGTGTTCGAATTTGCCGCTGAGTGGCGTCAGAAGTGGAGCTCGGATGTGATCATCAACTTGCAGTGCTACCGTCGTTTCGGTCACAACGAAGTCGACAACCCTTTCTTCACGCAACCGCTCATGTACAAGAAGATCGCTCAGATGAGCTCAGTCTTGGACATGTACGTTGACAAGCTTGTGTCGTCTGGCGTCGCTTCAAAGGGAGAGTGTGATGCCGTGACCGACAAGGTGTGGGCTTTCTTCCAATCTACGTTCGAAGAATCGAAGAACTGGGAACCGACGAAGAAGAGCGACTGGCTTGCTAACCGTTGGGAATCGTTCAAGAGCCCAAACCAAATTTCGCGTATCCGTCGTACTGGTGTCGATCTCGAGGTTTTGAAGCACGTTGGTGCGAAGATTACTGACATCCCTGAAGGTTTCCAGCTGAACCGTCAACTCGAGCGTATCATCAGCGCCAAGAAGGCGACGATTGACACTGCGGAAGGCATTGACTGGGGTACCGCGGAAGCTCTTGCGTGGGGTACGTTGCTTCTTGAAGGCAACCACGTGCGTATCAGTGGACAGGATGTTGAACGTGGTACGTTCAGCCACCGTCACGCGGTGCTGCATGACCAACAGACCAACGACGAATATGTTCCATTGAACAATTTGGCGAAGAAGACTTTGCCATCGGCTCCATTGGAGTACAAGAGCGGTGATGACAGCATCTCAGAGACGCAAGCTGAATTCGTTGCCTCGAACAGTTCGTTGTCGGAGTTCGGTGTGCTCGGCTTTGAGCTTGGTTACTCATTGGAAAACCCAAACGCTTTGGTTATGTGGGAAGCTCAATTCGGTGACTTTGCCAACGGTGCTCAGATTATGATCGATCAGTTCCTGAGCGCTGGCGAGGACAAGTGGATGCGTCAATCTGGCTTGGTGATGCTCTTGCCGCACGGTTACGAAGGCCAGGGTGCTGAACACTCGTCATGTCGTGTCGAGCGTTACTTGCAATCGACCGACGATGATCCAGATGTTGTACCATTGATGGACGAAGAGAACCGCATGCAGATTCAGCACACGAACTGGCAAGTTGTGTACTGCTCGACGCCAGCCCAGTACTTCCACGTCTTGCGTCGTCAAATCCACCGTGATTTCCGAAAGCCATTGATCTCGGTCCAACCAAAGCACTTGCTGCGTTTGCGTCAAGCTTCGTCGAAGTTGGAAGATATGGCCGAAGGTACGCAATTCCATCGTGTCATCCCTGAAGTGTCGCCTGAAAAGTTGGTGAAGGACGAAGATGTGAAGCGTGTGGTGTTCTGCTCGGGCAAGATCTACTACGAATTGGCGCAGGAGCGTGAAGAACGCGGTATCGACAACATTGCTCTCGTGCGTGTGGAGCAGATTGCGCCATTCCCATTCGACAAGGTCGCGGAGGAATCGGCTCGTTACAAGAACGCTCAAGTCACGTGGGTGCAAGAAGAACCTCAGAACATGGGTTTCTGGACGTACGTGTCTCCTCGCATTGAGACGGCACTGACCAAGATCAACTCGGACAGCCGAAGACCTAACTATGTCGGCCGCTCGGCTGCTGCTGCTCCAGCCACTGGCTACCACGCCGTGCACCAGATTGAGCAGAGCAGAATCATCGACAAGGCATTGACGCTCTAAAGACGCCGGTAGCGATCAAGAGTTAACTACTTTCGAGATGTTGCAGCGCAAGGATTCTTCAGCGGCACGAACAAACCAAAAAGACAAAAAAAAGACAAACAAATGACGAAGGTGAAAAGCAATGAATCACTCTTAGAGCTTTCTTTTAAGTTTGAGTGTGTGCATGTGTTTTTTTGTTTTTTTTGTTTTTTTTTCAGGAGTATCAATGAGCAAGAACAAGATGAAAGAAATCAACAATGAATACAGGTGTACGGACTCGCAGCGCCTTGGTGAGTAAATTATACTTCGAAGTATCGTGCTTCCCTTGTTCGTGTGTGTCTGTAGTGGTACGAATGCGTTTTCTGTGCTGTTGGATCCAAACAATCGGTGAAAGAAAAAATGGTGGGTTTGCGTGTAGCAGATCCGCACCAGAACCATTTTCTATAATTGCCTTTCTTGTGTTCTAATCCTGCCGTTGCGGGTCGTCGTTTTTCACAGGCAGAATGATCCAAGTGGTCTGGATTTAGTTCGTGAGATTAGCCAGCCAGTATATCGCTACAAGAAAAGCAACAGTATCCTCTCGCAACGGCATCACACTGGGCATGAGATCGCGCGATGCAAGCTCATAGGCAGCGCCACGTCCTTGAAGAGAGCCTCGCTATAATTAAGGTACAAGATGGGAGAGCAGACAAGAGTAAGGGGATGCGCGAGTCTATTTTCAATCAGTTTGAGCCTCCCAGGTCCAATTTCTCTTGGCGAACGAGGGGAACAAATGATGATATACTTATCTTGACGCCCGTGCATGGTTCAGGAAGGCATCATTCTTCTTTTTCCTCTGCTTCCAGCAGCTCCTGCCTGCGGCATAAGAAACAAGGGAGTGAGAGCAAGAAACAAGTGTAGCAACAACCTGTTCAGGAAGAAAGACACGGACTCAATGGTATCGATACGATTCCAGAATCGCCATCGAAGTGCGCGACCTCAGAGATCTGCTCGCATGCTGCAAGTGCTCCTCGCAGTTCTTGTGCTCGTGGTATCCACAGCGCATGGCGGACAGGCTCCTCCTTCGTCGGCTTTGAATATGCTGCGTGGAGAGATGAGCAAGAGCGAACTCCAGTTCTCACACATGCACAGCTACTTCCAGCAGCAGCACCGTCACCGTCGACTCACGGCGAATGATACTCTTGACGATGCCGTGGACGAAGCGAATGAAATCGGCAGGTCGGTGCGTGATGCGATCAAGAAGATGCGCGGCGGCTCGGACGATTTCTATCAAGACTTGATTCATGCTGTGCAGATTATCTTGTGCGACAAGAAGGTCAAGGACAAGTCGTTGGACCCGGAGAAGAATCCGAGCATCCGCTTTGTGAGTAATACAAGCGACCTGGCGTACAAAGACGACAATGGCGTCTGCATCCGCATCAACCGCAACCTTCTCATTGAGCCTAGCGTGATCGCCGAATACGACACGAGCTACATGTGCGAAGTGAAGCCGAATTGCTACTGGCGTGAGATCAATGCTACGAATGATAATCGCTACGCCGTGTATGCCGAGGACGTGGGCCTCTCGAGCAACGACATGACGTACGATGACGCAAAGGACAAGCTCATGAAGTGGCTCCAAGGGCTGCTGGTCTTTGTCGTGCCGGGTATCATTCTCGCGGCCTTGAGTTTGCTCACTATGATCTTTTTCCTTCTATGCCGTTGCTGCTGCAACCGCTGCGGCGGTCGCTCGCCGAAAGAAGGTGGCTACACGTGCATGCAAAAGTTCCTTCCGCTGCTGTTTTTCCTGCTGTTTTCGATTGGCGTGGTTGCAGTTGCCGGCGCATCGTTGATCTACCAGAAGACACTCACTTCCGCAGTGTCGGATATCTTCGACGCGGCGTCCCACACGCTCGGCAACGGCACGCAGTGGGTTGTGAAGCTGCAGACCCCACTGGAGAGTGTTAGCAATAATGTCATGGTATCGGCCGACAAGATTAGTTTGACCCTCACTGACACAACCTTCATTGAGAAAGGCATCACAGGGATCACGAACGCGCTCGATGGTTTCCAACACGACACGGCCGACCAAACGCTCCCCACGAACTGCACCATCTCGGCCGACAACGCGTACTGTGTCGCTTGCGACGTGTGCACGACGATCAGCAAGTCTGTTGGCGATGCCTCGAAGGAAATCAAGGACAAGGCGGGGCCTGGCGTGGTCAAGCTGAATGAAGTGCGCTCGATGCTGACGACTGAGCTTGTCACCATCAAGGACTCGGTGCGCTCGCAAATCGACGACGCCGTGAATTCGATGCTCAAGGACCTCAACACTTCGATCAGCGATGGCAGCGACCAGGTGACGGAGTACCGGGGTCACTACGACGACCAGAAGATTGCACAGCAAGCGGGTGTGCTCGTGCTGTTCGCGCTCGCGCTGGTCGTGATCGTGCTAGGCTTGATTGGCATCCTGTTCGGACTCACGCCACTGAAGTTCCTCGCCAATATCATCCATATCGCGTACGTCATTGGGTTTATCGCGCTCATCATCACCTTCATCGTGAGCTCCGTGTTCTTGGCCGTGAGTGTGCTCTTAGGCGATGCCTGCGAAATCACGCTGATCTTTGTCAAGGACTGGACCGTGCCGCTTGGCCACACCACCGCGGGCGACGTTGCGAACGCGTGTTTCGGCAATGACTCGCTCATCGACGTGTTGGATCTCTCGAAGAGTCTCAACTTTAGCAACATTGATTTCCCGAACCTTGACACGTCGACGATGCTCAACTTTTCGTCACTCAATACGTTCACGACCGAGATCAAGAGCACCGATGCGTCGACGTTCAATATCAACACGACGCTGCCCCTAGATTTTTTCACGAATCTCATCAAGTACACGAAGCAGACTGACATCATCTGTGATCCCAACGATGGCAACTACTCGCAGTCCAATATCTTTACCCCTTGGATTGCGAACAGCGAATCGGCTACTGGCGATGCGGCGGACGTGTACATGAGAAAACGGTACGAAAACTATGACGCCACATGCACCCTAGGCAACGGGGAGACGTTTCAATGCGCGAATGCAACGAACCCGTGCAAGTTTTCCGAGTTCATCTCCGAGCTGTACGCCCCAGCGTACAAATTTATCGAATTGGAAAATAGCGCCGACGCATTCGTCACCGTCATGCACACCAACATCGACAACGTGAAAACAGTCACGGACGATTTCACGGCGAACACGACGGCCCTCAACAAGAAGATTGTGACGATCAAGGACGACCTCACATCCAACCTGCTCAAGTACGTGGACCAGTTCAAGGCCGAGATGTACTGCACGTTCATCAAGGACGGATTCTTTGAGGTCTACCACGCGCTCTGCGGGGACCTCATGCCAGCGTTCACGATGATCTCGCTCCTGCTCTTCCTCGCGGGTGTCTTCCTCATCCCCGTCAACATCTGCCTCATCATCGCGCTCAAGCGACTCAAGGCGCGCGGTAACGGCAGTCACGTCATGGACAACGAAATGAAGTTCAAATAAGCTCCTGAGCAGAGGAGAGCTCATGGTTTATTTGCATTCGCTGTGCTTCACGACGACTTTATCACCATTTTATACGACTTTATCACCATTTTATAGACTTAATATGAACCACACTGTACTTCCTTTGACGAGGCATTTCTCCTCTTTCACGTCTACATAAGTCAACTTATTGTCCTTTAGGATATGACGACGTCGCCCAAGAGAAGCTCCGTCGGCTGTTGCAGGTGTCCCTGCGCTTTGCATGCTTGCATGCTTAAGGGCCATCTTGTTCGCTTTAGACGTAATATACCTCACTGAAACTCTTTCACGACTTCATGGCACTAGGTAGGCTGATGTGTTCTAGTCAGTGCCCAACGGTCAGCATTTGGGGTCAATGGCGGCACTACTAGCGGCATAGAGTTGTGCTGCTCGTGTGGCGGCGAGTTCAGCATCCGGAGCATTCGGAGCATTCGGAGCGGCGACGGCGCTGTTTCCAGCCAAAGTCTCACGTTCCGCATGCCCATGCGGAATATTGACAGTCACGCGCCTACTTTTGGTTTACTTGACGTGGGGAGCCTTCCCTTCTGACTAAGCAATGGTTACATTTCATGTATCAATGATAGCGATACCTTCTCGATTAGACGGTTTGGTAACAAATGAAATCATTGATTTGTATGAATGAATAAATGGGCACTATAGCGCCTGGCAAACCCATTTTAAGTTGCGGCGTCAAGTGTCCTCCTTCGTTTCTTTCACCTTACAGGCTGGGATCCGCGAACGAGCTGCACTATGTGGCCCGCGTGGGCTCTTCCGCGTTTTTCGCCGCACGAGTCCACCGTGGCGCCGATGTGTTGGCGCCGATGGCACTGTTGCTCATCGGAGAGCTACGTGTCTGGAGGACCATCTGGGGGAAGACACTTGGGGTATAGACGAGCCATGTGACGCTCAACTTGTGGCTGTTCGAGTCGTTCACGCACGTTCCTATTATATATCCTACCTATCGGATACCTCGTGGCCCCTTGTGCGAATTCGCTGAGGTTGCGGCGCACGCGCCTGCCTGTCGCGTCGGTCTCTCTCCTCCTGTTAACAGATATTACAGTGTCTGGGCTCCGTGTCAATGGATCTGGTCTGAGCCCTCTCGTACCATGAGGCAGTCTGGCTGTATCCTAGAAAACTTCTGGGTTTCCATCTTCATGCTGCTCAAGGCTTCGTATTTCTAGCTTTGGCACAACGCAATTTATTGTATAACCACCAAGGCCACTCCCAGTATTCAGTCAGCGTCTTACTAGTCTGTGATCACCCATCATGCGTTGCGGCATTGCTTTCCTAAGCACTTTCGTCGCCTTCGCGGCCTTCGTATCCCCATCAACGTAAGCTGCCACCACCGGCTTAACTTTCAAGAGTGTCAATTTGACCACCGACTCGAGCAATATCGGGAAGGCCCGTGCTGCAGACACCAGCGCGTCAACTCTGGTTCAGTCGACGCATATTTAGTCCCAGATCCGTCGCGGAGCCGTCAAGAGCCGCGGGGTCGACCTCGGTGGTTGGCTGATTGCTGAGAACTGGATGGCCCAGGACGCTACATTCTGGCAAGACGTGAGTGCCAATGACCGTGGATCTGGCGAGTACATGGCGATCACCAAGTCAAAGAATCCTGACGAAACACGCGCCAAGTTGGAGACCCACCACGAGACGTTCATCACGGAGACCGAGATCGCGGCGATTGCTGCGGCGGGACTCAACACTGTCCGTGTGCCTGTGGGCTACTGGATCACTGGGTTCGACAACAATGACCCGTCGGGCAAGGGCGAGTGGAAGGCGTTCACGAAGGGCACGCTCAAGTACTTGGACCTGCTCATCAAGCAGTGGGCCAAGAAGCACAACATTGCCGTGCTCATTAGTATCCACGCTGCCAAGGGCTCGCAAAACGGAGCCGACCACTCGTCGCCGGCCAACAAGGGCAAAGCGTACTGGAGTGACTATAGTGAGAACGTGCAGAACACCATCAGCATGGCCACGTTCCTCGCCGATCGGTACAAGGACGAGGCTGCGTTCCTCGGCATTGGCTTGCTCAATGAGCCAAACGGGTCCACCAATGAAAACGTGCTCTACCAGTACTACCAAGACGCCTACAAAGCTATTCGCAACGCCGGCAACGACTGCGTGCTGTCCGTGGCCCCATTGCTGTGGAAACAGAACCCAGACACCATGACCGACTTCATGCAAGCGCCAGCGTACAAGAACGTCTGGGTCGAGTGGCACCCGTACTTTGTCTGGGGCTATGAGCAGACTTCTGAAGCGGATCTCATCAACATCGCGGTCAAGACCAACTTCCATGGTGACGTAACGAAATGGAACTCGCGTGCCAACCACAACCGTTTGTTCATCGGCGAATGGAGCTTTGCGACTGCAGGCAAGTTTGGTAACAACCAGGAACAGTACTATGAGTTCATCGCGGCGCAGGTGAACGTGATGAACCAAGCGGAAGGCGGCTACACGTTCTGGAGCTGGCGCATCTATGGTGATGAAAGCGACTTTGATGGTTGGTGTCTGCGCAGTGTATTTTGAGATCCGAGACTGAAGCAAATGTTCGCTCCGTCAGAGCTCGCGAGAGTGGACGAGAGTAACCCGACTGTCGTGGGCAGCAGGCATCATCACACTAAACCCAGAAGCACAACGAGTAGCTCTTGGAGGCTGCTCTCTACTTGCACCATCGTCTGGGCATTGCGCTTGAGCGTGGCGTTGTCGTGACGGGAGATATGAACACTACAATTTGAAACTTAGAACTTGAAAGTACAATTTAATTATCCCTTTGAATGGATTGTTTCCTTTTAGCTTGACCTCTATAGAGTCCAGTTTTCTATTAGTTCGTATAATTGAAAAAATCAACAACAATTCAAGAACGGTATCAATATTGTTGTCAGCTACATCAATATTGATATTGACATCAAGTTGGAGGTGAAGTTGGCAAAATACTAATGCTTCATCACAAACTAAGCGCATTTACGATTGCTTATAGTTGCTAGCATTTCAAACTACTGCTCTCTACTACTCCATACTACGGCATTGCCGGATATGACGGGTGCGCATTTTGCATTGGCTACTTTGCGTCCCTACGACGAGAGGATCTGCTTGAGCTTTGGGTCGCGCAGCACACTGCGCAGGGACCAGGGGTGGATGATGTTTTCGTCACCGTCGATGCGCCAGCTCCAGAAGGTGAAGCCGCCATCCGCTTGCTTGATCACGTTGAACTCTGCAGCGGCGTACTCATAAAACTTGTTCTGGTCCGTGCCAAACGCATCGCCAGTCGCAAAGCTCCACTCGCCAAAGAGCAAACGGTTGTGGTTGGCGCGCGAGAGCCACTTCGTCACGCCGTTCTGGAAGTTGGTCTTGACGGCAATGTTGATCACGTCGTTTGCCGGGGTTTGCTCGTAGCCCCAGACGAAGTACGGGTGCCACTCGACCCAGACGTTCTTGTACGCTGGCGCTTGCATGAAGCCCACCATAGTGTCAGGGTTCTGCTTCCACAGTAGTGGTGCCACGGAGAGTACGCAATCGTTGCCGGCGTCGCGAATCGCCTTGTACGCATCTTGGTAGTACTTGTAGAGCACGTGCTCAGACGTGGATGCAGCGGGTTCGTTGAGCAAACCGATGCCGAGGAACGCGTCGTCGTATCTGTATCGGTTGGCAAGGAACGTGGCCAACGTGATCGTGTTTTGCACGTTCTCTTGGTAGGCACTCCAGTAGGACGCGCCAGGGCTAGGAGGCGACGAGTGATCGTTTCCATTTTGCGAGCCCTTGGCAGCGTGAATGTCGATGAGGACAGCGACGTTGTGGTTTTTCGCCCACGTGCAGATGAGCGAGTCCAGGTACTTGAGCGTCCCTTTCGTGTAGATGTTCCACTCGGCCTTGCCTGACGGATCGTTGATGTCAAAGCCGACGATCCAGTAGCCGATTGGCACACGCACGGTATTGAAACCTGCAGCAGCAATGGCTGCGATGTCCGACTCGGTGATGAACGTGGCGTGGTGGGTCTCCAACTTGGCGCGCGTGGCGTCTGGGTCCACGGACTTGGTGATCGCCGTGTACTCGCCGCCGTTAGCGATTTCAGTACTCAAGCCTTGCCAGAACGCAGCATTCTTGGACATCCAGTACTCCGCAACAAGCCATCCGCCGAGGTTGACTCCACGGCTTCGAACGGCTCCGCTGCGGATCTGGGACTGGATGTGGGTAGCTTGGATCTCTGCTGTCTCATTGCCGATGGTAGTAGCACTTCCAGTCCAAACGACGGCTGCAAAGGCCACCAATGCACTGAAAAGTGAAAGTCGGCGCGGCATCTTCAAGTGCTTCCGAGAAGTCTGACTTGCTGAGAACGGTGCGAATTGGGAAATGGTGCACGGAGTCTGCTTTGCTTTCGCCCCCAGCGCTCACGAGTAGGATGCCTGTAGACAGGGGGCTCTGGAGCGCGTGCACCACATCCTTGTACTAGGGAGTACGTAATAAGCGAACCGCGTGAATCTGACGTGCAGTAAGGTGACAGACTTGTAATCAGAACAAGCAACAATGATTTCTGCTGCCACCTACCACGTAACGGCAACATGCACGTAGCGTGCATACTCCTGGTGTGAGAATTCTGTGATACACGTGCGTTTTGGACCTCCGACGTGACCGACGATCTTCAAATCCCACTGTGCCCCATGGTAATGAGCTCATAACACTTACCGAATGGGTTGACTCTTGCCGGTCGGAAGCGCTCTCCGCCGCACGATGGCGCATGCTTCCATTGAAATTCCCGCATGAGATACCCTGCCCCACTCACCCAAACACAGTGCGCTAGCATGCAAAACAGTACTGAAGAGTGCCGGCCTCGGTATCCGATACCGCACAGTCTTGAGGTCCATTCTGAGTTTCGATTTCGTGCCGACGCCCTTGATTCAAGGCAAGGCTTGAAGGGTGTGAAAGCACTTTGACGTGTGCCACACTTCGGCAGTCACCCCTCCTGCTTATTTGCAACTTTGCCCTTGCAGTTGTAGAGGCATGGACAGACACTTGGGGATTCGAATTGAGCGAAAGGTGTGTAGGCACTCCATCAATACTAATAATGAGCGGAAGTTATACGAAGAGTCCCGCCTTGCGCTGTTTTGCCGAGTGCTCACGTCGACGTGGGTTTCTTGAAGCCGCCGTACGTAGTTTGCAGATGCTGCTCGAGTCCCAGCAAGCCATTCTCCAGTACTACATTTGGGCATGTTGCGCTCGTGATTTTAGTTAGTTAGAAGGTGAGGTATATTTAAGTACAATTTAATGACCTACAATATCCATTCTCCGGGCTATTCTACAGTAGGTAGTTTGTTCCGGAGTAGCGCTCGTGATTTTATCACCGCGTCCATAGTTCAACTTCAATCTTTTCAACAGATTCGCTGTGATCAATTAGATCAATTGGATTCTTACAGCTTGCAATTCTAACCATCCGAACAATAGCCTGCGCTAAACTACCACCACAAGAGCCTGCGACGCATTATTTCTGGGCATCACTTTCTTTCAATCCCTCGCATAATACATCTATTGGCGGCGCATGACTAGTAACGAAACGAAATGTATGCGTTGATGGGAGCCACGCACACAATACTATAGATGCGCCGTCAAACCGAAGTCTGGTCGTCCTTCAGACTCATATTGGAGCTGTCCAAAGTGCGTTGCGTTTCAAGCGATACGCCTTGTATCAGAATCTGGGCCAGTAGGGGATCTCAAAGTACACTGCGCAGACACCAACCATCAAAGTCGCTTTCATCACCATAGATGCGCCAGCTCCAGAACGTGTAGCCGCCTTCCGCTTGGTTCATCACGTTCACCTGCGCCGCGATGAACTCATAGTACTGTTCCTGGTTGTTACCAAACTTGCCTGCAGTCGCAAAGCTCCATTCGCCGATGAACAAACGGTTGTGGTTGGCACGCGAGTTCCATTTCGTTACGTCACCATGGAAGTTGGTCTTGACCGCGATGTTGATGAGATCCGCTTCAGAAGTCTGCTCATAGCCCCAGACAAAGTACGGGTGCCACTCGACCCAGACGTTCTTGTACGCTGGCGCTTGCATGAAGTCGGTCATGGTGTCTGGGTTCTGTTTCCACAGCAATGGGGCCACGGACAGCACGCAGTCGTTGCCGGCGTTGCGAATAGCTTTGTAGGCGTCTTGGTAGTACTGGTAGAGCACGTTTTCATTGGTGGACCCGTTTGGCTCATTGAGCAAGCCAATGCCGAGGAACGCAGCCTCGTCCTTGTACCGATCGGCGAGGAACGTGGCCATGCTGATGGTGTTCTGCACGTTCTCACTATAGTCACTCCAGTACGCTTTGCCCTTGTTGGCCGGCGACGAGTGGTCGGCTCCGTTTTGCGAGCCCTTGGCAGCGTGGATACTAATGAGCACGGCAATGTTGTGCTTCTTGGCCCACTGCTTGATGAGCAGGTCCAAGTACTTGAGCGTGCCCTTCGTGAACGCCTTCCACTCGCCCTTGCCCGACGGGTCATTGTTGTCGAACCCAGTGATCCAGTAGCCCACAGGCACACGGACAGTGTTGAGTCCCGCCGCAGCAATCGCCGCGATCTCGGTCTCCGTGATGAACGTCGCGTGGTGGTTGGCGAGGTTCGAGCAGATCGTCGCGGGGCTCTTGGCCTGCGTGATGGCCGTGTACTCGCCCGCACTGGCGTCGTCAGCGCTTACACCGCGCCAGAAATCCGCGGTTGAGGTCATCCAGTTTTCCGCGACGAGCCAGCCACCGAGGTTCACGCCGCAGCTGCGCACGGCGCCGTTGCGGATCTGCGACTGGATGTGGGCATTTGCTGCATGGTGCTTTAACGCAATTGCAAGCGAACTGGCAGAAACGATCAGCAAAAGGGCTATGGACGTCGTGAACACTGTCGATTTATGGATTATACTGCAGTGTTGACGGCTAGCTCTGTACTTGATCTGGTGTGCCGATAAATGGCTACGATCCTGTGGCCATGGACAATGGCGCACATGTAAAGCATGAACCTGGCTTCTGGGTATATCTCGTGGAGGAGTTATTGTATGCAATATCTCCTCAAAGCATCCAAGTGGAGTCGAATCTCAGCTTCTATAACCTTATCACAAGTTCTGAAAGGGATACTTATACTTTCTCTGATTAGGGTTCCCCATTTCGATCTTTGCTGGCATCCAAATCAGTCACACACATTGTGGGTGTGCAAAGGTTTTCGGGCATCGACACCCTACTGCAACCCGCTGAGAGTGCGCTGCCTCTACTGTCAGGCTGCTGCTTTGTAGTGCATCCATGGTACCGCTTACAATTTGTGGTCAAATGAGAATGCGGAACGAGCACCAAGGACCAAGTGCGCGCTTTACTGCGCAGTAGGGCTATGAAGCACATACTTGGTGTATCCATTGGGGGGGGGCGACATCGAGTCAAAGGCTGGTTCCACATTGCTTTCGACCGAGCAGCGTGCCAGGTATCCAATCTGCATCCGAATACTATTATAGTATCCCACCAGTCATTCATTCTTGCGTGCGGATACAGTACAATAAAGGAAACCACTTTGCTCTTTAAACGATAATTCCATGTATTTTTCAATTTACAAATACCGATTCATACCGATTTGCTAATGGTAATGAATTGGATTCATTACATTCTCTTTTATCCGAAGTCGTTTAACAAAAGAACGCCCGAACGTATTGTCAGCGTGACGCCTTTATTGTTATGTGCATACTGCGCGTCCACATAGTCCCACTCGTTCTGATGTGGCTCAAAAGCGTGTATGATATCAAGCGTTGCGCACTGTAGAGTATTCTCGTGTGACTTCACTGCGAAGCACAAGTGGGCAGCCCTGCCATTCAACGGCTCCAGTTCATTGATTTGGTGCAATTCCTGAAGATCCTCGTATGATACTTATGACTTGGTTTCTCCGTGTAGTATTTCGCGCATTATGCTGCGTGGAAAACGCAGGATGCAAAGCTGATGCAGCTCTCTTGCGGCTGATGTACTAGTAGTTTCTGCTACAGTCATACATACTGTACAACGTGATGACTGCTTCTGAGCTCTTCAGGGGGTTCGGAGTCTCTGAACCCCAGACCCTTCAGGTGTGTCCTCAGTATGTGATCAGTTGTGATCTGACTGTCGTTCTACCTCTCATACTGGCTAGCAGGTCGCTCTTGGCAGTTACACTTTACAAAGGAGATCATTTCGCTGCTCGTCAGCCTTAGTACCTTCTCGACGTCGCACTATTCGAAATATACAAATATTTATTGAAGGAAGTAATTATAATGTGAGGGAGATTGAAAAGATCCGAACGGTAGCCTGGCGACTGACTCGCCTCCATCTCCTTGTTATCGAAGTAGCCCCGGCATCTGGGAGAGGGCGCTGGCGCATGCACAAACGCATACATGTACGCATATCACCACGTTGTTTAAGCGTTCACAAATGCCGCAAAAGCATCAACTACTATTGCTATACTGTACAACGCCACACTGAGGCAGGATGCAGCGATCGCATGCGAATGGCAACGTTGCACTTTAGTTTCGTTCGCGCAGTCCGACGTCCAAATTGTCTGATCGTATCAAACAAAATACACAGAGATAATAATGATACACTCGCAGAGAGATACGGCGTTCCAGAACGTTGCATGAATATGTGGGGTACGCGCTCTTGAAGCCTCCAAGGGCCACTCACCTGCTTTTCCTTGTGGGGGCACATACTCGTTCGTGTATGGCCCAGGAGCCACGCGCGTCAAAGTCAGATGGGTTCAGTTTCCCTGCGCAGTCTACGTCCACTGAAAAAAACATATGGCGCGTACGTAGGAAAAAGAAAAATAGAAAGATAGAGCGTGTGTCTACATCCGTTTTTGGGTTGGATTTGTCAGTCACTCACTCATATCAGACTCAAGATTGAATTAGACACCACGTTGAAAGGCAACAACGCGACGAGAACGTGAGCTGCCCCATCTGGTCACTTTCTGGACCCACTGGAGTGAGAGCCTGTGTATACACGTGTATGCGAAGTTTGTCCACCTGCTTGGCCCACGACCGGCTGAGAAGCCAAAGACGCACACATGCACGCCACTATCCTCCGCCGTCGTTCTTTGTTCTTTCGAAGCAAGCGGCTCCCCTCTCGCATATTTTTCTTTTGGATTCTTGATGTGCCCAAGCATAATGAAAGGAAAGAGTGCAGTTGACCTGGTCTCGTCTGCTCCGGATGAAACTCGCCTGGTGCAGGCTCGGTGCCAGTGCGATACTTTAGTACCCATTCAGCAGAAGAAAGCCGGTTCATCGACGCATAAGATACGCAAGACGCCATACAGGTGTCTGCTTGGGAACGTGTCTGCCTGCTGTCTCGCTTCTCCATTTTGACAGTTTCCAATTTGCCTTCAACGTCGCCAGCGCCTCTCTTCAAGGAATCCCCCGACGCTCCATCAGGATGTTGCGCCGCTCTGCTGTCTTCATGGGCGCGCTCGCCGCACTCGCCTCTACGATCGCGGCCGTCGACTTCAACTCATACAACCTATCGAGCGACTCTAGCTCCATCGGCACGGCACGCGCCGCTGACTCGGACGACACCACGTCCTACGACACATCGGTGCCGTACACGCAGTCGGCGCAGATCTCGTTCGAGCACATTCAGTCGCAGATCCGCAACGGCGCCGTGCGCAGCCGCGGCGTGAACCTCGGTGGCTGGCTCGTCGCGGAAAACTGGATGACCTCAACCGCGGATTTCTGGCGCGGTGTAAGCGCTGACGACGCCAGTGCGGGCGAGTACACGGCCATCACGCAGGCCAAGAGCCCCGCGACGATCTGCTCGAACCTCGCCAACCACCACGCGACGTTCATCACGGAGACCGAGATCGCGGCGATTGCTGCGGCGGGACTCAACACTGTCCGTGTGCCTGTGGGCTACTGGATCACTGGGTTCGACAACAATGACCCGTCGGGCAAGGGCGAGTGGAAGGCGTTCACGAAGGGCACGCTCAAGTACTTGGACCTGCTCATCAAGCAGTGGGCCAAGAAGCACAACATTGCCGTGCTCATTAGTATCCACGCTGCCAAGGGCTCGCAAAACGGAGCCGACCACTCGTCGCCGGCCAACAAGGGCAAAGCGTACTGGAGTGACTATAGTGAGAACGTGCAGAACACCATCAGCATGGCCACGTTCCTCGCCGATCGGTACAAGGACGAGGCTGCGTTCCTCGGCATTGGCTTGCTCAATGAGCCAAACGGGTCCACCAATGAAAACGTGCTCTACCAGTACTACCAAGACGCCTACAAAGCTATTCGCAACGCCGGCAACGACTGCGTGCTGTCCGTGGCCCCATTGCTGTGGAAACAGAACCCAGACACCATGACCGACTTCATGCAAGCGCCAGCGTACAAGAACGTCTGGGTCGAGTGGCACCCGTACTTTGTCTGGGGCTATGAGCAGACTTCTGAAGCGGATCTCATCAACATCGCGGTCAAGACCAACTTCCATGGTGACGTAACGAAATGGAACTCGCGTGCCAACCACAACCGTTTGTTCATCGGCGAATGGAGCTTTGCGACTGCAGGCAAGTTTGGTAACAACCAGGAACAGTACTATGAGTTCATCGCGGCGCAGGTGAACGTGATGAACCAAGCGGAAGGCGGCTACACGTTCTGGAGCTGGCGCATCTATGGTGATGAAAGCGGTTACAACGGCTGGTCGCTGCGCAGTGCGCTTCGTGATGAGCGCATCAAGCAAATCATGCTGCCAAGCAGCGGCTCTTCCCAGCAGCAATCCTAATCTCGACGTCAAAAGAAGAGAAAGGGGAGCCAAGTTTTGATCTGAGGTCGCGATGGCTGCATTTTCGAGCTTACAGCATAGAGTTGAGTCACTGTAAATGATCCGTTGTGCGGGTGTCTAGTCGTCGGGAGATGCAGAAAGATACGTAGCGTTCATCAAATTTGTGTTTTTTTTGTAGCAAAATGAGCACGTAATAAAAACGACAACCTCATAGATGTTCGTCCTCTTTCTGACCTCCATGCACTAGCATCGGACGTAACGCAGCGCACAAAATGCAGATGTGAAGGCAGCGGCTCATGTGAAGGATACAACGGCAGGAAATGGTGTAAACGATCGCGACGACACAGTGGGTTGAAGACGTAAATTAAAGGGCTTTCTTAATGCACAAGCGGTTTCAATGGCGTTGCGCGCGTTTGGTCGTCGATCACTTGCTCTCGAATATTCTCAGGGACTTCGCCAATCACACAGCTAGCAATGCAATAAGAAGCATGGCAACAGCATTTAGTCACACCACATTCACAAATAGCGCTGCTCATGTTCCACAAAGCGGCATACGTACATGTTGTCGCCGCGCACAATATATAACCCTAGTTCGACGGCTTCCACTGGTTCCTTCGTGGAGAACACGCGCTCAAAGCTGTCGTCCAGCACCACATTGATGCACTGATCGTACCCTTTCAGCACGCCCTGCAACAACCAAAAGCAGCCAAGAGACACGGTCACCATAACGCAAGCCATAGATTCACAGACTCACTGTCGGTTGGATATCAATCACATCAGAGAGCATGCGCAAAAGCGCAATGGCCAAAGATCGCTATGATAGGTAGGACCCAAGCGCGCAGCCAAGATCACTTACAATGATGTTGCGGCCGTCGTTCGTGATCACCGAGATCGTTTCTACGAGCAAGCACAGCGCATGCACACAACCCATTAGTGCAAGACCCTGTATGTGTTCCTAGGATGTCCCCATCACGTCCATAGAGCCGCGTACGGTTCATGAGCTCCTGCAGATACGACGCCATTCTCGTCTTTGGTTTGTTTCCCTTTACTTTGCTGTTTCTTTTGCCGCTCAGCCACGTGAATCGCGTTCGGCTCCTATCAATTTATTCTTGAATTGCATTTTGAATTGCAATTGATTACCTGAGTCTGAGTCCAGTAAGTAGATCTGATGCGGCATATCTGAGTATTGAGCGCCACCATCATTAGCGCCATTACCAGCAACAAGCAGCGATATGGGCGGCCAGAATTCGCGCATGGTGCGCGAGATCGTGGAGGACTCGATGTACATCATCCGCCAGACGAACCGCCAGACGTACGATCGCAGCGTGAGGGCGCACCAGGAGGTGCAGAGCAAGATCGAGGAGCTCCGCGAGATCAACAAGCAGATGATCCACTCGACCGAGCAGGACGAGACGCGCCAGGAGCTCTTCAAGACCTTCCAGGGCGTCGACACCAAGAAGAAGCAGCTCGACGACGTGGTACGTTTGCATTCGCACAATTGAATAGATGCATAGTTCGCGAAGGTGCTAACGCATTGAGGAACATGGATTTTGGTGCGGTCGTTATTGCGGAACAGGTGAACGACTTTGCCAAGCAGTTTGAGCTACCGAAGAGCTACCAGAAGATCGCGGACGCGCACCGTGCAGAAAAGGAAAAGCTCAAGGAGGCAGCAGCGGAAGCCATGAAGAAACCATAAGGAGCATTAACTCATACAATTTTTTATACTGAAAGGATAACAGAAGCGTGTTCGTTTGGTCATGTTGTTTGATACATGGAGACAACAGCGCAGAAATTACATATACACATGCGTCGGCAAGCTCTCGTTTAAAAAATCTACGGCGGAGTCTGCTCAGCTCTGTTGTGGTGCGTGTGGACCGCTTCTCGAGCGGTAGTATTATACATCGCAGTGGTGGCGGATCCACGGGTGGCTGAGCAGCTCCTCTAGCGCGATGCGGTCTTTCGGCTCTTTCCGCAGAATTTTGACTAATAAATCTCTCGCGGCTGGCGATACGTGGGATGGGAACTTGAGGTCGATCGTTGCGATCCGCTTGTATGTCTCCGTGTTGCTCTCTGCCTCAAACGGCGGGTTGCCGACAATGAACTCGTACATGAGGATCCCGAGCGTCCAGATGTCCACATGCTCGTCGTGCGGCCGGTTCTCGATCATCTCGGGCGGTAAATAGTCGAGCGTCCCACACAAAGTTGTTCTCCGCGAGGACGGCGCGTGCACGGACCATCCAAAGTCTGCGATCTTGAGCTCCCCGGAGTGGCCGACGAGCAGGTTCTCTGGCTTGATGTCGCGATGGATCACGTGCTTGCTGTGCATGTAGATGAGTGCGCGCGCAATTTCCTGAACGTACAACGCCGATTGCTTTTCGGAAAACCGCACGGCTTTCATCAGTTTCTTGTACAGTTCGCCCTGTGGCGCGTATTCGATGATGAGGTACACACGCTTGGCATCGTAGAAATAGCCGTACAGCCGCAGAATGTTCTTGTGGCGGAGATGCGACTGGATCTCGATCTCGCGGCGCAGCTGGTGCTCGACGCTCGACTTCATCAACTGCGCTTTCTGCAGCACCTTCAACGCGATCACGTACTTGGATTTCTTCTCGCGCGCCAAGTACACATTGCCAAACTTGCCCTTCCCGAGCGGCTTGCCGATATCGAAATCGCTCAGCTTCCACGTCTTGTTCATCGATGTCGTGGAGCTGCCACCGGTAGCAGCGCTAACACTCGCTGACGAAGCTGACAGCGGCGCTGTAGTCGATGCAGAAGACGACGTCGTCGATTGGTTTGATGTCGGCGCAGATGCTGCTGCTGGCGCACTCGTTGTATACGCGCTCACCTTGTACTGTGTCGCACTGCTACTGTTTGTCGCTGTCGCATGGCTGCGATACTGCGGCTTCTCTCCATTCGCGTTCTGAGTCCCTGCTGCTGCTTTCCGTGCCTGCGCATCGCGCGCGACACTGCTCGTGTATTTCTTCGTCCCTGTCGTCGCGCTACTGCTGCTCATGGACGCGAACGTCGGTACTTTGGCCGCGAGCGCCGCCCCGCTGGCGCTGGTTGTGACCGACGACCCGCCGAAGAACTGGGACGGCGGCGCGTGCGCGCGCGTGGTGCCGAAGCGGTTCTCCTTCTCCGCGTCAAAGCGCCGCATACCTGGATCCGCTTATTCGTCGTGTGGGCTAGGAGGAGGAATAATAAAGACGGGCGGGCGGCGGCAAATAATAATAGGGAATCGTGATCCAAAAAACGCTGTTTAATTCGAACGCTCGGAATTAGTAGAAAGGGAGGCAGAGAGGGCTTTTGAAAATTCAAACCGACTGAGCAAATTAGCACACTCTTGCCGGATTATTTAGTATTATTTATGCTTACTATCCGTAAATACAGGTATAATATGATATACAATGTATATTTTATGGTAAAGTATACAGTATATGTGTATACTAGTTGTTGCACTCCTTTTCTAAATGCGTGTGCGGCACTAGTACCGGGGCAATCATGGCAAACGACGGAGGAAGCGCCGACGCCGCCGCCACCGCGCGCAAGCGGAAACGCAGCGCGCAGGGCTGCGTGAACGAGGAGAACGACGTGCTGGTGGAAGAGCTCAAGAGGGTCAAGGCACGCGTGCGTGAGTCGTCGCACTTGGCGTCCAACTACAGCCGCGCGATCTCGTCTATCATGCACCACGACGCCGTCATCCGCAACGCGAGCCAGGCCAAGCAGCTCAAGAACATCGGCAACTACATCGCGAACCAGATTCACTCGATCCTGCGCAAGAAGCAGCTCCTAATAGAGAGCAATCCTCATGACGGCGACGGCGGTGGCGGTGGTGAAGCTCGTGATGCGGCAGCGGCGCTCCAAAGACTGCACAAGCAGCATCAGCAGGCCAAGGCGCAAAAAAACCCTCCGGCTGCAGCCACGACTGCAAATGAAGCGCAACTTGCAGCACACGCGCCCATCGCGACTCGTGTGAGCTCTGAGAATGCGCAGAAGGAGTACGCGCCAGCGTATCGCAAGCGTACGTATGCATGTCTTTTGCCGGAAGAGCTACGTTTCGTGTTTTGCGTGGTGGTGCTAAATTGCTGAAATTGTTTGTCTATGCTGATTGTAGAACCGTGGTACGTTATCAAGGTGATGGATCAAGAGAACGCGAATGCAGAGGCGGGAGCTATCTCCGTCGAGACGCTGCTGCTCAAGATGCAGCAAGTTGGGGTAAGCGAGTCCATGCGTGATCTATTATCGTGTCTTGACCACGCTGATTCTTTATGCGTGCTCTATTACAATTGAACTGCAGTACGATGGGAGTTTGCCAAAGCTCAAAGCTTGTATCCAGTCATTGTGTGGTACCCACGAAGTTGTACGAAGAAGCTCGGCTGGGCTGCTGTTCTTGTCCGAGAAAGGGAATCGAAGCGTCAAACTCTGTCCAGGTTCGTTGCCAGCGCCGTCGTCGGCACCAACACAGCCACCTCAGCAAGCTTCATTAATTACCAGTAGTAGTGCGCCACCACAATCCACTCTGTCGAGTTCAGCTATAGCATTGCCGCCGGTATCGGAGTATCCATCTACACCTACCCGACCGACGCCTCATGTTCCTCATGTTCCTCGTAGCAATCCTGCGCATCCGAGTGTCGTCTGCATCGAACTTTCTGACTCGGAAGAGACGGTAAGCGACCACGAGGCTTCGGGGTCAGAGGCTGAAACAATCCGAGCGAGTTCCAGTCCAGTGATTACCGACAGTTTTGAGTACGAGCCAGACGAAGAGCCTCCGCCATACCTGGAGTCTCCACCTGCAGCAGTCGAGAAACCACCCAGCAATATTTATACTGAGTACGAGATAGTTGCGGCTTCAGATGAGTGGGAACTGGTGTTGATTCTGGATCATCGCGAGATCCTATCTCGTCGCAATCGAAGCATCTTGGAGCGTAAGCTCCTCGAGCGGAACGTGACGTGTGAAGTGCGGTCTCTAAATGTCGGCGACGTACAATGGGTAGCGAAGCGATACCGAAATGGCGATGTACAGGGTGCGTGTTGCGTTGACATACTGACGAGGCGCGTCTTGTCGGTGAGCGATGTGAGCCTGACACTTGCGGTCGGTGTTTACTCTGTAGAATTTGTGCTGAATGCGATCGTTGAGCGAAAAGAAATGCGTGATCTGTCGGGTAGTATCATCGACCGCAGGTATGCCTTCACCTTCGAGCAGCATTCAACACATCACATCGAAAGCTAATGTGCCAAAACTCGTGCTGGATGTAGATACACGGAGCAGAAAGCTCGTCTACGTGCCAGTGGATTAACTCACATCATCTACCTGGCGGAAGGATCGTTCTCCCAGCAGACTACTGTTCGATCAGGAGGACTACAGACGGCGCTTTGCCGAACGCAGGTGCAGAACCAGTTCTTCGTGCAATTTTGTCAGAATGCAGACGAATCGGTGGCTTTTCTGGCTGGTGTGCATGCCCGTTTGCTGGCAAAGTTTCCCTGCGATAAGTGCCGGAATACAGAGATGCCATCACTCCAGCAACGATCTGGCTGCCAATTACCGATGCAAGCAACCCAACGCGAATTCGAAGAAATGTTTTGTCGTCCAGCTCAAACCTTCTCGACGTTTAACGCACTCTTTCGCAAAAAGACGCAGTTTACCGTTAGCGAGATCTACCAGATGATGCTGATGCAGGTTCCTGGGTTCAGCGCCGCAAAGACTGTTGGTGTCACGTCCACTCATTCCACGTTCCGCCAACTTCGAGATGCGCTCTTGGACCACGAACACAGAAGCAAAGACGAACGCGTGGAGAATATACGATGTGGGGAAACCCAACGTCGTCTCGGTGTCAAGTCGCGGGAATGCCTTTCGTATTTATTAACTTCCGCGATGTACAACGACAATGATGCGGCATCAGCAGTACCACACGAATAACCCATTGTCCACTGCAAGGGTACTTACTAGAGCGCTCGAAGTTGTTGAATGACGAGCTGGAAGGCGTTTTCACATGGCTCTTGCTCGGCTGCAGTGTACGTTTGATCCAGCAACGCCTTGAGACTCTCGACAGCGTCCAGCAAGTTGCGCTGCAACATGCCAGCGCGTTTTTTGTCAGTCCAGGATCCATTATGTACATAGAAGAATATCGAGTGCCTTGAAGACAAAGCAACAGGAAAATCGTACCTGAACCGGTTTAAATAGAATGGTCTCCGTGGACGAATTTCGCAGGTAGAGATGGATCGTGTTTAGGATCTCGGGCAAGTCTGTCTGGAGCTTCGCCGACACGTTTTGCAACGTCTTGTTGATTTCATCAGGGGAGGCAAACTTGCATTGTCGGAAATCCAAGAGCGCGTTGCTCTTGACCGCTCTCGCCTGCAAGGCAGCGATCTGCTTCATCATCGTCAGCAGCGGCTGCGCAATCTGCTGGAGCACGGCGTCGATGAACGACGTGCAGCTCTTCTTGAGCTCTTGCTCCAGTTCTTTCTTGACGTCGGACGTTTTCTCCTGGATCTGTGGAATCGCATTCGTGAATAAACCGACGAGTGCGTTATCCTGCATCGAGAACGAGAAGATTGTCGAGATCTCCGACAGCAAATGGCTCATCGCGTCGGCACTACTCGTAAAGTCCAAAGCCTTGTTTGTCAGCGAGAACTTGATGTCAAACGGCGTGATCTGCTCGCGCAAGGTCAGCAGATGCTTGACGAGGAACAACGTTCCGTGCAGGGCACCTTTCGCTACCGTCAGGTCAGCTGACGCCATTTTCAGCGAGACTGTGCAGATTTGAATCGCATCCTGGGCTAATTCTTCGAAGATCTCCATCTAGAATTTGCAAGCAGTTGTTAGCTAAAAAGACACTAAGAGCCAAACGTTTCAGATGAGAATATGCATCGATGTCGCCCCACGTACATTGACGAAATGGTATACTTTCGATAGACAAAGCAACGTGTGCTCGAGCGCTGGGTACCAGGTCGCGTACATTGATGCCGAAGGGTTCATGAGCTTGTTCGGGTAGTCCAAATCGGCGGCCTCGGGCGTGAATCCTTCGATCTCATCGCGAATGTACTTTTGCATGCACAGGATCAGCCGCTCCTGCGCATCCTGGATCATGCGATGCATCACGGGTTCAACAAAGCCAACGACTGCCGCGCGCGGCTGAACGATACTCTCAATGACCTCACTTTTCAGCACCTGAATGATCTCACAGAGCACTTCAAGGTCCTTCTGCTGGATCATCTGCGGCCGCACGACGCTGTACAAGAGTCCGCTCAGTTGGAAGATCATGCGTCTGCTCCACACACACACACGTCCATTGTGAGGAAACGATTGCAAGCAAAGCATCAGCAAGCATATATAGGGCAAAAGCGAGGTTCGTACTCAAATGGCGTCTCCTGGCCCTCATCCTCATCCTGGTCGTCGTCACTGAGCGCGTTGTGGAACACAAACAGCGCATCACGCGGTTCTTTCCCAAAGAGCTTGAGAAAGAGGCGAAACTCGGCGTCACACACTTTGACCAAATACGCACAGCTCACACGCAACTGCGAGGGAGAGAAACGGCCCACCAGGATCATAGCTACAAAGTTAGATAATATGGATGCCGCAGAGTGAGGAAGCGCTAACTTACCAGATTGACAATGTCGGTCGACTGACTCGTGGCTTCAAATGACAATGAGAGCGCGGACGAGAGCAACTGCACGCGCTGATTCACGTACGCGCTGCACACTTCACTCAGCGCCAGGACGTTCGCAGACGTGGCCGTAGGATTCGACATGGCCGCACTGGACGTCGCCAATCGCTCCAGTTGCTTCGCGACCGCAGTCAGTGCCGGCGCGACGAGCTGGAAGTTCACGTAATGCGCCGATGCTTCGCCGACTTCGATAGAAGAACTTGCTGGCAGGCTGCTACTGGCATTAGCCTTTGCAAGTGCCTCGTAGACCGCGTCCTTCGCTGTATCCAGGCCGTTGACTGCATATTCCTTGAGGCACTGAATGCCGCCGGCAGTCAGCGTGCGGTACGCTTCAATGTAGCACACCGAGTCACGGTATTCAAGCTGGCAAAGGACGTAAAATGTGAGCCCAACGACAAAAGAGAACTTCAATATGCTGCTGCTACGCACATGTTGCTCGAGGTACGCGACGCACGCGTCGATTTTCTCGAGCGCTTCTTCAAACGCCTTGGTCGTCGGGTCGATGTTGCGCTTGTGCTGGAAGACCTGCACCGGTTGCTGGCGCTGCTGCTGAGCCTGCGGCTGCGCATGGACAACTCCACCTGTCGTCATCGCGGTGTTCGCATTCGATGAAGCAGACGCGAACTTGACGCCAAAGCCCAGCGTCTGTGCAACCTTGTCGATCGCCGTGAAGTGCGGCATCGGCGCCGCGATCACGTCTACGCGCGTGTTCAGCGCCTCCACCTGCTGCAGAATGTTCTCGAAACTGTCGTATAGCGCCTGCGTCTTGGACGCGACTTGCGCGTGGCTCACTTCCATTTCTTCCACGAGCGCAAACGACTGATGCGCGTGCGAGTACATCTCGCCCCACTCGGCCGCGCACGCGTCCACTTGGACCGCAAAGCTCGCCAGCGTGGCGTCCCCAGCAGCAACAAAATCAGCACCTCCCCCCTCCATCGTCGTCTCGCTCTTGCTCTCGAGAGAGCGACGCAGGGAATCGGCGATGTGGCGACTCAGAAACTCCTTCATCGACGCTGCCGCGAACACGTCATTGTCTCCCCGCGCTCTCTCGTTGTGTAGCGTCTGCTGCATAATGAGCGCGTTGCTCTCCGCCTGCGCGCGCAGCTGCACCTTGCGCTCGAGCGCGTGCAGCAGTGCCTCCTGCTTGACGCTGAGCTTCACGTCCTTGACGCTCGAGAGCGCCGCCACGTCCGCCATCTTGCTCTCCCCTTTTGCAGACCTCTTCAAATATGTCAAATATGGGCAACTCCCTTGCCTCTTCTAGGTTCGCATTAATTGCAACCATATGTGATTAATGCGCACTTAGTGATTGTACGTCAGTCTGTGCACAGCATTAGTTAGCCATTTCGAGGTTCGCATACCCCGGTATCAAGAGCGTACTTCAGATACGTACTTAACTGCATACTTTAGCAGAGCAGCTCTACCTATAAAGTAATCGTCACACAGAGTCTTTCGTCGAAGTCGAAAGAAACAAAGATGACGAGCATCGCGCACACGAAGGCGCTCGCCGCTATGTCTGCGCGCTCGCTGCGAATCGCCGCGGCCCGCTTCGCATCGGCTGCGGCCACTGGAGAGGCTTCTGCGGCGGAGGGTCGCACTGCTGCTGCAGGCACCGCACCGCGCCGACCCAACTGGTTGGAAGAGAACTGCGGCGATGTCCCGACGCATCCGCGAAAGCAGGACGACGAGATCAGCGAGATGCTGCGCGGCGGCCACGCGATCCAGGTCGCGCACAACGAGTTTTTACGCGCAAAGGTGTGGATTTGGCTGCACAAATTGTTGTATACTATGCGGCATTGACATGGGTTCTGATGTGTGCGTGACTGACTGCGCAGTTGTCGAGTGCCAGACGCGGTGGCGCTACAGCCTACGATGAGGCGCATGTGCAGACGCTCCAGGTATGCCTATTGAAGCATTTATACGCGTTTTCTCTATTTAAACGTTAGCTTTGATTGTATGGCGTGTATAATGCGTATAGGAGCTGAAGGCTGTGGAAGAAAAGGCGATCGAACGTATCGAGAACGCTGTCAAGGAACGCGGCTTTCGATTCCGACCAAGCGCGTTGATCCCACTGGTGCAATGCAGCAATGCCGTTGTCGGTAAGTCTTCTTTTACTGCGGTTAACAAGCATTATGGCGCATTGTGTTGACGTTGTACTCGCCGTGTATGTGCAGGCGGCGCGCTCACTCTGTTTGGCGAGAACGTGAGCACTTCCTACGTGACGGGGGTCAAGATCGCGATCAGCGACTATTACAACGACCAGATCCGCGAGATCTACGAAAAGAAACCAGAGCAAACCGAACTTAAAGAGGTAAATATTGTATTGTTTTCTCTTTCGCTGCTTCAGTATTGAAGAAGGCGTTCTTTGTGTGTATCCAGTTGTTCAAGACCGCCAGAGATGAAGAGCTCGAGTTCGTCGACGCACACACTCCCGATGCGCTGGACCCGAACAGCAAAGAAGAAGACTCGAACTCTGTGGTCACGTTTGCGAAGGCGTCGTCCAAAGTGCTGCTCCAAATCTCGAAGACCGTCTAAATGCGAGCCTAGCAATCCACTTTCGAAAATGGCAATTTATCAACACACATAAATGTGGCTTTTTGTTTAGGAACATGGACGTCTTATTTGGCTATCACTCTGCCGACTTAAAGAGCAATATGTAGTGCTGGTCGGCCTGGAAGAAGAGCAGGAACTGCGTGTCGTACGCGATGGAGCAGCCGAAGCGCTTGCCGACGATGCAGTGCCACGTTTGACCGTGGCGCTGGTCAAAGTACTTCTTCATGTCCGTCGAGATGTCCTTCTCGATCGCGTTCGGATTCGCCTGCAGAAACTCGATCAGGTGCGCGACGGCCTCGTCCTTCAAAGACGTCGCCAGCTCGAGCCGCAGGACCGTGATCTTGGGGGTCTTGACCTCGACCTCGCCGTCTCCGCCTGGCGTTGGCGCGGCGCCGCCGCCGTCGTCCATGCTCGCTGCCTTGTTTGCATCCGGTGGCCCCATTCTATCGACAGCAGTTAATGTGTGCGCTCGGCTCTCGGCCGGTGTCTAAATGTGCCACATTCGGCAAGCAGCGCATTACTTGGGTGTGCCCCTTCATTTCTTCTTCCACGGATTGCTTCTTTGATGTGTCTTTTTATGGCATGATACCTCAAAATAAGCGCTTATTTTTACGTGTTTATGACCTCGATCGCATAATTCAGCACTATGTATCTCCACCCAATGTTTTGTCTAAAATTGAACATAAATCGGCTGCAATTTGTACAGGTTACCACGGTACGGCCTCTTTTTAATCTAAAAAACAGCATCTACAATAACGGGACAAATTATTTCTACTGTCGCCTGGGTCACCACCACCCCATTTGCCCCACTTGCCCAAAATCGTTGCTGTACCGTTCCGCCTCTTCCATTTTATATAAACACCAAAGACATTCACATTCACTCACCAGGGAGGAGGGGCTTCTATTTAAACGCCGCCAGCCGTTGCCGTTTGCTGCCTGTCGGAGCTGCTCCAAATGGCGCTGCTGCTTTCTTGGCCGACGCCGCCGCCGACGCGCTGCTCCAGTACTTGCGCTTGACGCGGTCCACCGTGCGCGTCGAGTAGAGCTCGAAGAACGACGACACGGTCGACGACACGCACGTGTAGCGTCCCGCCGTTGCGCCAACGCTGCTGCTGTTGTCGTCCATGCGCTCGGGCAGACGTGTGTACACAAAGACACGGAAGCAGAACGGGAACGTCTGTGCGGGCGCCGAGCGCGTGGCCTTGCGCTTCTTCTTGAGCATCGGCTGCACCTTCCAGACGTCGGGCAGGAAGAACCACGTGCTGCGCACCATGGACTCGTCGTCGCCCATGGGAGCGCACTGCAGAGGCGGCGTACTGCTGCTGCTGCTGCTGCTAGTAGACGCTGCTGTTGTTTCATAAGCAGGCGCGTCGGGATTGCCGGGGATTCCAGAGCTGATGCTGTTCTCGTGGCGGAAGTTTTCGCAGTTCATGGACGCGAACGTCGTGCGTCTCTCTTGCATCTCGACGGCTTGGAAGCAGCCGTAGCGGAACTCTTCGAACGCCGCGGAGCTCGTGAACACTGGCGGAGGCGCAAGTTCTTCGATGAGATCCGTATTGTCGCGCTGCGGGACGCGCTCAAAGCGACCGAGAACGAACAGTTCCTGCGAGCTTCCACCAGTTCCACTGGCACCGACACCGTACTCGTACTTCATATGCTGTCCTGAGGGCACCGAAGGCAACGACGCGCTTCCATAGGCATCAGCGGAGGATTGGTGGATGAGAGCTTTCGCGACCGCAGCTCTTCTTGATGACGAGGATGGCGACGGGGCTACTTGCTCTGCAGCCTTGGCGAAGACATGGCAGTACACAGGTCCGCGGCACACGCCGACGCTCGAGTGCTTCCGGTTGTTTATCTTCATCGAGTAGAAGTCATTGTGCTCGGGACAAACGGGGAAGCATTGCAGGTTCTTGCGCCCATTTTTCCAGTAGCAGTCATTGAGTACCGTCACAAGGCGCACCTCAGCATAGAAATTTGCCGACGAAGGCGGCAGCGCAGCTTTGTCCATAGAGTTAATTGTGTGTTGGCTCGCTGAAGCTCCTAATGGCATCTTCTGATCTGCTGACGACCGGCCGCGAAGCACACGTGGCACATCTTGAGAAAGCTGCTTGGAGGTGATTTTTTCCAGATGAAGCGAGTGCTTGCGACCTTCGATCCCAGGCTGAGGTTCCTCGCGCCACGCTCCGTCTCGTTGCGATCGACCGTGGAAATCGAGTTCCGAATGCTGCAAGCCCAGTCCATTGGTGGTGCCTTCAAAGTGAGCTGTGAGCTGCGGGTGATTCTGGTGGTGGATGAGCTGATCGACGCCATTATCCATTGCATTTGTGTCGATGCCGTGGGGAAAGAATACCTGCTGGTGCTCATGCTGTTCTAGATGGTGAGGACTGGTGGTGTCTGGAGGGTGCTGGTGACTCAAGTGTAGATTGTGGAACTCGTTGTTGTTCAGCTCCATGCCGGCAAACATCATCTCAGGCTCTCCGTGATGCACAAATGGCACGAAATGTCCCACTTGCGCTGGCGAGGAAAGCCCCATTGACGGCGACGGAGCATGCTTCCCGTGCTCAGCATAATGGGGATTGAAGCCAAAGTGGCTCTCGGGATCCGCGTCAACAGGCATCACAGCATTACCCCCATTCGAGTTGTGCTCAGTCATCCAGCACGTTCCAAAGTAAGGAAGTGTGCAATTGGCTTCACACATGGTGTCACTGGGAAAGTTCGCGAGCGGATCTTCAACTTGGCAGGGCGTATCTTGGTAGGATGTCATGCACTCGTCTTCAATCAGTGCTGGGCAAGCCCAGTCCGAGCTGCCGAGTCGCTCGTGCTCGCTTGCCTGGTAGCCGTACATCTGTCCGTGATGAATGTTATGGCCATGAAGGGGCTCGGATGCTACGTACGACGACGGGTGCTGTTGGTTCTTACCAAACGAAGATGGAACAACCACGCGGGAGCTCCATCCGTCGAGGAAATCCCCCAACGAAGCCTTGCCGCCTTCCGACAAGTTGGAGATCGAGCTCTTGCGCGCCGACACATCCCCCATGGCGACGGGGAATTGATGCGACGTTTCATATTGCATTTGGCTTCAAGAATGCTCGACTTGGGGTTTTGGAAGTGACGGTGAGGAGGGGCGTGGAGGCGATGGTTTGTGTTTCAGCGACAACGAATCTTCATAAATGCGATACGAGTTTCACTTGCTGGTGGTACGTGAAAGCCTCGCGCGCGCTGCTGGTGCTGAGTCCGTGGGTGGCTGGGTTCCGATATCCTTGTTCCGCCTAGTGAGGTGGCGTGGCGTGTGGACTGTTGCGTGCGGAAAGGGGTTTAAAGGATGGGCGACATGTAAGTGCCTGTATTGCGAAAGGGTCCACTTGCGATCTGGTTTCGGGCGTTTAACGGGTTTTTGTAGGCCGAGTTCAAGTGTTCGACGGCTGCCGCACTGTGGGTGCGAAGGCAGAAAAACGGGTCGTCTCTCCTGTTGGCGCCGTTTTCCCAGATTGCTTGCACCCCCTTCCCAGGTCGACACCGTGATTGGTCAGAACGACGCTGGCGGAGTGAATATCCAGACATGTTGGCGCGACATTACGATTTCCATGGAATATTGCGCGCACGCTTTAAGCGAGGTGAGGTACTGCTGTTCATTGGCTGCTACTGCTGCCTCGCTTCAGTTTTAAACAGCCGCCTGAAAAAACGAAAAAGGTGGCCGACCTGTTACGAGGTCTCAAAAGATCGGCAGACTCAGTCATGGAAGGGGGACGTATCCGAGGTAACCCCAATCCTGCGTTATCATCCATCGACTGGAGCCATCCTTCGTGGTTTCGTTCGTCGTCATTCACACGGGCGTTTGAGATGTGCGCTGCCGTGAATTCTGAGCGTTTCCGCGTGAATTCGCAATGCACGATGTTTGCACAAATTGGTCCATGCGCACGTAAGTTCAAGTAGGAACAGAAAAGGCCCGACACACGCGTCTCATTGTTGGACAACATAGCATGGTCCAGCAGAGTGACTGACGAAGGGGGAAAGAAATCAAGCAAGGAGCAGAAGGCAAGCAGCCTTTGTATCAGATTGCGTGAGAAGACTTGGGCGGCTGGAAGAGCTTTTGTTTACAGGCGACACAAGCAATCTTCTCGTGAAGCTAGTGGACAATGTGCACACGTTTGTCAAGGTGTCTTCCTGCAGTGGCGACAAAGACGTGCGACCTGTTGTCAATGAGTCGTGGCCATTTGAATGGAAAATTGAATGGAAAACCATTGTTGACATTTTTTGTGTATTTGGCACAGATAAAACGACATTACTACCAATATGTAGAATGCAGACGACAGCAAATGCATGCAGAGATAAGAGGATGTGGTTATTGACCCGCGACGGATCAGTCAGTCTCAGAGAAAGCTTGGGCTTCGGCGGAAAGCAGAACATAAGCACTAGACGAGTAGTAGTCGTTGTAGGCTGACGAGTACTGGCATTCTTGGGTTTCCGTCGTGGCCGGGCAGACCGAGATACCTGTGTATGGGTCGTCGAGGATCACGCGCGTGCGGCGCTGGAGTCCATAGTCGTCGCAACCTTCGGACCAGGCGCTCCATGGGCCAACAGAGCACGCCACATTGGCGCACGAAGACGTTTGCACAAGAACAGGGCAAACTGTGCCGCCGTTGGATGGCTGCACGATCACTGTGCGAGTACGTGATCGCGGCAGACTCTTCTTGTTTTCACACTTGGACCAAGTAGACCATGCGCTTGTCACACAGTTCACAGGTGCGATCGTGCACGCCACTTCTTCGGTCAAAGGCAAACACGGAATGCCACCATATTTCGGTTCTGTGAGGCAGACACGAGTGCGCTTCATCTTCAGCTTCACAGGATCGCAATTCCCCCAGTTGCTCCATGGTCCCAGCACGCAGTCCACTGGATCGCATTTGTCTTCCTCACTCATGTTTGTTGGGCATGCAGTGCCACCATACAATGGAGAAGTGACCACTGAGCGCATGCGTGTCTTCTTCCCGGTCAACGAGTCGCACGCCCATGGACTCCAATCGCTCATTTTGCATGCAACAGGTTCGCATTGGCCATAGTCTGTGAGTGCAGGACACGCATCTCCACCGTACTGAGATGGGATCATTACAGGACGAGTGCGTGATTTCAAGCCCGTGCTCTCGCAGGACGACCATGGACCCCACGCTCCAGGAGCGCAGTGTACTGGATCACAGTTGGTCTCATCGGTTAGGCTTTCACAAGCAGCGCCTCCATATTTGGGCTCTTGCAAGACAGAGCGCGACCGATACTTCTTCCCAGTAGTAGCGTTACAGCTTCCGTACTCATTCCATGTGCTTACGGCGCAATTGACCGGCTCACATGGTTTTTCCTGGGTAAGCTCGGTAGGGCATGGCAGGCCGCCGTAGAGCGGGTGCCGAGTGATCCCCCGAGTGCTGGTCCTGACGCCAGTGGTGCTATCACACAAACCAAAGTCGGTCCAGTCCGTGACCGCGCAGTTGACTGGGTTTGCACGCTCTGTGTCGATATCCTTCTCACATTCCTTCCCACCACGAACTGGGCGCTGAAGCGTAGTACGCGTGCGCGTGCGAATCCCGGTTACTTCGTCGTAGGACGTCCACTCACCCCACTCACCCTGGATGCAGTCAACTGCAGGACATGCTCTCGACTGCGTCAAACTAGTGCACGTCGATCCACCATACAGAGCAGGCTGCGTGACCTGGCGAGTTTGAATTTGCGTAGGTGTGTCGTCGGTGCATGGCGTCCAGTCGCTCCAGTCACTCACAGCGCAAGGAACTGCGTCACAAGTGGCTTCTTCAAGAAGCGGAGGGCACTTGACACCTCCATACAAGTCCTTTTGAATGATTGGTCGACTACGCGTCTTTTTTCCGCAGCTGTGGTCACACGCGGACCACTCTCCCCACTCACCGACTGTGCAGTCCACAGGCTCGCAATCTGCCGACTGCGTCGTCTCTGGACATGATGATCCCCCATAGAGCGGGCTTTTGAGGATTGGCCGCTTCTTGTATCTCTTGCCGCACGAGACGTCGCATTCCGACCATTCTACACTCCAGTCTCCAAGTGCACAGTCGACTGGATCACACGGAGTTAGTTCTTCGAGCACTGGGCAAGCCGTACCACCATGCACTGGACGTGTCGTAACTGTCCTCGTACGACTCTTTTTGCCGCAACTCGCATCACAGGACGACCACGAAGTCCAATTACTCACCGCACAGTTTACAGCATCGCAAGGTGCTTCCTCCGTAGTTGCTTCACACGCTTTCCCTCCATAGAGCGCCGGCGATATAATCTTACGCGTACGCGTTTTTTTCACGTCGGACAGACCACAGGTAGACCATGAAGACCATTGATCCATCACGCACGGAACGGGGTCGCAATCTGCGTCTTGGGTCAAGCTAGGGCACTTGTTACCACCATATTTGGGCTCAACAGTGATCGAACGAGTCTGAGTTTTCTTGCCAGTAACCGCATTGCATGCACCCCACGGTCCCCATCCAGAGACTTGGCAATTCACAGCCTCACAAACAAGCTCATTCTCAAGGTCGGGACATTTCGCCCCGTTGTACTTCGCGGAACGAATGACCTTTCTCGTTTTCTTCTTCTTCCACGAGGTTGCATCGCAGCTCCCGTACTCACTCCACTCACCAACAATGCAATCCACTGGATCGCAATCCTTGGTTTCCGTCGGCTCCAGACATGCGTCACCTCCATGACGAGGCTTCTGTGTGATGGACCGTGTGCGAGTGCGCTTTCCGCAACTTTCGTCGCAGCCACTCCATTCGCTCCACTCTCCAACAATGCAGTTCACATGTTCACAATTTTTTTCCTCTTGCAACTGTGGGCATGTGTTACCTTTGTAAAGAGCGGGTTGAGTGACAATACGCGTCCGACGAGTCTTCGGATCATCGCTATCACACGTTGTCCAGTCACTCCAGTCACTTACAATACAATGAACTGGGTCACATGAGATCGTTTGGATTAACTCGGGGCAACTGGATCCGTTGTAGAGAGGCTGAGTTGTGATTTCACGGGTGCGACTTCGGAGACCTGTCGCTGGATCGCAAGTCGAATAATCGGTCCAACTCGAGACAGCACAGTGCACAGGGTCGCACACAGCTTCAATGAGCGTGCTACCGCATTCACTTCCGCCATACTTCGGGTTCTTGATAATGTTTCGTCGCTTGTACTTCTTGCCACACGTGTCATCGCATGCAGACCAGTCGGACCACTGTTCTTCAATTTCGCAGTCGATTTTGTCACAAGGAGCTTGATCGACTAGGGATTCGCAAGCTTTGCCGTTACGAACAACATCCTGGACAACGCTTCGAGTACGCGTCTTGTTTTGACTGTCTTCGTCGCACTCCTCCCATGGTCCCCATCCGCCCACAACGCAATCGATTGGAGGGCAATCTCTTGTTTCGGCCAGATTTTCACAACTAGTTCCACTGCGTAGCGGTTCCTGGATGACTGAGCGCTCTCGAGTCTGCGTCGGTGTAAATGCAGTGCATTCCGTCCAGGGACCCCATTCGCTCAATTTGCAGTTCACCGGTGGGCAGCTCTCTTCGTCTTCAGTTGGTACACATGAACCTCCATACATTGCGTCTTTAAGGATCGAACGAGATCGTGACTTTGTGGGTGTCTCCAATGTGCACTCGCTCCACTCTGTCCATTCTCCAACTTCGCAGTTGGCCGACTCGCACACTTCTTCCTTGGTGAGAACGTCAGGACACGCTTCTCCGCCGTGGATAGCACGTTGGGTAATAGATAAAGTTCTCGTTCGTGTGTACGCGGTGGACGAACCGCTCACCGCGCACGGCGACCAGTCCGACCAGTTACCAACAATGCAATCAATGGCTTCACACGGCTCTTCCTCGCGCAGTGTAGGGCAATCCTGAGCATCGACAGGCGTAGAGTAGCTAGAATAGCCATAACCGTTGCTGTAAGCTGTAGGCTGCTGGATAATGTCACGGGTGCGGAAGCGGACAGTAGAATAGTTGTCGCAAATTGACCAGTCAGACCACTCGCCAACCAGACACTTCTGCTCTGGTCTACAACTGCGCTGCTGGGATAGCGCTGGGCACGGCTTGCCACCGTTCGAGTTCGGCATACGCACACTTCTCGTTCTCGTTTGCGTCTCGGTGACCGAGTCGCAATCCGACCAGTCACTCCACTTCGTCACACCGCAATTCACAGCCTTGCAGCTGCTGGTCTCCTCAAGATCTGGGCACTTCTTGCCGCTTCCAGTCGCTGGTAGAACGACCATGCGTGTGCGTTTTCGAGTATTCGAGTACGTATTACAGGGTGAGTATGGGGACCAGCCGCTGACCGTGCAGTCTCGGGGTTCGCATTCGTCATAGCTCTCAAGAGCAGGACACGCACGCCCATTTCGAAACGGCGCAACCTTGATCGATCGCTTCTTCAATCGTTTATTACTGGACATGTCGCACTCAGAATATGCACTCCAATCGCTCACGACACAGTCAACCGGTTCGCCACATGATACTTCGTCCTCCAAAGTTGGGCACAGAGTGCCGCCATCCGATTGCTGTGTGATCACTCGCGTTCGAATCTTCGTCAACGTAGTAGGGTTGCATGCTGAGAAAGCACTCCATGGACCCACCTTGCAGTCGACGGGTCTGCAGCTTACTTTTTCTTTCAAAGAAGGACACTTCGCTCCCTTGCCACTTCTTGGGGTCACGACCGTACGCGTTCGTTCTTTCTTGAAGCACGAGCTCGAGCAAGGTCCGAAATCGCTCCAGTCGCTCACAACGCAGTCCACATCAGGCTCACAGTCGTCATCGTCTACCAATGCTCCGCATTGCTTTCCTCCATACGCCGGCGCTTGAATGACCTGACGAGTGCGGCGTTTCTTGTTAGAATACTTGTCGCACGCACCGAAACTGCTCCACGGCCCAAGCTGGCAGTTAACCGGCTTGGGCTTGCACTCTTTGCTTTGCATGAGTGGTGGGCACTCTTTTCCTCCGCTCTGGGGCTCCGTAATCTTCGTCCTCGTGCGAGTTTGAAGAAGAGATACAGGATCGCAATCACTGTACGCACTCCAGTCACTCACGACGCAGTGTACCGGTTTGCATTTTTGCTCTTCCATGAGCTTAGGACATTTATCACCACCATCAGCTTCTTGCAACACCGTGCGGAAGCGTCTCTTGACGAGAGAGGAGCTATATGCGTCACCTGAGCTCTCACATGCCGAGAATGCGCTCCAGTCACTCACGATACAGTCTGTTGGCGTACAATGTTCTGTTTCTTTCAGCGACGGGCATTTCTCTCCACCATAACGAGCTTTCGCCACAACCTTTCTCGTTCTCGTGCGCGTCTTTGTTTTCTTGCTGCAGGCGCCAAACTCACTCCAAGTACTCACTACGCAATCAATTTTCTCACAATCCACCAATTCTTTCAGCGCCGGACAGCTATCTCCGCCGTATAGTGCTGGCTGCGTCACAGTACGTGTCCTTGTCTTCTTTCCTGTTTTCTCATCGCACGCGCAGAAGTCGGCCCAGTCACTGACTTCACAGTCTACAGGTTCACACGGCGAAATGTCGATCAAGCTACCACACACTTTACCACCATCTTGAGGCGATATGATGACAGATCGAGTGCGGGTGCGCTGCTTTGTCTTCGTGTTGCAGGCACTGTATGCACTCCACTCACTCACTTTGCAGTCCATCACCTGAAGCGGAATTTCTTCAGCCAGTGGTGGGCACACAGCTCCTCCATCGCAATCCTGGATCACCTTTCGCGTTCGTCGCTTCGTTGCCCCGATAATCTGATAACCACTCCATGGCCCAACCTTGCAATCCGTTGGGGTGCACCTCTGCGTATCCACAAGAGCTGAGCATTCTTTACCACTGTACTGAGCAGGGGTGACGATGGTTCGAGTACGTTGACGTAACTTACTAGGCAAGCAAGCTCCCCACGCGCTCCATTCACTCGGTACGCAATCCACTTTATCACAAGGTGCTGAATCGGTGGTCGCAGGGCATGCGGCACCACCATTCTGCGGCTGCTGTGAGATAGTTCGGGTTCGCGTTTTCACTCCGCCGCTGCACGCCCCGAAGTTACTCCACGCGCTCACTTGACAATCCACACACGCAACCGTTTCCGTGAGAGCAGGACACTCCTTGCCTCCATCTTTCGATGGCGTCATGACAGTTCGGCTACGCTGGCGGGTGTTCTTGTACGTATCGCAGGTCGTCGTCCACGTCCAGTCGCTGACGACACAGTCCACTTTGACGATAGGGATTTCTTCAACCAGCGGTGGGCACGCTGCGCCACCATCACAATCTTGGACAATCGAACGAGCTCGTCGCTTCTTGTCCCCAACAACCACGTAGTCACTCCATGGCCCCACAGAGCAATCACGTGGAACACAAACCTGGGTTTCAACAAGCGCCGGGCACGCTGCACCACCATACTTCGCTCCCGTAACCACCGCTCGCGTGCGCTGCTTTTGACCCGCTTTCGAACATGGGCTCCATGCGCTCCAATCCCCCACGGCGCAGTTCACCTTGTCGCACGGAGCAGTCTCAGTGAGGGCAGGGCAGGCGGCACCACCATTCACAGCTGCAGCGGTCACAATTCGCGCTCGCGTTTTCGTTCCAGAGTTGTCATCGCAGGCACCGTAAGGACCCCAACTTCCAACTTGGCAATCAGAGCATGCCACAACCTCAGAAAGTGCCGGGCATGCGGCACCACCATCAGCTGGGGTCACAATCGTTCGTACTCGTTTGCGTTGCTGCTTTACGCCATCGCATGCACAGCTCCAGCTCCAGTCGCTTACAACACAATCCACTTTGACGTACGGAATGACCTCTTCCAGCGCTGGGCACGGGGTACCACCGTCGGCAGGACACGTGATGCTACGCATGCGCTTCTTGAAGCTTCCCTCAACCTGGTACGCGCCCCAAGGACCAACAGCGCAATCCACTGGCGAACACGCCTTGGTTTCCGTGAGCGGAAGACACGCCGCACCACCGTATTTCGCCGGAGTCGTCACTGTGCGAGTGCGCTTGCGCTGCTTGTTGATGCAGGTACCCCAGTCGGACCACGCCGAGACAACACAGTCGATCTTGTCACAAGTCACGGACTCCTTCAACGCTGGGCACGCGTTGCCACCGTTTTCAGCGGCTTGGGTGACCGTGCGGGTTCGCATCTTCGTGCCCGTCTTGTCATCACATGCCGCGTAGGCGCTCCAAGCGCTAACCAAGCAATCCTTTTTCACACACGCAATGGTATCGACGAGCGAGGGGCACGCCGCACCACCATTCGCAGGCTTGGTCGTCACGACACGCGTTCGCGTCTGCTTTCCCGAGTACGCATCACAGTCCGAGTACGCCGACCATGGGCCAACAACGCAGTCTTGCTTCACACTCGGAGTCGAGTACGACCCGTACGAATCCGACGCAGGCGGCGAGTACGCATTCGCTGTACTCGTCGATCCATACGCGTTTGCCGTACTAGTCAGTCCATAGGCGTTCGTCGATGTCGATGTCGACGTCGAGTACGAACTCGACCACAGGCTAGGCAGCCAGAATGTGTCTTCAGAACTTTGAGTCGGCACCGCCGAGAGCAGCACCACCACGCTTGCGAGGAGTGCCGGTGTTCTCTTGGCAAACACCATGGTGGGCACTACTGCGCGCACCAGAGAGTGCCAACAAAGAAGAGCGGCCGAAGAAGACGAGAGAGAAAAAGAACGAGTTCACTTGAGTCGCGCGCCCACGAGTGAATCTGGCTGTCGGCTTGGTGTCGCGTTCAGGAATGACCTATGAAAGCCACGCCGTCGGGATTTTTCGCCAGGGCCACCACCACCAGGAGAGAAGAGCCACTGCAGCGGGATCGCATTCGCGGTTGGGGACCCATGGCACGCGTTGTCCGCCGTCCATTCGACCATGATACGCTCGTCTTGACTATCAAATCGATCTCCAAACGACTACGCATCAAGAAAAGCATGGAAAACTTTTTTGGTTTGGGCCAAATGGCTAATTTAATGAGGCGCATGAAGCGTCGCTTACCACTCACACGAACAGGCGCGGCCTTTCACACGGAGCAAATGCGGAAAATCGGGGCGAGGGCGAGTGGACGAACGCCGTCTCCATATTGGGGCTTGGACGCTTGAAGCGCGTCTGCGGGTGGCGCGATCTTTCCGTGGTTTGCAGCGCCACGTCGCTTTGCAACGGATCATCCGATGAACAAAACACTCACGCCATTTCTGTGCGTGTGAGCGACCATGGCATGATCACAATGTCCACCTGGAGGTCCACAGATGAACAGTGAGGCGGCGGATCTTCATAACACATCACGCGCCTCTTCGGCAGCAATGGAGGGACCCACCAGCGGGATAATCGCCACCATCGACGCTCGGATTTTACGAACACCATGCCGCTTGTACTGCGCACACGCGACTGCACGCAAGCGTCGTCCGGGGGCTTGAGCTGGATATGCAGAGGAGCATCATCGTGCCTCTCGAAACCTTTTCATTCGACGGGCCGAGTCTGTTTGCGGAGACGGCCATCGACCAGCGTCGCTGCATCTCTCCACTCGGGCGCTCCGTACGCCAGAGTGGCACGCTGGTCAACGGCGTCGCGCGTGAATCTGACACGGCGGATAGCGGGAGTAAATATTGCGCTTAGCGCATTCTGATGTCATTTGCACACCGCTTTTTTTTAGTGCGAAATGCGGAACTATTCCGATTACTAGATCCCAGTAGGTGTAGAACTAATTCAACTACAGCAGCACTGTGAAAACGATGCTAAAGCAGTACATGCCAGTAGCTGCATTTTGGGGGATCAATCAATACGTCTGTGTGTCTGGGATCCACACACTCGACTCGACAGGAACGCCAAGAGTTGTCAAAGCCACACTGGTCATCACTTATCGGCGCGTTCTATATTTTTTCTACACGGAGCAACGTGGCATCGACATTGATACGCACGTACGGCAGTGGCCGCCATTTCATCAACGTCCAAATGCTAAGCTGGTGGGGATCAGCATGGCAAGATGGCCACATTCTTCTCCCAAATATCTCGCGTGCAATTGCTCCAGCCACAACGCAGGTGAGTGGCATCCGTTCTCAGACGCCTGAAGAATGCGCGATCACCGCGCTTATGCGCGTTTCCGAGAAGCCGCCACCGGAACTGTATCTTGCATTTTGGAGTCCAGTAAAACGAGGCTCGCACTTCTTACTCCTGCTTGTCGTTTCAGGTCATCAGCGTGTTGTCCCCTGGAGTTAAAGACAAGATGGGTCCTTCGTCCACCACACATGTGGACCTTTGTACTAACTAATTACAGTATGTAACCCAAACTTGATTTACGACCCCAGTGGTAGTACTACTGAAAGTAGTTAGCAGTCTGCCAGCTGTACCCACGGTTGAAAAGATACGCCACTGACGAGCTAAAGACACGAGGGAGGTATCGCAAAGACGCGAAAGGAGCAAGCTTTTCTTTCGCGCTCTCGTCTATGCGATGTTTCTCAAATATTGCCGCGCGTGTTCTTCATGCGCTCGTATACTGGGCGTGCCTCTCATCGCAGAAAGAGCTCCTCCCGTTGGCGTTTAAACAGAAAGATCGGTCATTTTCCAAAACTCCTCGTTCGTAGTGATCGAAGCTCAACCTCAAGCAAGTACTTTCCCCCAATCCAGCATAACGTCTCATGACAGTGGCGCTTCTCAATGGACTCTTCTGTGCTGCTCTGCTGATTGCATGCATGACTCCCGCCGTTTTCGCCCGTGACCTCCCCACTTCGTCTTCGACCGCGTTTGTCCACGTTCAAAACGATGCAGTATTCAGCGTCCAAGGACCAGTGTGCAGCGGTGATGCGGGCGGCCAACCTCTTGGATGGAACTGCCCGAAAAAGGGCGACAGCGCCATTGACAGCTGCATGAAGGGGATCAAGAGCTTCACTGACGGTGTTAGCAAATGCGTCGCACCCGTGGATGCTGAATGCCGCGTGATTGCGGAAACAGGAGCGTGGGGCTGTGCGTGGCCGATCAAAGCGACCAATGCGGACAGCTCATCGTCGCCGGAAGTGGCCGCTTCAACACTCGGCACTCCATCGGAATCGGCTCCTACCCCAACGCATTCTCTCAGATCGTCCACCAGTACCATCGCACTCTCAGTTGACGCCTCCTCCACCACGGGTAGCCAGACCACGAGCTCTGCGCTCGTGTGGATTGGATCTGCTGCTGCAGGCGCTGTCGCTGTTGCTGCCATCCTCGCGGCGGTCATCATCTCTAAGAAGCGAAAAGCAAACACGCAGCGTAAATCCAGTGAAAGCGGGCTCGCTGACATCGTGATCACACCGGAAAATGCACCAGTGGTCACCCCGAAGACGTCCAAGACCGTATTCGTGTACACGGCTCATATATAAGCGCCGACGTGCTTTACTTTGACATCATCGGATGATGTACGTAGCTTTGTTGTCAGGGGCAGTTAGTTGGCTCTTCGTCTCCTATTTATTACTATAGCATTCCCCAAGAAACAAAGCAAACAAAACCAAATAAAAACAAACCATTCACCTTGATCGTCCAGATCCAAGGCCAACAAGGTAATAAAACAAGTCTTCATCGTTCTTATTAAGTTCTTTTTTCTGTATTTGTCAGTCAGTTACTTAGCACCCACATAGCAGAAAAAAGCAGTAAGCATACAAATGTGGGAATGAATACAGCACCACCAACCATTTTGATGACAGCGGCGGCGTAATTTCTTTAGCAAAATCTAGGCTCTTCGTGACACTTAGCCGAAGATCTGGTGGTCTGGCGTTTCCACGTACACCCAGAAGCACAACACGATGAGCACGATCGCGAGCGAAAAGCTGCCGACGATGTTTCCCTGGTCGGTCAAACTCTTGTGGCTCCAGCCAAAGTACGTTTGCAAGCTCATACGCACCATCGGACCGAGCTGACTGGCCGTGAACCCACCCAAGAACAGCGAAGCGAAAAGCAGTGGCGTGCCGTGTGTGGTCTCAGCGTTATTGTATCCAACGAAGAATCGCACGATCGACCAGAGCATGCCGAATACCATTGCCAAGAACACAAGGAGATTTGGAACCTCCATCGGGCTGTTCCCGCTGAGAGCGCCCGTGTTTGCCCACGACGCTTCCTTGTCCGTGATCTTCCAATAGAACGCTTCGAAGACGGCGAGCACGTGCACAAACGCGTACGAGAACCACGTTTGCTGGCTACGCAATACATCGTTGTTCTCGACGGTACGGTTAGACAGCGCGGACAAAATACTCTGTGCCACAATCTTAGGCACGAGAGCCATCAACAGTCGAAGACCCGATGTGTAAATCGGCGCGTTGCCCGTGTACAAAAAGTACCCCGTGACATAGAAAAAGAAGATCGCAGGGAACGAACCGATCGGGTACACGGTCAAGTTCATGAAGAACACCCAACGCATGAACTTGTTGATCTTGCGAGGAGGTGGCAGCTCAACAACAGGGGACGGCCATTCAGGATCGACAAGGCTCTTCTTCTTGCGCAAGTAAATCTGGAAGTTACCCTTCGCCCAACGCTTGCGCTGCGCCAGGGCAGCAGCGACAGACTCAGGAACAGCACCCTCGGCCAAGCGAATGCGATCGCTCTCTTCACCTTCCAGATCCTTACGGAAGTAGAACCCCTTCCAGCCCTTGTCAATCATCATCTTACCCGTAAACGCATCTTCGGTCAACGAACCGTACTGGATGCCACACACTGAGTCCAGCGCGTCGCGACGGAAGATAGCGTTAGTACCAGCGAAGGACGCACACTCGTACCCGTCCATACCCGTTTGCGCAGAATCGAAAAAAGTCGAGTTACGGTGACCACACGGATCGCCGAGACGAAGCTGCAGACAATCCTCAAAGTATTGGGGGGTCTGCACGTAGCCGACTTGGTTCACAGACACATGGTCCGAGTAATCGTCCGCCGACACTTCGACAAACTGCTGACCTCCATTCATGTCACTTCCTCGACTCACTGGTGCATTGCACTTCTTGCACACACCCTGCTTCTGGTTGATCTTGCTACCACACGAGGAGCACATCATGCGCTCTGTCACCGTGTTCTGAGTCTGGCGACGGTGAAGACTCGAAGCCACGTGGTTCGACGCAGTGTAGCAGTCCTTGGAGCAAAACGAAATCTGTGCCTCTGGGACACCAGCGTTCTGGCAAAGCGCACAGCAAATCTTACCAATATCGCCACAGCCAGGAGCCGCACAGCGCGCAATCTTGGAGTTCTGAGGAGCATCGAAGAAGAACGGCAGCACGGCTTGGATGAACATCTCGTGGGGCTTCATATCGTTATCCAAAATGATACAGTAACGCCCGCAAGCGCCTTCATTGTAAAGAACGTTGTTGATGTTACCGGCTTTACTGTGGTGAACAGGCGGCTTGATACGACCGCAGAAGGTCACCTTTGGGAAGCCCGGGTAGTTGTAGTCGTCGCGAACGGAACCCACGGCACAATCCAATCGGCGCATGACGCGAGGGTGCGAGTTAGTTGGCATTTTCACCGTCGTGTGCTGCTTGCGCCACTCGTCGACTTCGACTTCATCCGACTCGTACACACGTTCGTACATGAACTGCGCGACCTCGTGGCGCACATCACCAGCGTCTTCGATAAGTCCACGGTTCACACCGACCTTCGGGATCGTGGCGCCAGGCTCCCACTTGGTCTTACAGTACCCATCGTCGCAAATCCACACGTGGAAGAGGTGTGGTGGGTAGTCCAAGTTCATGATCTTTTCCAAAGTCGCAATCGTATCTTCAGCAGGTTCAGAGTAGTGACACAGCAGGATATCGACAGTCGGCCACTACAAAGATCACACAAGGAAACAACATTAGCGTATGCTCGTCAATGAAAAACAAGACGCAACCAACGCCGCAAAGTCTTACCTTGGAAGGAGGGAAATGAGGCTTGAAGTCACGCAGATACTGCGCGCCACGACGCACAGGCTTCCACATGCCCAAGTAGTACAGGAATCCGAGTGAGATCGAGATGAATTCAGCCAGGTAGAACAAAAAGTATGAGACCCAGTGGGCGATCACGGGCTCACGGAAACACTGGACGTCTTCAATGCCAGCGGACCACTTGTACCAGTGCGGTGGGTCCCACACGCCGTTGAATGGCTTCGATCCACAATCTAGGGTCTCAGATCTCGTTTGCTGAATGATGTCACATGAAATTGTCTTGTATTTCATATCGCACGGTTCAATGCCGAGCGGGAACCAGAGAACGATACCAGCGAGCTCGATGAGCGCCGTGAGCACGAAGATGATGTACCAGAAGCGGTAACTCGTTCGCCCCTTCATCGTATACACGCGTACGTTCGGGAGTTCGCGCTTGACGACGTTTCCGTTGCCCGTCGACATAATCGTGAACTCGAGCGCGTCAAACCACATGGTGAAGTCCGAGTCAGTCTCAGGACACACGAGCCACACGCGGTGTCGCGTGTGGATGGCGATACCGCGTGCCGGCAGATCGAGACGTTCGCTCTGCTCCAACTTGAACGCGTCACGGAGATCGATGGCGCCGACGACGAGCTCGCCGTTCCGCGAATTGAAATACTTGCGGCAGTCGACGAAGTCGTGGAAGTAGTAGATCTTGTTGCCCTCGAGCGCGAAGTAGCGCTTGCGCCAGGACTTGGCCACGGGACCCTTGAACTTGCGCGTGCCCTGCTTGTGCATCCATCCGTGGACCGAGATCTTGCCAAGCGCCTCGTTTTCCTCGGCCTTGGTCAGCTCCGAGATGGCCTTCTGCGCCTCGTCGTTCATCGAGCTCATGGCCTTGACGAGCGGCATCCTCTGCTGGTCGAAGCCCGCGCTCTGCTGCTGGTGGTACGCGCCGACCTGCGGAGTGTTGTTGTACATTTCGTCCTCCGGAATCGCCATGGGCGCACGCCCCTGCGGTCCCCTGCCCGCCATCACGATCTCTTTGGATCAGGAAGGCGCAACTGCGTTTTTGGCGCGCTCATCCAACAGAAAGCAACAGCGTTTGCACTACTGGATTTCTAAACATCCGAGAAATATATGGGGATTTGTATGGCAAGCAGGCCGTTTTCTTTTTTGATCTTGCTCATGCAGCGGGAAAGGCGAGGAGCGCGGATTCGAACTTAGCGGAGCGAAATGGATGAACAGCCGGACGGCTCGAACGAACGCCAGACGCACGCGAGGCATGGCGCACGGAAACAGTCGAAACAAACGATTGTGACGGGATATATGCTATCGAAGGAGATAATTGTACTGGAATATAAATCAAAAGAAGTCATTATATCTATTATTGTTTCCTTTGTATTCGTTTATACAGGAATTCAGCATGATGGAAAAAATTGGCAAGTAGGGCGAGGGTTGGGCAGCGTGATGGGAGAGAAGGGGAGGAGAGCCAGTCCAATGGGTCAAGATACCGGTATAAACCGGTTTGACTATAGGCATCAAGTAATCCAAGGATCCAAATCAAAGATCAAACACAAACACACACACCTTTGCTCCCATGATTCAGGATGCTGTGATGTCAGGGGCGAATGATAAGCTAATAATATACCAGATCACGTTGATACAGTCATTCGTAAAGTATGCAACTACTACAGAGATTATGTGTGCTTCTGGGATCTTTCGTTATGATATCTGGAAAATCACACTCGACGGCGAATGCGTGAGAAAAACGCACTGCAGCTTTGTTTCTCCCGCAGAAAAGAAGAGCTCTTTTTCAGCAATTTTTCGATGTCTGATTCGATATAATGCCATTAACTTTACCTTTTTGGCGAATCAGAAGTCGCATTGAGATTACCAACTCAAGTCGGCAAATTGAGCAAGCAAAGAGTTCACTATTTAAGATAAATACAGTAGTTCTATCCCGTCCTTCTAAAAAGGACAGGCGTGATATTAGTAGACCGCCTTCTACTGGAGGGATTGATTTGGTATCACGTTACTGATAAAACGTTGCCATGTGTGACTTTCGATAGTTGACCGTGTCAGTATCCAGCAGTGTGCGGAGCCAGCGCTGAAGCCTGCACCATTGCTACGATAACAGCAAACCTATCAACATACACAAACACCAATCTATTGCTGCGTTGCATAGAGCCGCCGCGACTCTTGAGTGATTGATTCATTGCTGCAGAATCCCTCTCTCCGACGTCACTTAAGATGCCGAGAACCACATTTTTTTGGATAAGATGCCTCCGATGGCGATGCTGAAGAACAACTCAGTGCGAGTTGTGGTCTCGTTGGGTTTCGGACTCCCGAGATGGAGCACCCATGCTAGCTAATTCCCGCTCGTGTACCTTCCGATTCGTACTACAAAGCAAGGGAAGCTTGTACCCATCGCTAGGCGAGTTCAGCTTCGACTGGTCTTAAAAGGGCTCCCATGGCCAACCGAATACACCGAAAGCATCACGATGAAGGCTCAAAGCTCAACAGAAATGCACCATATTGCCGTGCTATTGTGGACACAGAACACCTGCATTAGCTGACCCACGAGCCGAGCCAGCAGCGTCCAGTGCAAACGAATGGCGCCATCCACAAAAGAAGCATCGAAGCTGAACTTGAAGTGGAGATTGGTGACAAACTAAGAATCACACGATCTCACAAGCATAATGTGACAATCTTGCGAATTAACTGCTTGCTCCTTGCTGGAATGTGTTGCCCTCTGGCTGCAACACATTGCACTACGCTGACTGCACTACGATTACTGTCTGGCTCAGAAAAGCAGTCGAGAATGTACGATTCACCAGTACTAGACCGCAACTTTCAACTTTCCACTGGACTTGACTGGGTCTTTTGATCCTGAGCTCATATTCCAAGTCTAGAATCGTGAGGACGTAGCACTTCTTGAAGCCAGAAAGAGGGCAGTGGTAAGCACTTGCTTCAGGCAAATAGTCACGGCATAATGTATACTTACACGATCTGGCTTCCTATGCCTAAGCGTATTGAACACCCTCCAGTAGATGCCGCACTGGCATTCACTGGTCGACGTACTTGACCTCAATTCTCATTCTTCATTTTCCTTGAAAATACTCAAGTTCAATCTTCAACTTCGTCATGAAGATTACCGCTATCACTAGTTTTATTTGCCTCTCCGTGCTCGCTCTTGGTGAGTTTTCAGGTGCTGTGGCACTGGATGCGACTCCGGCTTCACCAACCAGCACCAAGCAAGCTGGAGCGATACCAACGTCAGTATCGACGACTGCAAAGCCTACCAGTGCCCCAACTCCAGCCGCCACGAAGCCGTCCAGCGCCCCCGCTGCAACCACTGCGAAGCAAGTTGCCGCTACGACCCCAGTCGTTGCCCCCGTGAAGTCCAATTGCTGGGCTGTCAGTGTCGAAGGTGATGCAACGTTCTGCATCGCTGGGCCTGTTTGCAGTGGAAATGAGAAAACTCCAGCAGGAGTGAGCTGCCCAAAGAAGGGAGACATTGCAGTGGCTTCGTGCCTCAAGACCCTTAAGAGCTACACCGACGGTGGTAAGTGTGTGGCTCCAGTCGATGCCGAATGCAAAGTCATCAAGTCTGGTGCTTGGGGCTGTGTGTGGAAGGGCGCTGATCCAGTTGGAAATTCGAGTACCCCCGCCGCAATCAGCACCAAGCAGGCACCTGCTCCAGCTACAACGACTAAGACACCCACCGCTACTCCATCGACAACCTCGACTAAGACGCCGACCGCTGCACCAACTTCAACTTCAGTCAAGTCAGTGGCCACCACTCCAACTTCAACTTCAACCAACACGTCGACGACCACTCCAACCCCTACTTCGGCCAAGTCGACGACTATCACATCAGCGTCGACTGCCACCGCTCCAGCTACGACTTCCAAGACATCAATTACGACTCCTGTACCTACGACAAAGGTACAAACACCAGCGCCCACAACTACCGGTAAGACTACCAACGGAGTTCAAGCCCCCACGACGTCCAAAGTTCAAACCTCCAGTGAGAGTACTGCGAAGGAAGGTTCTTCGGCCTCAGCGATAGCTACCTCGAAGCC
>GL376604.1:224704-282822 GCA_000143045.1 Globisporangium ultimum DAOM BR144 | reverse complement strand
ATGTCAGCGTCGAAGGTGATGCCACCTACTGCATTACCGGTCCAGTCTGCAGTGGCGATGGCAAGGCTGCTCCAGCAGGAGTGAACTGCCCGCAGGAAGGAGACGTGGCGGTTGAAGCGTGCATCAAGACTCTCAAGAGCTACACCGACAGCGGTAAGTGCGTGGTCCCAGTTGACGCCGAATGCAAGGTGATCAAAACGAATGTCTGGGGGTGCGTCTGGAAGGGATCCAGCACTGCTGGGGCGTCTACTCCAAGCACGACTACCAAGGCTTCTACGACGCAATCGTCAGCCATCTTCAACTGTGCTAGCGCTCCGTCCTCGACGACCGTGAAGGCATCTACTGCGCCAGCAACTACTCCTGCCACAACGACGAGCAAGGGTACTACCACGACTCCAGCCCCAACCACCATTAAACCTGCGAGCACTCCGGCCTCGACAACCAGCAAGGGTGCTTCGGTCACCCCAGCGCCAACTACCGGTAAGACTACCAACGGAGTTCAAGCCCCCACGACGTCCAAAGTTCAAACCTCCAGTGAGAGTACTGCGAAGGAAGGTTCTTCGGCCTCAGCGATAGCTACCTCGAAGCCAAGCGCGAATGCTCCGGGTCAAAGCCAGAACCCGTCTGCCGGCGCACCTTTCACTCCAAAGCCAACCACGAGCACTCCTACTCAAAACCAGGGCCCAGTCACTAGCACTCCAGCCAGTCTGAAGCCAGGCTCCAGCACTCCAGGCCAAAGCCAAAGTCAAAGCCACTCCACCGGCGCTACATCCACTCCAAAGCCAAGCTCCAACGCTCCAGGGAAACAACAAAACAACTCAAGCGGTGCGCAACCTACTCCTAAGCCAAACTCGAACGGTGGCCAGAACCAATCCAACGGCGCGCCATCCACCTCGAAGCCAAGTGCCACCAACCCGGGCCAACACCAGAACCAATCCAACGGCAAGCCGCCAACTTCCAAGCCAAGCTCGGACGTCCCCGAGCATCACCAAAACCACCATCCCACCAAAACTCCAGTTCCACTCCATTCCACTCCAGTTCCACTCCACCCCATTCCATCGTCTACCCCCATGGTACCTGCACCAACTCGCGGTAGCTCTGGTGGAAGCTTCAGTGGCAGCTCCAGCGGGTCGTTTGATGGCAGCAGTAGCTCCAGCGGATCATTTGGCGGTAGCGACAGCTCTTCTGACGACGACAGCGAGACGATCCATATTCCAAATTCATCTTCGTCGCGCGGATCTGTTCGTGGCAGTCGCGACTCCTCTGGCAACGGTAGTGACTCTGCCTCCGATGATGACAGTGAAACTATCCACACGCCCAAGACAGTCACCACGTTGTCGCTCAATGGGCAAGCGCAAACGGGCGACGGAAACGCCACCGTCCTGGTCACGGGATTTATCGTCGCAGCAGCTATTGCGTGTGCTGCCATGGGTGCCATCCTGTACAAGAAACGGCAAATGGCCAGGGCACAGGATGATGAAGCCATGATGACCCCAAAACCCGTCGTTAGCTCAAGCTTTTAGCTTGTACAATGATCAATTGACGCAGGTACATGGATCTACATGCACATGCTTCAGTAGTGTCTTGCTTGCAGCGTCAAAAGTGGACCTCATGCTCGTTTCGCTGCAAAGCATCAACTCTTCATGTTAATACATTTTGCTTTGAGCTTGCTCAGCCAATGATACTCCTGCGAATCGATGTGACAGTAATCTCATATAAATGCGCCTTTGTGAGTATTTAATGTAAACGGCGGTCGGCGTTTTGACCACACTTGAGCGCTATGCACCAGCAGCCTGGAGTCAGGCACCAGCCCATTAAGATAGAAATCATGCATCAACATGTACTGTGCCAACAACCGCCATATTTGCTGAATATACCAATCTGAATACGCATGCGTATAGTAGCCATGAGTATGTGCCATCGGTACTTTCTTCATTCGTTTCGTTATTATTGTCCACTGTGGACAGATGGACGCAATGTGGACAGTGTACTCATCGTTTTGGTGGTCAGAAAGGTCATTTGGTGTGAAGAGAAAGATCAGGCACGAGTGATCGTCAAAGGCAAACAACGCTCCTGCGACGTGTGAGCATTTTACAGCAATGGGATCAGCTTGACTGACGTACATACACACTGTACTTAGAGCTGCAATTCACTCACGTGAAGCTTGTTTGCAATTACGTTCAGCCACTGTTCAGTAAAGCAGCTCCCACAACACTTACTTCACGGTTCATGAACCGTGTTTTATTGGTAGTGCCAATTGGCGTCCACCTGGATGGCAAGAAGTAGTCGGTCGGTAGCAGGTAGGTTCACAGTTGTAGCTGATCCCTTGAGCGCTGGTAGGTTTGTTTCAAATACGACTGCATCATTAGAACGAAACAACTAGAACATACCTGCAATAGCAACAGCATTCTGAACGCAATATGCATCGTTTCACTCTTGCATTCACAATACTTGATTCAGCAAACTAATATATACGAGCGTAGCGAGACTCTCACTATAACGCGCACCAACACTACCCTCTCCACGATGAAACCACCCAAGCTTGCCTTCAAATTTCACCATTCCTCATTTTCTTCGAAAATACCCAGGTCGCCTACTCTTCACCATGAAGATTACTTCCGTCACCAGCTTTCTTTGCGTCGCCGCCCTTGCCCTCGGACAAGCCTTGGGTGCGTTGGAGGTCGACTTTTCCCAACTTCAGACGACGACTGCTAGTACCCCTGCTCCAACGACTGTCAAACCTGTGAGCACCCCAGCGACAACGATCTCCAAGACCACCGCTCTTACTTCAGCGCCAACGACTGTCAAGCCTGCGAGCACCCCAGCCTCGACAACTTCGAAGACTACTGTCGCTACTCCAGCCCCAACGACTGTGAAGCCTGCGACCACCCCAGCCTCAACGATCGCCAAGCCTGCCAGTACCCCGGCTTCGACGACTAGCAAGACTGCCACTACGCCAGCCTCTACGACGGCTAAGCCTGTAACTACTCCGGCGGCGACGACCTCCAAGACCACAAGCGCGAGCGCCACCCCAGCCCCAACAACGGCCAAGACTGCTAGCAATCCTGCCGCTGCTAACTTTGGCAAGAAATGCGTGAATGTCAGCGTCGAAGGTGATGCCACCTACTGCATTACCGGTCCAGTCTGCAGTGGCGATGGCAAGGCTGCTCCAGCAGGAGTGAACTGCCCGCAGGAAGGAGACGTGGCGGTTGAAGCGTGCATCAAGACTCTCAAGAGCTACACCGACAGCGGTAAGTGCGTGGTCCCAGTTGACGCCGAATGCAAGGTGATCAAAACGAATGTCTGGGGGTGCGTCTGGAAGGGATCCAGCACTGCTGGGGCGTCTACTCCAAGCACGACTACCAAGGCTTCTACGACGCAATCGTCAGCCATCTTCAACTGTGCTAGCGCTCCGTCCTCGACGACCGTGAAGGCATCTACTGCGCCAGCAACTACTCCTGCCACAACGACGAGCAAGGGTACTACCACGACTCCAGCCCCAACCACCATTAAACCTGCGAGCACTCCGGCCTCGACAACCAGCAAGGGTGCTTCGGTCACCCCAGCGCCAACTACCGGTAAGACTGCCAGCACTCCAGCACTAACCACTGTTAAACTTGCCAGCACCCCAGCCTCCACGACCACCAAGATGACTACTACTCCAACCCCAACGACTGTCAAGCCAGCTAGCACGCCAGCTGCCACGACTGTGAAGGACCCTGCCAACCAACAAGTCGCTCCGGGAAAATAAGGCGCGGCTCTCAACAGCTCCAAAGCCTCGATTCTTCTAATCCATTGATTTTGAAGACACCATAACGTTCTTGAGCATGCATAGTCAGGATCAGCATTGTGAATCAATGTTGTACTAAGTAGTCTCAAAGTACGTTAAACGATAACATTGATTCTCTGAGTTTCAAGTTGAAGCAAGCTTTTCCCTGCGTCATATTGGGCTCACTTCTTCTTTGTATAACGACACCAGCATTCACTTTGGTGAGCAGCATTCAATCATACTTAGTATGCGACGGGCTCACAAGGTCCCAAAGCGGAGCCGAATATCGTTTAAAGTTTTAACATATTGCCCACATTTGGTATTTCAAAAGTGTAGCCATTTTGCTGCCCCTTCTCTCATCACTTCAGATTGCCTGATCTCTGAACCCAAACGATGGGATTTTATTGGAGCAGGTATATCCTAATACGAAATGGACGTGTGCCGCGCTGAACATCGGACCAAGGAAGGCGTGCTTATTTGCCCAATGCTTCAGATCATTACTGGACCGTGAATGCTACGTCGCCAAATTCGCGCAACCCGATTGGAAGCAAAGTAGCTGTACTGAAGAAAAGGTAGTGCGGGACTGATACATTCCAGATATTTTGCCGCCGATCTACCCCACTGACAAAAGGTACCATACCACAGCATACCACTTGCTTGGTCGGCTATTCCTGCCTTGCCGAATAGAACTGGCAAGTTAGTGGATCCAGTTACTACTTTTACATGAACTATCTGTCTGTATGTGGCGTCGTGTTGGACGTACCAAACGTGGCTTTCAGGATCGCAGTTCCTCTGCTTGCCCTGGGTCACAAACACTAGCAGGATATGTCTTCTTCACAACATGCTCATTCCCTATTTTCCTCGAAAATACTCAAGTCTCCAGCTACTCACCCACGATGAAGATCTCGTCCCTCACCACCTTTCTCTGTATTGCGGCACTTGCCGTTGGCGCCATGGCGCACTCCGATGATGCGGCTCCAACGCCAGCGTCGACCGTGAAGACGGCGAGCACACCATCTGCTGCCGCTAACCAGACGGCCCCAGCCACTACTACCAAGGCGCCAACCACCACCCCATCCTCCACCACCAAGGCACCAACCTCGACGCCATCCTCCACCACCAAGGCGCCTGCCACCACCACCAAGGCGCCAACCTCGACGCCATCCTCCACCACCAAGGCGCCAACCTCGACGCCATCCTCCACCACCAAGGCGCCTGCCACCACCACCAAGGCGCCAACCACCACCCCATCCTCCACCACCAAGGCGCCTGCCACCACCAAGGCGCCTGCCACCACCACCACGGCGTCCAAGTGCATCAACGTCAGTGTCGAAGGCGACGCCACCTACTGCATCACTGGCCCAATTTGCAGCGGTGGCGGCAAGGAACCAGCAGGGAAGAACTGCCCGAAGAAGGGAGACGTGGCCATTGAGTCGTGTCTCAAGGCGCTCAAGAGCTACACGGACGCTGGCAAGTGTGTGGCCCCATCGGACGCTGAGTGCGTGGCTGTGAAGACTGGCGTGTGGGGCTGCGCGTGGCCAACGACGAAGACGGTGACGGTGACGATGACGCCTGCTGTTACGACGAAGGCTCCGACTGCTACGCCAGCGTCGACGACTAAGGCTCCAACTACCACGCCAGCATCAACGACGAAGACCCCAAGCGCTACTCCTGCTTCGACCACTTCTCAAAAGGTGTCGCTTTCTGCTGATAGTGTGGGGTCTGCCAGCGGTACTAGCGCCATGGCCGTTGGGGCTGTCGCTGCCAGCATTGGCGTGGCTGCTGCTGTGGTGGGCGCCGTTCTCCACAAGAAGAACAAGAAGGCCAAGGCGACAAAGGAAGTCGACGACATGGTTGCCATCCGCACTCCATAAGCGTGGCAGATGCGTTCTCTCGAGTTCATTTTCTAGCAATATCTGCTACAAATGCATCCGAGTACTTCAGAAATAACAAAGAGAAAAAAACGATGAGCAGTTTTTTATCTCACACATCAAATACTTTCCTTCTCCTTTGCAGGCCAAAATCTCGAATTAGCATATTTTGACAAATAATTGTCAAAGTTGTATCACCAATTAATTGTTACATTTAGCACCACATCAACGCTATATTTTTGCTGCCGTGATTGCAGCATAAATTGCTTGTGAGGAGCATTCATAAGACAATTGTCTTGTGGGGGTAAAAGGATCGATGATTGGTTAAAATTATTCAACTGAGTGATTTGGAATGAACTATGCACACGACCAATGCCATGATACATACCACATAAACTTTTCATCACATCGATCGCCTATATGTCATTGATCCATTCGCATATACCATTGAGAGAACTACGGTACGCTCGCCGAGTTGACACTGAAGTGCGAGCACGACAAACAGACCGGCGTAGGTCAAGCACAAGTGCGACGGTCGTGGAGTCGAGTGCGGGTATGTTGGCGGCAGCGCGACGGTCTTGGAGGCTTTTGGTGGTAGCGCGAAGATCTTAGAGGCAAGCACCGCTGGCACGTTGGGGGCGCTGCGAAGATCTTCAATGGGGGGAGGAAGTTGTATGAGCTCCGAGAAATCAGCGTAAGATACTGGGATTTATGTTTTCTTAAAATTTGATTTTCAAAATCGATATTATATCGGCATTTGTATAGTACGCCATCAATGCGTGTTGAATCAAATTCAGAAGACAAAGTGCTTACGCTACGACTCTCTAACACCATTGGACAAAACGGAAAGCATCTATTCGCTACACACTGTGCGCACAGATCCAGCTTCATACGAATGCTGTGTAGTTCATTTTTTTACTAAGTATATAAGCTGAAGGAATTTCGCAAGCTCCCCTAAAAACCAACTTTGTCAATTGGCTTGCTAGCGAACGCAGACCTGTCTCTTGGTCTTAATATAGCTGGAGATTGATGTTGGCGCTTACGTGCATGCTCTCGAAACTTTTGACTTCGACTAAGTTTGAAGGGCACCGCGGGGTACATTCTTCGTTTGTGTTTCTGCAAATGGTGGCACAACAAGCAGGCAGAGAAGATCTGGTCAGTTTCTTCTGCGCTGACTTCACTTTTAGGAAATACGGATCTGGACATGGGCGGATTCGTGCACCCTGTTTGCTTCATTCTGAGACGCAAACGACTAACAAACGCGTGCTCAGCTCAGTAAATGTCCACTCAGATCCATGCATTCTACCAATTTCCTGGCTTGATGAAACGGTCTTCCGTGGCTTGATACCGCTAAAACACCACAAAGGTGCACTTCAGTTTACACACAGCCACCTATCTCACTCTGCACTTTTCAGATAAGCTTCTTTCTTTGGATGCAAATCGCACTCTCGTAGTCGTAGTCCACAAGTCTGGGCTAAACTACCAACTTTGGTTCTGAACACTATCCGCATTGCAACCACATGTTTTCCGAAGCCTTTGACTTACCACCGGATTGGCCCGGTGTACTTCTTTTGTGCATGACCTAAACATCCAGATTATAACCTCATTATCAATTCTCCTCGAAAATACTCAAGTCTCCAGCTACTCACCCACGATGAAGATCTCGTCCCTCACCACCTTTCTCTGTATTGCGGCACTTGCCGTTGGCGCCATGGCGCACTCCGATGATGCGGCTCCAACGCCAGCGTCGACCGTGAAGACGGCGAGCACACCATCTGCTGCCGCTAACCAGACGGCCCCAGCCACTACTACCAAGGCGCCAACCACCACCCCATCCTCCACCACCAAGGCACCAACCTCGACGCCATCCTCCACCACCAAGGCGCCTGCCACCACCACCAAGGCGCCAACCTCGACGCCATCCTCCACCACCAAGGCGCCAACCTCGACGCCATCCTCCACCACCAAGGCGCCTGCCACCACCACCAAGGCGCCTGCCACCACCAAGGCGCCTGCCACCACCACCACGGCGTCCAAGTGCATCAACGTCAGTGTCGAAGGCGACGCCACCTACTGCATCACTGGCCCAATTTGCAGCGGTGGCGGCAAGGAACCAGCAGGGAAGAACTGCCCGAAGAAGGGAGACGTGGCCATTGAGTCGTGTCTCAAGGCGCTCAAGAGCTACACGGACGCTGGCAAGTGTGTGGCCCCATCGGACGCTGAGTGCGTGGCTGTGAAGACTGGCGTGTGGGGCTGCGCGTGGCCAACGACGAAGACGGCGACGGTGACGATGACGCCTTCTACAACTATTACGACCTCACAGAAGTCGGCTCTTACTGCGGAAAGCGCTGGGGGCGCCGGTGGGTTTGCTGGTGCTGGAGTCGCGATTGCTGCTACTGCTGGTGCGGCTGTTGCTGTAGTGGGCGCCGTTCTGTACAAGAAGAACCAAAATACGAAGGCGGCCGAGAAGGCCGACGATATGGTCACCATTCAAACGCCATAAGCGCACATCTCTTGCAATACTCTTCCGAGCCACTTGAATCACTTCTACATGTGTTAATTGTACAACGACCCGCTAGGAATACTTCTAGTGTGAGAAGGATGGCAAAACGATAGGCAGTGTGCTCTTCCTTCTTTGATCTCCAACATAATTCAGCTGGTATTTCTTTTACTTGGACTTGGAAGCACTTGTTTACTTTTTTTTGATTTGTTGTCTGATACTGAATTGGAAAGATAATAATGAACAGTTTTGGGGTCCAGCACTGCTTCACATGAAAATGGGATCAGAAATTGCATCTACCTGTAGTAGGCTGTAGAAACTGACACCGTTAGGGAAGCTGGCGCTTCCTGGTAAACCTTCTTGTATTGAGATTCTTGCAGCAAATTGTCTACTGAGTGCTGGCTGAGTTTCCTCCAGCAAGCCACTCCTACTTCTAAGAGTATCTATCGTCACCAATGTTCACCGTTCTTAGCCAGCTCAGCTCCACTCGACGTGAAGCACGATGAGTGACCAGGGCATGGAATCTTATCCACGTCCTCGGCCCACTACACTACCCTAATGTGGAGGCGAGATGGTGGTGACGCGTATTTGCCTCGCTCTTTCGAATGGTGGTGCGCTTGGAGCGCCAGACAACTCCATTATGGATCTTTGAGGCATCAGCAGTGTGGATGAGTCATCCACTGCAGCCAGAGAAGTTCACAGTTTTGTCAGGCTGGGAGGCTTTCGACATTACCGCTGCATAACTGAGTCAAATGATTACATTTCATTTTTATCACGCCAAGTGCCTTCGAAATTAAAAAATGCAATTATTTGATTCCTGATAAATATCCATTTCTCAATCAATTACAGTCCACTTGGTGAGTCAACAGCTGGATACACTAGGTACAGAAAATTAATCCAGAGAGGTGCAGATGGCCTGTCTTTGCGCAAATGACAAGACGCGTGCTGAGCTCAGTCGAAATGTGACAACGTGTCAGCTCACACTGAACCGAAGTACGCGCGCTACTGCGTTTACTGACTGTGGACTCGAGCATACAATAAAGGCGGCAGAAGATATTCGTCGCTTTCTGTCCATCCACAGCCGCTACACGCAACGTGCCTCGCCTACTGCTGCTTAGCTGAGGAAAATCCAGCCACTTGGCTTTCAGAATTGTGAAGCTGAAGCGTACTGGAAGTACCATGCTGGCCTTCCTTTCGGCATTATGTCGCACCAGAACACATGTGCGATGACTTTTAAGCAAACTTGCCACACATGTGTTCTGGTAGTATGTGCGAGTAGCGTACCGTTCAGTCACCCAGTTTTAAATGCAGGCGATTCAAGCGTGCTTCACAACGCTTGCAATCAAAATTAATGAGGCGATGTGTAAGTCTATGGGGAGAGAACCCTACACTACCAGTAACAAAGGGCCAGAGAAAATGTGCAGTACAGTATGTAGTCTAATGAACTTCTCGCCTCCGCTTAACTTGCCAGATAGCCGAAGGGTGCTCAAGAAAAAGAGAGATTCACTCTTCTAATGAGGCAACAGCGCTCATCTTGCGAGGATTTCAACCTCCATTCAAGTCCTCATTCCTTATTTTACCATAAGATACCCATCCAAGCCACAAGCTTACCCAGCCATGAAGATTACTGCTCTTACCACCTTTCTCTGTATTGCGGCACTTGCCGTTGGCGCCATGGCGCACTCCGATGATGCGGCTCCAACGCCAGCGTCGACCGTGAAGACGGCGAGCACACCATCTGCTGCCGCTAACCAGACGGCCCCAGCCACTACTACCAAGGCGCCAACCACCACCCCATCCTCCACCACCAAGGCACCAACCTCGACGCCATCCTCCACCACCAAGGCGCCTACCACCACCACCAAGGCGCCAACCTCGACGCCATCCTCCACCACCAAGGCGCCAACCACCACCCCATCCTCCACCACCAAGGCGCCTGCCACCACCACCACGGCGTCCAAGTGCATCAACGTCAGTGTCGAAGGCGACGCCACCTACTGCATCACTGGCCCAATTTGCAGCGGTGGCGGCAAGGAACCAGCAGGGAAGAACTGCCCGAAGAAGGGAGACGTGGCCATTGAGTCGTGTCTCAAGGCGCTCAAGAGCTACACGGACGCTGGCAAGTGTGTGGCCCCATCGGACGCTGAGTGCGTGGCTGTGAAGACTGGCGTGTGGGGCTGCGCGTGGCCAACGACGAAGACGGTGACGGTGACGATGACGCCTGCTGTTACGACGAAGGCTCCGACTGCTACGCCAGCGTCGACGACGAAGACCCCAAGCGCTACTCCAGCGTCGACGACTAAGGCTCCAACTACCACGCCAGCATCAACGACGAAGACGCCAAGTGCAGCTCCAGCGGCTACGACGGCTAGCCCAGCTAGCTCTGGTGCCCACAGCGGAGCGGAGGACCACACGCAGCATACTGCTCAGAAGGCGTCGCTCTCGACTACGGGCTTGGAAGCTGCCAGTGCCGGTGCTGGTACCGCGGTCGGAGCGGTCGCAGCTGTCGCGGTCGCGGCTGCTGCCGTCGTCGGAGCCGTTCTCTACAAAAAGAACAAGAAGACCAAGACGGACAACGAAGTCAACATTGAAACTCCACTTCCATAAACGAACCTGCGTCACGCACGGATCGTGAATCCACTTTGTCCACGACGCCTTTTGTTTCACCGCAGAGCTACAAGCACCACGGTACCGCAGGGTTTTCCAAAATATCGCGATTAGTTCTTATTTTTTCATTCATTTCATTTCTCTGGTAAAAGGGCGTGAGAAACCACTGGTGCGCACACACTTTGTTTGGGGGTAATGCATACGCACGTTCATCTTTCTTCGCATTCATGGCGCCTACATGTTAGTTAATGATGAGGTATATTATGATAAATGGCGCCTACATGGGAGAAATGAGGCTGACAGAACTCTCATCGTTTTCGAATTCATTCTGCAGATTCAACACGAGCGCGCTTGTATAGGGTTATTGTCGCGATAGAGAGTTGTCGTGTGGTACGATGAGAACTACACATTGATCTACAACTCTTCAAGCATTAAGATTTAAGAGACCTCGGCTGCTTACCACGATCGCCCAGAGCCCTAAAGTTGACCGATACGAACATGCAGCCTGAATCACAAAGCTAATGGGCCGCTCGTAGAGTAGACTAACCCTGGAAAGGCTCGGTTGTGGGTGCAGAGGACTAAACCTACGAACAGTTGGACGTTCGCCACCGTGTTTGGGTGGCTGAGACGGACTCACACAGCAAATTTCGAAGCAGAGGTAGCATTTTTAGGTGAGGATGCACGCCACCTTTTGCACAATGAATATGAGTCTAGGTGGAACAGGGTGCATTGGTGGCACAGTCAGGTCTATGGCCCATAGGTTATAGAGAATCTAAAAGCGATCTTCGTCAGACCCATCATCTGCAGTGAGTATAGGTTAGTAGTGCAGTAGCGCCTCGACTAATAAATAGCTCAAGACGGTGCCCGCGCGTGCTTCAGTTACCCGGCAAATACGAAACCCAGGCACGTAGACGTTTACCTAGTACATCGGCACAATACGTACGTGCCATTGCTCATTTCTGCAGAACTGGCACGAATCGAGTCATTTCGGTCAGCCTCCATTTATGTGACGATTTGTTTTCTTTTTTCTCAGAAAACAATAAAAAACGAGTACTATCGGCATCCGTTCAAGGATATGCGCCTGATGTTGAAGCAGGATTTTTTTCCACATTGAAGGGCCGAGTGGACTGTTTGGCGAAGCGTCTTGCGCATCTTTGCAAAGCGCCACTGTCGCCTCACGTGCCTTGTGGCAGGCACTACCGTGACCTCATACGTTTCGATGAGGACTGAGATTCTCAATTTGACAATTTGACAACCAACAGGTTCTGCGACGGTGCAGGTAATGGTGATCGCAGCGCGAGCACAAAGCAACATGGTTCTCATGGGATACGTGCCACTTGGTTTAGTGCCACTGGGCTGTTCGCGTGAAGCGGTGCTTCCAAGGGACAAAGGAGTTACGCCAGTCACTTACCCCCAGCCACGCTTCAACGACCTGATTCGCGTCGAGAGACTTGGATCATCTGATGCTTTCGCATAGACGCACCTTCCCAGATGACGCCCCAGCCGACCTCACATCAGTACCAAGAGATCGGAGCATCGTGTCTCTGCGACGTGTTTATGGATTGTTGGCATAACACTTGACGCACTATTATAATAATAACACGTGGACATAGAGCAGCCCCACACTATTTGCGGTGCCATATTTGCGGTACCATATTTGCGGTCATGCTCCCAGAAAAGGCTGAGAACCGGGTTTTCTCAAACAGTGATGGTTGCTTGGATATTTGCAAGTATGATATCGTTATCACTCGAGATTCAACTTACAGTACTCACTCAAAAAATTTCGGCAAAAGGCGTTTGTGTGGAAGAATCCTACGTCATATTGCGTACCTGTTTTTTCACAAGTTGAAGTTGAGGTCAACCGTTGCGTGTAGCCTTTGAGTTTCGAATATAAAGGATCAAAGCGTCCAGAGTTCATATGCACATGGGCTTAAATCTGATACTTCTGTTTGAGAGGGAAACTAAAGAGACGTTACAAAGCACTGATATAAGTGAAAGGAGTAGAAATTGCGCACGAAACTGGGTGCAATCAAAAGTGATCTTCGTTGTCGACCTCTCCAGCTCCATATTTTTTTGAGCTTTTCGTTCACCACCACCAGCTGATTCGTGTCCGGGTTTCTGATGCATGCTATGGTATTTTCTCACTCATAAGCACAGCATGCCTAAACGTATGCCAATATCTTATATAAACGAGTCCGATAGCTTTATTTCCACGGCATTGTAGCTTCAAAGTGAAGCGTAGGTCCTGAAAACTTCATAAAAAGCTGACACAATTGATTGAATGAAAATCTGTCTAACTTTGTATCCTCAGTTTCCTTCTAGCTCTGAGATCTTTAGAATCTACCCAGGCAAAGCTCTAGAAGCTAGATTCCAGTTGTGAGTTTCTTCAGTACGCATGCTGCCATCCAGTGTACCCAAAAGTGCACTGCTGATGGCTACAGCGTTATAAACGAGAGCAATCTGGATACAGGCTGCTGCCAGCTCAAAATTTAGAAGGATCCAATCAATTATGCAGGCCCCTTGACAGACAGTCACACTCAAATGCGCATTATTGTTGCATCAAGTATTATACTCAGCAAGAATTGTAACGTGAGGGAAACGTACTTGCTGAATTTTGCCAGTTTTAGAACTCTCCAGATACAGTAGCCCCAGAAAATCATCCAAACGTGGCGAGTCGTGAAAATTAACGGCTTGACGCTCCTCCTTCTCTGCTTCGCCCTGATTGCACGACCGAATCCACAGACTCGTCGTGACAGGCACGACGAGTCTGTGGCTTTTTTTGCGGTCAGGCCAGTCGGTCATGCCGCGCGTATCCTTCCTGCTTCGGTCCTGTCGCCCCGAGTCTTTTTTCCCACCTGGCCACGCTCGAGTCATTCTTCAATTTGCAGGCTTCCGCGCAAATAGATTCCTCTACCTGATCAAAGTAGGACCTCCCCCGGTTTTGAAAGAAAACAACAACAACTACCGACCAACCAATCCACCATGAAGCTCTCCGTCATCACAAGTACCGTGTGCGTTGCCGCGCTCGCTGCCGCAGTCTCGGTGCAGTCCACGCCAGCGCCGACAACGGCCAAGCCAGTCTCGACACCAGCAACTACGACCGCCAAGCCAATCTACGATGGCGCAAAGGGCTGCTGGTACGTGAGTGTCGAGCGCGATGCGACCTACTGCATCACCGGCCCAATCTGCAGTGGAAGCGGTGCGCAGCCAGCAGGCTGGAACTGCCCAAAGAAGGGCGACGTCGCGGTCGAGCGCTGCCTCAAGTACCTCAAGAGCTACGTGGACGTGGACAAGTGCGTGGCTCCAGTCGACGCTGAGTGCAAGGTCATCCACACCGGCGCGTGGGGCTGTGTGCTCAAGGGCGACACCTCGGTGGTCACCCCAGCACCAACTACCTTGAGGCCAAACACGCCAATCCCACAGCCAACGAACGCTTCCACGGGCGGCAACAACACGAAGCCGGGTAACAACACGAAGCCGGACAATGGCACGATTCAGACCCCTAAGAAGGTCAGCCTGAGCGCTGCTGCGGTTGGAGGTGGCTCGGCCGTTGGCACGATCGCGGCGGTGGCTGGTGTGGCCGCTGTCGTGTGCGCGACCGTGGGCGCCCTGCTCTACAAGAAGAGTGCCAAGAAGGCCGAAGAAAATGACGAGGTCGTGGACGCCATGGACGTCGTGACTCCTTAAGTATGACAAGCTGGAGGAGACTTGGGAGACCCTGAATGGTGCACACGAAGGGTGCTTGCTACTTACTCACTTCTGCTATTTGCTCGTCAGTTTCTAACTACATAAAAAAAACCGTTTGGTGTTACCCACTGTCGTGTTTAACCTTTTGTTTGAAGGTTGCTAATATGTTTTTGACATTTTGTCAAATATGTCAAAAATAAAATTGTTTGACCGAAATCAATGCACAGAAAAACAATTCATGCCCTGAAGCTCAAAACAAATGTCCAAAACGTGGGCACTGTGCTGATTGCTAAAACAATATAAAGTTGGAGCAAAAAGACGATACATCCGCAGTGTTTTCTCAACGGCCAAAGTAGTCATGACGGAAGAGTCTGAAGTGGATACCAGATTCTTGGAACAGTTTGATCGATCCTCGATCAAGATTCGTACACAAATCGGCATTTGACTGCATTCAGATTTTAGCTATTGTCAAAGATTATGTGGCCACCGCAGTCTCGGTTTATCAGTTTCTCTTTGTCAATTTTTCTTGAGGTGGGCGTGCGAACGGTCTTTATACGAAACTTCAGCAAATTTCAGCAGTGATAAATTAAGAACATGGTCATCTTGGCTTTAGATCACAAGTATTCGCTACTACTAAGCTCTATAATTGTTTCATCAGCGACGAAAATCAGGCTCAGGACGGCAGAGGCTGAAGCAAACTAATCGAGAAGAGGTAGCGCAATCCAGAGTATTCGAGCACGTCCTTCTAGCGAGCAATTCGAGAGTGGTGTCCATCGTCGTGTGGATCCAATCGACGTTCTCGCATCAACTTCACATCATATTTTTCATTCTTTCGATTGAGGTGGCAACAAGCCACATATATTTCTCAAATGTATCACAATTATGTTAATATATGGCTATCGCACCCTCGTCGTCTTGTCCTTCAAAAGAGGTTCCACTCGCCTCTTTTCTGGCTCGAACAGTAGACCTATCTCAGCTTATCCTTCTTTTTGGCCAACTATGTTTCACCTTTACGCTTTTCCACCAATAAGTTTTCTGATACTGCCGCCTGGTAAACTTGAACTTCGGCTCCAGTAGTACGGTAAAATGGAAAGAAGAACCGGAACCGATCTCTTCACCCGTGGCACTTGGCACCAATGCTGGTGAGCATGGAGCGCGCATGCGTTGGTCTCTCTCTCCGCGGCTGGCGTCTCTGCCTGTTGACGATTGGGAAGGAGGATGTGCGCTCGCACGAGGCGACAGATTCCTTTTGGACCACCTGAACCTCGCTCAGCGTTGCTCAACTCGCTCTTCCGACGCAATTCCCAGCAGTAGTCTCGTTCGCGTTTTCTCTTTCTCTCTCTGAATGCTTCCTCAGCGTGCGGCGTCGCGAAGCTCTCAGTCTTCTCCAGCTGTCAGATTATAACTTGAACTGCCGGACGCAAGATGAAGCTTCTCGCGATCACGCGCAGCGTGGTGCTGCTCGCGCTGGCGCTCACAGCCAGCATTGTCACTCTCCACACGGCGAGCGCTGCTGTGGACACGCACAAGGTGCCGCAGCAGATACACTTGGCGTTCGCTGGCGCCAAAACTGGCGCAGGCATGACAGTGTCCTGGGCCACGACCGACGATGTCGTCGACAGCGCCGTTTGGATCGGTACGTCGCTCGAGACTCTGACGAAAGCTACGACTAACGTATCGTCGAAATCGTACTACGCCGATAACGGTTACTCGCTGTTCCACCACCATGCTACGGTCAGCGGGCTCACGCCACACACAAAGTACTACTACAAGGTGGGCAGCTTGGCGTCCACGGAGCTCCAGAGTCAAGTGAACACGTTCACGACCGCGCGCAACGCACAAGACACGGCGGAGTTTGAGATCGCCATCTACGGTGATGGCGGCGATGGCGAGAACTCGGTCGACACGATCAAGTACGTGAATGGGCTCGCAGGCAAAGTGGATTTCATCTACCACATTGGGGACATCTCGTACGCCGATGACGACTTCTTGCGACAGGGAAAGCTCCTGGACTTCGGGTACGAAGAGATCTGGAACAACTGGACCAACTCGCTCGCGCCCGTGATGAACACGATGCCGTACATGGTGGTCGTGGGCAACCACGAAGCTGAGTGCCACTCACCGGCGTGCTCGGATTCCAACTACAGACTCAACAGTTTGGGCAACTACACAGCATATAACACGCGCTTCAAGATGCCGTCTGTGGAGAGCGGCGGCGCACTCAACATGTGGCACTCGTTCAACCACGGGCCAATCCATTTCACATCCGTCTCGACCGAGTCCGATTTCGTGAATGCGCCGACAAATCAGTTCACAAATCGCGTGAAGAACGGCAACTTTGGCGATCAACTCGAGTGGCTCGAGGCAGACCTCGAGGTCGCGGCCAAGAACCGCGCTGATGTGCCGTGGCTCATCGTCGGCATGCATCGTCCGATGTACCATGCCGGGGACGCCGACACCACGGGCAACCCCAAGAAAGGCACGCAACCGCAGTACATCCAGGCGGCGTTCGAAGAGCTTTTCATCAAGTACGGCGTCGACGTCGTGCTCGCGGGCCACGAACACTCGTACGAGCGCCATGTGCCGATCGCCCGCGGCAAACCCGTGATGACGGGCGTCTCGGCCGATAAAAAGACGTACGTGAATCCTCAGGCGCCTGTGCATATTATCACTGGCGCCGCGGGCAATGCCGAGGGTCACACGGAGGAGCCAGATGCACCTGCAGCGTGGAGCGCGGTCTTTGACTATGAACACTACGGCATTTCCAAGGTCAAAGTGAGCCTCACCAAGCTCGAGTGGAGCTTCGTCGCAAGCGCCGATGGCTCTGTACTCGACAACTTTGTCATGACCAAGGAACGCGCGTCGTGCTAAGTGCTTTGGCTCGATGCCGCGGTAAGAAGACGCTAAGATCTGTAGTGCAGAGATTTCGGACTTGGCCTGGGAACAAACCGGATAAGGTCAAGAAAAAAGTGCACACAGAGCTGAGCGTGCTTTTGGATATGAAAGATTGGGCGTACGAAAGTCGTAGTGCTCGCAGTCAAAAATCTCAAGTGGAATCAGATTTGGACCACTTGCTTGTTGCCTTTTTGAAAATTCGACTTGATATACTCTTGCTTGAATTGAGTATATTTGTTTTGTTTTTCATACTAATGCATTGTCGCTGTGGAAATGTCTACTGTTCCACCCGCATTGATGCTATCCGCAAGCCAAAATACATAGGAAAACGTACCTGAGCAGTGGTTGCGCTAACCTTGCGGATGGTAATGGCTGAGCGGGAACTTGAATGTGTAGTCAACGCCTGTGAACCATATCGATTCACAATGTGTCGGAATAAGGGCGGCAAACTGTTGAACGCAAAAACTTGGGTGTTGCAAAGCTGTTGACTCGCTTCCTAGAGAAAAATTGCTGACTTGGTTCGGGTTTCTAAGTCACTCAAAACAGCATTTTTCAAACGTTTGGCGGGCAGAACACCTCTCGTCCACATCTTAGTTCGGACGACTTGAATTTCTTCTTTCCCAGTGCTATCAGGTTCTTGAAGCACTTATTGTCGCTGTGAGAGGCCGAGTCGCGAGTACTACGGTTCCGTGCTGACAACTTTGTCGTGACCAAGTACGTTGTACTAGATGCACTTCGAACAGTTTTTTGTTGTATGTTTCGGAGAATCTATCATGCCAACGCAAAGATCAGTGGTCTGAGCTTCAAACTCGGACTGGTAACGAACCAGAGGAAAGTCAAGGAGAGAAAAAAAACATACAGAGCATAGCGTGCTTGGATATGGAGAAATATCAAGACGATGCTCGCAGCTACTGCGTCGTCAGCTAGAACAACAAATATGGAGATCGGCTTGTCTCTACCACCAGCTTGACGAGTATGGAATACAAAGATGAGGAATGTATACGTCTGTTTCGTCTCTCGTAGACGAATTTGCAGACTGTGCTGAAGTTGAGAAGTTCAAGATTTGATTGAAGCACGAAATACAAAAAATGTCGTGGGGATGGTGCAGATGAAAGGATATTGTCCAGTTAAAACAAATGAATTCGCGTACCAATGGCAACAAGACAATCTAGAGTCGAAAAATACTCAAACTTTTGTGTCCATTCTTTCTAAAATGGCTTGTTTAGAGCGTAGATGTCCACAACACAAACAAAAAATTGCAAAATCGCACAGCATGCTGCCAAAACTGTCGTCAAATTAGCTTTTCACGATGACGAACGAGTCGAGTTCCTTTTGCGAGGCGCTCGCGATGAACTTCCACTGGAGCGAGCTGCGCGTGACCTGGAGCATCGAGATACCATAGTTCTCGTAGTCGGACGCGACGTTCCACGCCGCCGTGTTGCTGGGCTTGTCGGTGTGGTTCTCGACATTGCCCGCGGCGCCCGTGACAATGTACACAGGCGCCTTTGGGTTTATGTACGTCTTTTTGTCGGCCGAGACGCCCGTTGTGACAGCGGAGCCGCGCGCGATCGGGAACTGGCGCTCGAACGAGTGTTCGTGGCCCGCGAGCACGACGTCGACGCCGTACTTGATGAAAAGCTCTTCAAACGCGGCCTGGAGCGCCTTTGGCTGGCCTGTGGGCTTGCCCGAGCCGTCGGCTGCCGCGATATTGTAGATCGGACGGTGCATGCCGACGATGATCCATGGCACGTTAGCGCGGTTCGCGGCTGCCTTCTGTAGATCCGCCTCGAGCCACGCGAGTTGGTTGCCAAAGTTGCCGTTCTTGTTGGTCGTCGTGTACTGGTTGGTTGGGGCGTTTGGGTAGTCCGTCTCGGACGAGATGGACGTGAAATGGATCGGTCCGTGGTTGAACGAGTGCCACATGTTGAGCGTACCACTGGATTCCAAGGACGGCATCTTGAAGCGCGCATTGTACGCCGTGTAGTTGCCCAGATGGTTCTTCTTGTACGACGAGAACTGGCACGCGGGCGAGTGGCACTCGGCCTCGTGGTTGCCCACGAGCACCATGTACGGCACCTGGCTCATGACGGGCGTGAGCGAGTTCATCCACTTGTTCCAGACGTCCTCGTAGTAGAAACCAAAGGTCTGGCCCGCAGTGAGGTAGTCGTCGTCGGCATACGAGATGTCGCCGATGTGGTATACAAAGTCAATCTTGCTCGCGAGCGAGTTCACGATGTTGATGGTGTCCACCGAGTTCTTACCGTCACCGCCATCGCCATACACGGCAATCGTGAACGTGCTCGCGTCGTTGGCCGCTCGTGCAGTTGTGAACGAGGCCACAGCGCTCTGCAAGGTGGCGTCCGTGGTGCTCCCGACCTTGTAGAAGTACTTGGTGAATGGCTGCAGGCCTGTGACTGTGGCGTGGTGCTGGTAGAGCGTGTAGTCCCCCTCCGAATAGTATGTCGCGCTCGTGGCCTGGATGGGAGCCTTCGTGAGCCCCACCTCAGTCATGCCGATGAACACGGCGTTGTCGGCCGTGTTGTCGTACGTGGCCCAGGAGATCGTCATCCCCGTACCGGCAGTCGCTCCGGCATACGCCAGGTGAATCTGTTGGGGCAACTTGGTCGCGTTGGGCTTGAGGCGGCACACGTTCGATTGGTAGACACAGAGTGCAGCTGGGAGACACCCCGTCGCCGCAGTGTACGTGCACAGCTTGTCCGTGACAGCGGCGTTGGTAGATGCAACAAAGGCGCTGATGGCAAGAGAGAGACGAGCAATGACTGAGAACTTCATTGCTTGAAACTGGGGTTAGAAGGAAGACTTCTTTGATTGACTGAGGTGGACAGAGGACGGCAAATGTCAAAGTGACCAAGGTGAGAAGTGGATGGCCAAGTACGAACTCTTGGCTGCTAAGCGAATCGACTCTGGTTTCGCCTCAACGTGATGGATTCCGTTGACGTGAAGCTGCTCCATAGTACACGCACACAAGGATCACCAGAATGTTGACTTTGTCGACGCACGCTCAAGGCGGGGCTGCTAACCATATCGAGTTCGAATCTTCGCAGGAACCATGAACATGGGGATGCGGCGGAAGCACAAAAGCAGAGCGGACACTTTGCATATTATGCACTTGATGTCTTGACTTGGGAAGGCTGCCTGTCGGCTTTTCTCAGTTGGATTTGTTGTATCCATCGCTTCACCTCAGTTTTGAATCTTGAGAGCAATGCCAAAGGAGGATGCGCGAGCTTCAGCCTTGACGTCACACGAGACGAGCCACCATCTCTCGTATTTACAATCTCAGCGTACACCCAGACGAACGAATGGTTGACAGAGATGGCTGATAGACGGCACACACACACACACACACACACACAACCAATGCTCACACCAACTCCATCAGTGGTCCTCCTCATCTGTGCATCAAGGCAGTCAGGCACTAAGGCAGGCTTTGAATCTCGGATGCCGGGTTTTTGGACGCGACGCTGTCTCAACCTGATCTGATTACACTTCCTTCGTCAACAAGTGATACTTCATGAGCGGTACCTACCTGGTCAAGGGCACCCAGACACACTTGAAGACTGCACGAGGCTGCTCCACAAAGCGTCCCTTTGATCCGGCGAAGATTCGCTCCAGGACGGCAGCAGCAAAAGCCGCAAAGGAAGCACGGCGATTCAGGTTTCTCGCTTTCTCTCTGGTTCCATGAACAACATGAAGGAAATGAATAAACAGCGAGGTGTCGCAGTAAATTGAATGAGGAACGCCACGAAAATGGCAGATTGCTCGCTGCTTCTATGGACACGAAGCTTTAAAAGATAAAATGTCGTGTGTATCAAATATGAACGGCATGCACTCTAAATAGGTATGCCATATTACAGTTTATACAAGGATGCAGTTTAGTATCAAATATATTTAGCCCGTTCCCGTTTAATCTGATTCACTAGTGCATCGATCGCATTAAAAAGGGTATTACTATTAATTAGAGGCTGACCTGCTGAAAAGTCTCTGTTAGAACCTGGTCCGATATGGTTTCTATGAGAAGGAAAAGGGCAAAAACTTGCCAGCTGAACTTGAACCGGCGTCCATCTTCCGTGGCGCGCTTGCTCTCGTTGCATATGCTTGCTTCACATGGGGTGAATGAATATTGGATGAACACGCGGATTTGACTTAATATCCACCGCCCATTCCATCCTGTTCAGACTCCTGTTCACCCACCCACTGAAACTTTAACTTGAAGCGAATCAAATGCCCACACGAAACGACGCGCCAGGGTTGCCTCGATAACCCCACACCACTGACCATAGCACAGCATGATTTTAACGCAGTTAATGCACGATGCACCCATTGAATCTATTTAATATCGCGAGTCAAACACTCCCCTTAGTGCCCTTTGGACCGCAATTGGGATTTGGCATCTCAAGTGAGTACTAGAATGTCATCCTCAAGTTGAAGTCTTCAACACTCGTGTTTAATGCAAAAATCTTGCTATTTCTGTCTTGTAGTCTTTAATTCGGATGCGTTGCCCAGGTAGTGAGGAGGCTTCGTGTCTGATAGAGGCCTGTTCTGTTCATCCTTGACGACTACACTGTACTTGAACTGTTGTTGCCCAGGACATCTACACGAGCGAAGAAACAACTTGACGGTGCTAATAAACTGTTCAAGAAGTACAGGCATGGGCCAGAGAAGCAGGCCAGGCGGTAGTGTGCTACGGTTGCGGCATTTCCAAGCAGGGTTGATAGGAAATACGTCGTTACAGGCGACTCGGTGGGTGCAATGACGAGGGAGACTCTCTGTGTCTTCGACAGAAGAAAACCAACTGCAATGAATGGTAGGGGCTTCGCGTGCCATCAGGCCAGGTACGTCAGCATCGACGGTGGCTACGACACACAAAGATAGCAGTTGGGTAAAAATTCTCCCTGGTAAGCGTCGCGCGCCACCCACTCACCCACTTTGCGAAACTTTGTGGCTTTCGCATTGGGCTCTGGACAGTTTTTATGATGCCGCATTTCTTCTTTCCTTCCTTTCTCGGCTTGCGTGGATGGCCGTTGTTGCGCCCGCTCGCTCAGCCTAGTCACCAGCCGAGCGACCAAAGGACCGGAACCGCTTTTCCCGAGAGCTTCGCTCATTCGGCAATTTGCACTCTTTCGCACAACAGAACTCCCAGTGTCCAGTGAAACCAGGTGCAGATGAAGATCGCAGCGATTCTCTTGCCGTTCGCATTGTATGTGACCCATGCAGCAGCCCAGGCGCAGCAGCAGACCAGTCCAGCGCCGTCTGCGGTGCCAACTCCTGCGCCTACACCAACGCCCACCACTGCAGCTCCCGTGACCCCAGCACCAACAACTACAGCTTCTCCAAGCCCAGTGCCGACTCCTGCGTCAAGTGTGCCGTATGCGTCGTGCACGGAAGTGAGCGTCGAGGCAGATGCAACGTACTGCATTAGTGGATCAATCTGCGGTGGTTCTGGTGAGAAGCCTGCCGGTGACGAATGTCCAAAGGCCGGAGACCAGGCCGTTGCAGCGTGTCTGAGCAACCTGAAGAGCTACGCGGGTGCTGGCAAGTGCATCGCCCCAGCGAATGCAGTCTGCAAGAAAATCAAGACGGGGGCATGGGGATGTGTATGGGATTTGACGTCTGGACCTGTCACTCCAACGCCGACAGTGCCGGCCACGACACCAGCCCCGACCACCGTTGCCCCGGTGACACCAGGTCCAACTACTGTAGCCCCTGTGACTCCAGCTCCAACTTCATCAGCCCCTGTGACTCCGGCGCCAACTAGTACAGCACCGGCCACACCATCTCCAACGACGGCAGTGATACCAACACCCGCGCCATCGAATGGTGGCCCTGTCACTCCAGCTCCAACGGCGGCAGGACCAACGTCTGCTCCAACTCCGGCTTCAACGACCGCTGCACCAAGCACTGGACCGACACCTGCCCCAACAATGGTAGCTCCAAGCACTGCTCCCACTACTCCAACTCCAGCTCCAACAGCGGCAGGACCAACGTCTGCTCCAACTCCGGCTTCAACGACCGCTGCACCAAGCACTGGACCGACACCTGCCCCAACAATGGTAGCTCCAAGCACTGCTCCCACTACTCCAACTCCAGCTCCAACAGCGGCAGGACCAACGTCTGCTCCAACTCCGGCTTCAACGACCGCTGCACCAACAGCTCAAGAGACTGCAGCTCTAATTAGCCAGCAGCAACAGCAAGTCGGGGATGGCAAATCCCAAATTACAACGTCGTACAGTGCCGAAACTGCTGGATCCACCGCAAGTGTGGCGTCCTCGAGTGCAGGCGTTATCGCGGCATCTGTTGCGGCTGCCGCCATCGCCTTGGTCGCTGTGGCCATGGTGTTCCGCCACTTGAAGAAGAGACGCAGCAATGCAGCATCGACTCCAGGACCAGAAGTCGAGTACGGGCTATCTGTCACACCTCCGAGCGTGGCTCCGAACCACAGCTTCCTCCAGATCTAGAATCTGGAGCCCAACTATCCATTTCCTTGGATCTCATTCAGCAGTCACAGTCTATCCGCTCACTCTACTCGTGCCAAAACGTCTTGCAAACTTGGTCGCGATAGCATTGTGTAATGTACGTATACTTTCAATACCATGTCCAAACAAACGTACCAAAAATTCATATAGCTGAGCAGCTTTAACTCGAGCGTTCTGAGGGCCGATCAGCCTTTCATTCTCTCATTTTCTAGAATCGTACCTATATGTTCCAGCGCCTACGCGCACCAAAAAAGTAGCAACCTTCAAAATGGCTTGAACATGGTACTGAGAAATAGGGATCCGCTGCATCGTCAATGTCAGGCAAACACACAAAGCTTCAGTCTTCGACTCAAAAGCACACCAAGCGTTTTAAGAAAGGCCTACCATGAATCGTAGATTTGGCACGCGTTACTACTAGCTTTCGCAAAACTGAAGATGATTTAGTCGAAGTAATTCAGCCCAAAATAGACATGTGCATGTGTGCTGGTATTGGATATCTTCAATAAAAGAAAGCGACATGAATGACTGCTATACACCCCGGAAAAATTATAGCACACCCTTCTTTTTTTCGATTTCTTAAGCGATAATGGCGTAATCGATCTGAAAACTACAGAGCACAACCACACAAGAAAGAGCTTTCTGATGGTGTATTTGGATTTTCAAACCACTCATTTTTCGACGAGATAGATAAAACAAAATCGGTTTTAAGAGAGTGACATAATTATAGCACAGGTTCAATTCAGATGCAAATTGCGCCTGCAAAAAAGCGTATGAAAGCTGGATATTTTGTGTGTGTATGCAGCAACAAGCGAGCTTTCATGTGGTGTCTTCATTGTTCAATTTGAAAAGTTCGTTGTAATACCACGGGGGGCGGAGCTTACAGCTACTGAGCGAGGCCAAATCTTGGTTTTGAGACATTAGAACATGTCCTTGTCAGCCATCGCAAGAACGCTTGGACGCTCCAAAAAAGTGGTGGGGCTTTCATTAAGAACCTTGATGGCTATGGGACTGCGAAACGCACTGGAAGACCGTGAAAACTTACTGAACGCAAACGCCGAGTCGTATTCCGGCAAGCCACTATGATAAAGAAGCCGACCTCCGAGATTGCTGTGGCTCTGTCGGACGCGAAATTCGAGTCGGTGTCTAAATGAACGGTTCAGCGCGAGCTAGTTCGCACCGGTATGGCAAAGTATGTGAAGCAGACTCCACGCCTCAAACCAGAGCGCAAGAAGGCAAGAATGATGTGGTGTCGTGAGCAGCTAAAGGCAAAGACCATCTGGACTAAGATTATCTTTTCCGACGAGAAGAAATTCAATTTAGACGGTCCAGACGGTCTTAAGTACTATTGGTACGATCTGCGAAAGGAAAAGAAGCTATATTTCAGCCGGCAAAATGGTGGAGGATCCATTATGGTGGGGGGAGCTTTTTCCAAGGCGGGGAAGTCAGAGCTCGCGTTACTTGTGGGTCGACAAAAGTCGTTTGACTATCAGCAAACCCTTACCGACTATCTGTCCCCTTTTGCTGACGGACGAATGGGTGGTGACTACGTTTTCCAGCAAGACAACGCCAGCATTCACGCGTCAGCTTCGATGACAGCCTTCCTGAGAGATCTAAATATCCCAGTTTTGCGCTGGCCCTCACTTTCGCCGGACCTAAACCCCATTGAAAACTTATGGAGCGATATGGCATAAGCTGTATATTGCGAGGGAAAGCAGTATGAGACTGTGGATCAACTCAAGGACGCCATTTTGAAGGCCTGGGCTAATATCCCACAATCGCGCCTTGACGCACTCATTGCGTCAATGCCAGATCGTTGTTTGGACGTTGTATCATGCCAAGGAGCTAAAATCAACTACTGCGTAGTGCTTTAATGAGTTTGCAATGCAGCTGGAGCTCTTTTCGAACCAAAGTTTGCATTGAATTGAACCTGTGCTATAATTATGTCACTCTCTTAAAACCGATTTTGTTTTATCTATCTCGTCGAAAAATGAGTGGTTTGAAAATCCAAATACACCATCAGAAAGCTCTTTCTTGTGTGGTTGTGCTCTGTAGTTTTCAGATCGATTGCGCCATTATCGCTTAAGAAATCGAAAAAAAGAAGGGTGTGCTATAATTTTTCCGGGGTGTACATGAAAAAAATGCCTGTTCATATGTTAATTCACTTTACGAGAGTTAAGTGCTGGAGTAATGACGGCGGCGTCACACTGTCGACTGTAACGAGATTACCTGTTACACGGCGTACACGTGCTTTGAGGAAGCGCGCAGGAGGAAAAAGCACAGCGATAACACTGTGTCCAAGAGGAAGGTTGGAGCTTTGCGCAGTAACGTGCAAAACGAGAAGTGAATTAGAATTTTAAAGTGCTAACATGCAATTGTTCTGATTAAAACCTATGATATCTCTCATTGGTAGGTAGTTGGGTGTTTAGTCCGACTATCATCCAATGGGGTCAAAAATTATCGGCTTAGTTTTAATGGCTAATATGCAACTGACTACGTATAGTGTTCATGCGTGACACATGTTAATGTGTCCTGAACTGTACGTAGTGGGTGGGTTTAGAAGAAACAATAGAACTCATGTGGGTAAAAACCCACGATCTCCTGACCCGAGAACCCATACAATGGGGAGCCCATTACACAAAATCGAAACAAAAAATGTATTAATACACTCTCGTCCTATTACTACTTGGCAACCTCAGTTCTTGATCATGAGAAAGTTGTCGAGCACTTTTTGCGAGTCACTTGCGATGAACTTCCATTCGAGCGAGCTGCGCGACACTTTGACGGTCGAGATGCCCCAGTTCTCGAAATCCGACGCCACGTTCCACGCCGCAAAGCTCGACGGCTTGTCGGTGTGGTCCTCAATGTTACCGGCGGCGCCCGTGACGATGTACACGGGGGCTTTCGGGTTCGCGTATGTGTTCTTGTCGGCCGAGACACCGTCGGTGACCGCGCGGCCGCGCGCGATGGGCAGTTGTCGCTCGTACGAGTGCTGGTGACCGGCGACGACCACATCAACGCCGTACTTGATGAAGAGCTCTTCGAACGCGGCCTGGATGATCTTGGGTTGGGAAGTGGGGTTGCCTGAGCCATCGACCGAATTCATCGTGTAGATCGGGCGGTGCATGCCGACGACGAGCCACGGCACGTTGGCTCGGTTCGCGGCCGCTTTCTTGAGGTCAGCCTCAAGCCACGCGAGTTGGTTGCCAAAGTTGCCGTTCTTGTTGGTCAGTGTGTACTCGTTCGTGGGGGCACCGGGGTAATCGGTCTCGACTGAAATCGACGTGAAGTGCACGGGGCCGTGCTCGAACGAGTGCCACATATTGAGCACGCCGCCACTCTCCTTGGACGGCATCTTGAAGCGCGCGTTGTACGCCGTGTAGTTGCCCAGTTTGTCCTTCTTGGTCTTGGAGATCTGGCAGTTGGGCGAGTGGCACTCGGCCTCGTGGTTGCCCACGACGACCATGTACGGCACCTGGCTCATGATCGGCGTGAGCGAGTTCATCCATTTGTTGTACACTTCCTCGTAGAAAAACCCGAGCGACTGCGACGGTACGAGGTAGTCGTTGTCAGCGTACGCGATGTCGCCGACGTGGTACACAAAGTCGATTTGGGCTGCGAGCGAGTTGACGTAGTCGATCGTGGCGTCGGCGTACTTGCCGTCGCCGGCGTCGCCGTACACAGCGACCGTAAACGAACTCGGATCAGCCGCAGGCCGCGCCGTCGTGAACGAACTCACCTCAGTCTGGAAACTCGGGTCGTTCGCGCTGCCGACCTTGTAGTAGTACTTTGTATTGGGCGATAGCCCCGAGACAGTCGCGTGGTGGTTCACGAGCGAGTAGTCTCCCTCCGCGTAGTACGAGACGCTCGTGACTGCGGCATTGATCGGCGCGAGCGTGAACTGCGAGTTGCCAATCCAGACGGTCGAGTCCGTGACGGCCGCGAAGCTTGCCCAGGAGATCGTCATCGCCGTACCCACGGGCGAACCGGCGTACGACAGATGCAACTGCTGCGGGAGTTTGTTGACGCCCTTCTTGACGCGGCACGACTGGCTCGGGGTCAGGTCGCCCAGCTTGAACTGATACGAGCACAGCGCCTTGGGGAAACAGCCAAACGAGCTCAGCTTGTACACGCACGCGCGGTCGTCGATCGCTGCCGCGGCTTCGGCTTCAGCGGAGACGTATGCGAACCGGACGCATAGGCTAACGAGCAGGATGCGGAGCATTACGAGTGCAGCTCCTGTAGCGATGCACTTCATACTGGGAGTTGGGAAAACTGGGTGGCGGCTTGGCGACTTCACTAAGAGACGTCGAATGTGAGAATGAGGGGCGTCTCAATAGCAACGTGCACTTGGAGGAACCGCACGCGACAAGAGACTCATGTGCGCATGGATGAGTGAAGGGAGGTGGGTATTCTTTCTATGCCATCGGGGTTCTCTGGAATGTGCCCTTCGTAGGAGACGGAGATTCGGCGGCGTGGATATTCATATACGAATGGCTCTTCGTCCGCAGTGGTGCTGCTGCGTTTTCCTCAATGAAAACGCCATAAGACCGTCGAAATGGACCGTTTGTCGTCAGCGTAGCTCCTCGTCAATAGTGTCCATCTTCGGTTCCAAATTTCTCTCTACCACGCGCTTTTGTAAAACCCAATGACGCATGGGTTCATGTGTGTTGGCGATTGCATTCGATCTTTTTTGTGAGCATATCGATCGATATCTGGGGAGCTCCAGCGTCGTCCTGACTCCGAGAGAATGTCCGAGTGAGACCAGTCACGTGTGGCATGCGATTGAATGAGTGGACGCTGGTATTGATAGAAACTGTCCGCAGCCATCGCCAAATGGAGTTGATGTGGTGTCCTGCTCCCATTCTCATGCTTTGGAGGGGGGAAAACAACCTGCAAAGGTAGTTACGAGGTGATGAGGGGAAAGCATTGTGCTCTCTACCACTGAAGTTGAAGTGACAAGATGTTGAAGTGACAAGATGTTGAAGGTCGGTTTGTAGGGTATATATACCCTACTATTCAGTAGGCATAAACTAGTTTGTAATTTACGGTAATATTGTAGGTTTAGCCTAGCGCTTCGTGATCTTGAAGCGGTCAAGCTCCTTTTCGGTCTTGCTCGCGACAAAAGTCCACTCAAGGGCCTCGCGTGTGGCCGTAAGCATCGAAATGCCGAAGATCTTGTAGTCTGACGCCGCGCTCCAGGATGTACGAGCCTTTGGCATCTTCCCGTGGTCCTCAATGTTGCCAGCTGCGCCTGCCGTGAGGTACACGGGCGCCTTGGGGTTCGCGTAGGTTTTCTTGTCTGCTGACACGCCGTCCATGATGGCTTTGCCCCTGGCAATCGGCAAATGACGCTCATAGAAGTGGTAATGGCTCGTGACGACAACGTCCACGCCGTACTTGATAAACAGTTCCTCAAAGGCTTCTTGCGCGATCTTCGAGTCGCCCGTGGGCACGCCGTCTTTGTCAGCCTCGCTGCTTTGGTACAGCGGACGATGCATGCCGATGGTGAGTCACGGTATATTGCCACGGTTCGCGGCCGCTTTCTTGAGATCGGCCTCAAGCCACACGAGTTGGTCGCCAAAGTTGCCATTAGAGTGTGTCAGCGGCAACTCGTTCTTCGGTGCACCCGAGTAGTCCGCCGTGAAATGGATCCGGCCGTGGTCGAACGAGTGCCACATATTGAGCACACCGCCACTCTCCTTGGACGGCATCTTGAAGCGCGCGTTGTACGCCGTGTAGTTGTCCAGTTTGTCCTTCTTGGTCTTGGAGATCTGGCAGTTGGGCGAGTGGCACTCGGCCTCGTGGTTGCCCACGACGACCATGTACGGCACTTTGCTCATGATCGGCGTCATCTCGTTTATCCACTGGTCCCAGACGTCCTCGTAAAAGAACCCCAGCGCGTACAATGGCACGAGGAAGCCGTCATCGGTGTACGAGATGTCACCGACGTGGTACACAAAGTCGATCTTGTCGCCCAAGCTGTCCACGTACTTGATCGTGTCTGCGGCGTTGTCGCCATCGCCTGCGCCTCCGTGCACCGCGATGATGACCGCACTCGTATCGAACGCTGGCCGTGCCATCGTGAACGTGTTCAATGGGCTTTGCAGCTTTAGATCACGGGCACTGCCGACCTTGTAAAAGTACTTTGTGTGCGGCTTTAGTCCCCTCATCGTTGCATGGTTTTGGAACAACGAGTAGTCATCGTCCGAGTAGTACGAGGCGCTGGGCGCGAGTGTCTTGTCAACTATCTCGAGACTCGATTCGGCCAATCCGATCCAGACGGCACTGTCAGAGGCTTTCTGGTATGTGGCCCAGGAGATCGTCATGCCTGTGCTGTCGCTTGGGCTGCCAGCGTACGCCAAGTGTAGTAGCTGCGGAATGTCAAGCATCTCGGGTCGAGCGCAGCACGCCTGGGACGGCGTGAAGTCGCCGAACTTGAGCTGATATGAGCACAGCACCTCGGAGTGGCACCCTTCCGTGAGGCTCCAGGAGCACACAGTGTCTTGCAAGACGCGTTGTGCAGAGGCAGTTGAAGCGGCAAACGCCAGCAACGCGCTGAGACCGAGCCATAGAGACTTTGTTCGTGCTTTGCCAGCATTTCAGCGTGAGTTGATGCTCATTGTGGTGGCAGATGTGCTGGGATTGCGGTATTTGGAGACTGCGGCAGTGATTTGCGCTGACGAGTTCCGTCCGAGTATCTTGCAACTGCGCTAAACACGGGACTCTTTTTTCAAATGCACCTTCACTAAAAACCTGTAATTAGGTCATTTAAAAGTGGTAACAATGGAAAGTGGAATCTATATGGCAACCTATAGCGTTGATAGCGACTGCAAGAGGTGAATTGAACCTATGAAGCCAATATTCTAGACGTGATCTGACATTTTTTGGACTGATTTGTTGTGAATAAATCAGCGAATTCTCCATCGAGTCATGCCCTCTTTCTCATCTCAACGTCGCGGTAATGATGCATGCTTTCGATGGGACCAAACTGCGCGTTGGCTTCAAGCAAACGACGCGAGCAAGGCTATTGTATCGTACACGTCATGTGCCTACGCAGCACTGAAAACCAGCAGCTATTGTAATGCAGCGTCAAATACCTTCCCCTCAAAACGATAGCGTACGTCGAGTTTGGTTCGTCAGTGTTTATAAGTATCAGCAATCGCTCGTGGAGCTCCCTGATTTTCAGACTCAATGTCACTGTTCCCTGCAATTCAGTGAGCTATCACCCATTCAGCACACACACCACTCGAGTTAGAAATATGCTCGTATTGACGAAGCTGTATGTGGATTTTAGGCTAATCGTACTCTCTTTGGGACTCTCTCACTCTCTCATGCATTCGCTTCATTGATGGTCATGTGTGTCAGCTCGCGCAGATACTCTTCGGGAACACCCTGCTTTTGGAGCCGACGCAGTGTGTCCTGGCGCACTTTCTCGGCGAGGGTGCTCTCCTTCATGCTCTTCTTTTTCAAAAACTTGGCGTCGTTGTGCTCAAAGAGCTTGGCTTTTTGCCGTTGCTGCGCGTTCGCCTCGATCTGCTGCCGCACTTGCTCACCGTGCTTCTTTTCTCGCTCTTTTGCAGCCAGCAGCGCGGCGCGCTGGTGCTGGAACTCCTGCTCGACGTGCTCCTGCATGATCGCGTCCATGTGCAAGTCCTGCTGTTGTTGCTGCTGCTTTTGTGCCTCGTGGAAGGCCTCTTGTCGCTTGCGGTCGCGCAGGATCGTCTGCATGAGCACCTTCTTGACTTCGCGGTCGCGCTTCTCCTTGGCGCGCATATTTGTCTCGGCCTCTTCGCTTGCCTTCTTGGCGCGGAACTCGTCCTGGATCGCCTGCTTGTCTTGAGCTTTCTCCTGCTGTGCGCGCAGTTTCGCGATCCGCAGTTCTTTGGATTTGCGGATCCGCTGCTCCTCTTTCATCTTGACCTCTTCCTCCATCGCTTTCTTGCGCAAGTACGCGGCGACGACCATTTCCTCCTGCTTCTCTCGCTGGATCGCGTCATCCTTCATTTGCTTGATGCGCTCGTTCGTGCGTGCGACGTCCTGCATCATGGTCTTCATCTTGTCGTGCTGCTGCTCGACCTTCTTTTGCTCTTCGGTTTCGTACTGCTTGTACGTATTCAGAATCTTCTGAGCCTCGGTGGCCTTGGCTTCTTCCTCCCAGATTGCTTTCTTCTGTCGCTCAGCTATCTGCTGCTCGAGCATGTGGCGTGCATCGATGCGCTTCGCGTGTGCTTCGGCTTCTCGCTCCTTGCGTACCTGAAGTTCCGTGACGCGCTCGCGCTCCATGATACTGTCGTGGATCGTATTGTAACGCGCCTCTATCTGTTCCCGCTCCTGTTTGTGGCCTTTCAACTGATCACAGAGTTGATACCCGGATGCCTGCAGCGCGAGCGAGTTGATGCGTCGGATGGACGTCAAGTGCTGGTTGCGCAGCACTTCGTCGCTGGTCAGCAGCGCTTTCTTATCGGCGTCGAGCTCCATCTCCATTGCCGATTGCTCGCGGCGCACGCGAACCTGGAGTTCTTTCTCCATCATTCGATGCTTGCGCTCCTCCGATTCATGGCGCGTCGCCGCGACCTGCTCTTCGTGCGATTGCTTCAGTTGCTTCGCCTCCGAGTCTGTCAGGATCACGGCGCGGTTCTACTCAGGAACAACGGGACTGTCTTGTTAGCGTATGTTGCGTTAAAACACTTCAGCATGTGTGGCAAATAAAGCACGCATTACCTTGATGCGCTCAATCTCGGACGCGGGCAGCACTTTGGTGACGCCTGCGATATCCTGTCCGGCCTTGCGGTTCGCGGTTGACCGCAGGATCCCGCCGCTCGAACTGCTCCTGGTGCCATGGCCGCCACCAGAGCTGCCTCGAGTCGTCATCTTGTCGCTTGAATTCCGCACGAGCGCTCGCTTCCAGTTGCGGGTAACGCAGCAGAGCGCAAGCGTGTCATGCGCATTTCCGCCGCCACGACATGGCTACAATTAGCTGCACCACGTCACAGAAATAGCTCTTTGTGTAACCAAAAATATCCCGTCGAACGCTCTCATTAAAATCATCTATGAAAATTTATATATATCTATTAAATACTATTCTATAATATATTAAGTATTCATTTATATTTATAAACTAATAAATTGCTTCGAGTGCTATTCCCTCTCTAAATCCCATGGGTATACTGGTGCTCCTTCCGAGGGTACCGGTACCAAACTGGTTCCTCCCACTAAGTACGAATTACTGGCACGCATCTTGGCTGGTTGTGCCCCTCGTTATTTAACAGTGCACAAGTACTGACTGGACCATGGTGACGACGACGACGAAGAAGCTCGCGGGCAAGCGCAAGCGCCAGGAGTTCTCGGAGCAGGATAAGTTCTTCCACAAGAGTGCGGTGTTGCTGCAGCGCGAGGCCAAGAAGGTACGCGCCTTCGAGGTGCGCAAGCTCGTGCAGCAGCTCAAGCAGACGCGCGCGCAGTTGGCGGCGGCCGAGAAGCTTCAGCAGCAAGAGCCGCAGGAGAATGTAGACGACGCGGCGAAGAAGAAGCTCGCGGAGAAGCTGGCGAAGAAGATCAAGCAGCTCCAGAAGATACAGCTGACGGTGGCGAGGTTGGAGAAGGAGCTCGAGGTGCTCAAGGCGCTGGACCTAAAGGCCATCATCGCGCGCGCGATGGACAAGACGGGCTTGGAGAAGAAGAAGCAGCAGGAGCAGCTTAAGAAACGCGCGGAGCAAGAGAAGCAGCAGCAGAAGAAGGTGCAGGCAGAGCTCTCGGATGAGGACGACGAGGACGACGATATGCGCCAGCGTCGCTTGCTGGCAGACGAGAGCGATGACGGCGGAAGTGATGACGACGGATTCAACTCGGAAGACTACGAAACGAACGCAAACGGTGGTAGCGTGCAGCAGGGCGACGAATCGGAGACGGACTCTGACAGGAATGAGGATGACGATGAAGGCATGGACGAAGACACAGCTGATGCAGTGAAGACTGAGGCTGCGCCAGCGCCAGCAGACGCTTCTGCTGATGCAAATGACGCCGTGGAGGAGAAGAGAGACGCTGTCGAAACGAAGCAGAAGGACGAAAGCAAGACGGATGGCTCGATGCAGAACGTGCTCATCGACCGCATTCTGGCGCACAAACAGCTCCGTCCGCTTCTCGACGCCATCGAAAAAGTGTATGTCTCATTCAATGATCTTTGTGTAATTAATCACTCGGTCTCTCATATTTGTTGTCGTACAGGATTGAAAAGCAAGACCGTGAGGAGGAAAAGAAGCTCCGCAAGCAGGAAAAGAAAGCGCTCAAGCGCGACCGCAACGAGGTGCTGATCGGCGGTCGCAGCGCCGCGGCGCCGAGTTCGCTCTTCCTCGGCTCGCTCTCGGGTCGCGGTGGCGTGATCGACGACGACGACGACGCCATGATGACCATGGGCAGCGCGTACATGGACGGCGCGGACGACGACATCGCGGAGTTTCTGGGCGAGACCAAGAAGAAGAAGAACCGCATGGGCCAGAACGCGCGTCGCCAGAAGGCGATCCGCATGGAGGAGGCCGCGAAGCGCAAGGCTGACCGCGAGAACGGCATCTTCCGTCCGTTTGCCCCACGCAACGATGACAAGAGCAAAGTGTCCAAGTACGGACCGTCGGAGCGACCAAAGAAAAGCAAGAAGCAGGCCGCCGAGGCGCAAGCCAAGAACAAGACGCAGGGAGCACCCGGAAAGTCTGCAGATCGACGAAGCGAGCGTGGCGCGCCTGCTACCAAGTCGCATGGCCCTGCTGCTGCTGCTGTTCGTGCGCCACCGCCCGCGCCAGCGGAGCCGTCGCACCCGTCGTGGATCGCGAAGCAAGCGCTCAAGGAGAAGGAGAAGGCCTCGCTTTCGGCGTTCAGCGGCAAGAAGATCACGTTCGGTGATGATTAGAGGAGGGAGAATAGACTTGTATGCATCGATAGAACAATGGTTTGGTTTATGGAAGGTGTTGCCCCATTCTTATCATCGTTGTCGCTGTGTTTGCTTATCTATTTAACTCCGAAACATTTGCGCGACTTGGTGCGCGAGACTCGTGTCCGACGGCGCGCACTGGCGGCGCAGCGCCGGAATCTCCTTCGTGATGATGTTCTCGATCGCGTCGAGCTCCGAGTTCTTGAGCTTCGGCAGGTTGCTGAAGCCCAGCGTGTGGATCGACACCTGGATGCTCGGCAGCACGCGCTTCCAGAGCGCGAGCACGTACTCGTCGCCCTCGGCGAGCTGGCGGCCGTAGAGGCGGCGGAACTGGTCGCTCAGCGCGTCCTCACTCAGCAGATCCTTCTCCAGTTGGCGCAACACCGACGTGTTGTTCCACAGGAGCCCCGCCGAGGCCACGAGCGACAGGATCGACACGCCTGCGGCGAACTCGATCGGCGCACCGCTGAACGCCGCGGAGGCCGCGAGTGCGTTGCCACCGAGCACCGTCGCGGCCACAAGCGCGACACGGCGCCACTTCTCGCTGCTGTATCGCGCGCGGATGTCCTCAAAGATGCGCGCGTGCATCTGCAGCATGCGCGACGAATCGTACAAATTCGTGATGAGGTTGTCGACGCGGCGCTCGGGCGCGCGCACGACTTCGCTCACGACTTCTTCGCGCATCGCGTCGAGGTCACGGAGCGACGCGCCGAGACCGCTCTCGGTCTGCAGTTGGCCGCTCTTCTCGTTCTGCTTGACCGGGACGCACATCGTGTAGATCCGCGGCAGATCCTTGAGCGGAATGACCTTGGACAGGTTCCAGCACAGCGAGCCGTAGGCGCGCGCAAAGTCGTGGATCTTGCGGAATTGGTCCACCTTGTTGAGCACGATGTGGAGCTTGTGGTCCATGCCGATGAGCGAGCTGGTGAGGATAGAGAGCGTCTCGCCCGTCGTGCCCGGTTTGTCCGGGTCAAAGAAGAGCAGAATCACGTCGGCGCGCTCGGCGTACCAGCGCACGACCTCGGGGAACTCGTACCCGCGGTCCGAGCTCTCGCCGTTGCCGCGGTACGTCATAGACGTCGACACCGAGCCCGAGGACGCGCGCAGCGACGGCGGAACGCTGTAATAGCTGTTCGCATGCACGCTCTTGGGGCTGTCGATCATGCCGGGACTGTCAACGAGCATGAAGTTGGCGTTGATGCCCTTGCGCACCTTGAGCTGCGTGCGCTGGATGAGCGCGGGGCCGTAGGAGCGCAGCCCCGAGAAGCCGAGGTCCGGGTCGCCCACAAGCGCAGGCCCATCCTGGTCAATGTCTTCGCTTCCGGGCGCGATGATCGTGAACCCGTCGTCCGTGGGCGCGACGCCCGTGCTCTGCACTTCACGCTGCAGCAGGTAGTTGATGAACGTTGATTTGCCGGACGAGTGGTTGCCGAGCAGGAAGACGAAGGGCAGTGAAGGCAGCTTCTCTTCCTTGTGCTTGCGGTCGAGCGGCCCGAGGATGCGCTCGTTCAGCGGCAGCAGCAGCTGCGACTCCAACTGACTCGTCTTCTGCATGAGCTTGATCCACTTCTCGTCCTTGACCACGAGCTTCGCGTCGTCGATCGCTTCGGACGTCGTCGACGCCGCGCGGAAGGCGGCGGCAGCAGCGGGGCGCAGCTGCGCGTGGCGCTGGTGCTGCGCGAGCAGCGAGGGTACCGCGCGCAGACGGCGACGCAGCATCAGACTCGCCATCGCGTGTGAAGCTCTTTGGGTTCTGGTGGCGAGCGGCGCGAAATGTGGGGAGCGCACCGATGTCCGTTTTTCTGTGGCACCTTTGAAGGAGGGAACCCAAAATAAGTATGGGAATACACATAGCAAAACAGACGGCGACAAAAGCGGGTGTGATTGTTTAGTTTGGGCAGTTGGTAATGTGTTTTTAGCCAATGAGAAAAGGATAGTGTTTCTACCAATTGGAAGGAGTGTGGAGGGGACGGTGGGGCGGAGCGGACGCCCATCCGCTTGCGAAGTGCGCGAGTGTACCAAGTGACACTCTGCGACCATAGTGCCCTTCAAAAATGCGTTATCCATAGGAAGAGACCATAATGAGTATTAAAGAGGTATAATAATAGAAGTTTGCAATATCAAAAGTGTTTACATACGATATTAGTTGCGTATCATTTAATATAAAGAGGTTTAAGGAGCGACATGGATGGACCGTAACCTTTAGCCCCCTTCTTCCCCCTCGTGTAACCCTTGTCTTCAGCGCGCTGCTCAAGTTGTTTGATTTGACGCGACGGAAAGTTCCTCTGGTCACAATCGTAACCCACCACCCACACGCAAACAAACAACAAGCCAGCAGCAAACAAGGGTTACGCTTATTTCTCGTCGTACCCCTTTCTTGCCTTCATTCCCCAATTTGCCCAGCACCATAACGCGGCAAAGCTCCAAGAAATCCAAGGCGCCCCCACGATGAAAGTGCCCGTGAAGAGTGACGTTACCACCACCACTGAGAATGAGATCACGCTCAAGCACCTACTCGCGAAGCTCGTAGCGCGCGAGCCGTTGAACGACGCGGAAGCGACGGTCGCCATCCACCAGATCGCGTCCGAGGAGTCGGCGAAGAACCCCGTGGGCGTCGGCGTGCTGCTGGCGCTGCTCGCGGCCAAGGGTGAGACGTCGAGTGAGGTCGCCGCCTTCGCCAAGTACATGCGCGCGCAGTCCATCCGCGTTCACGTTGAGGTGGGGGTTATTATCGCTTGTGTGTATATATACGTGGTGTATACAAGGTAGCTAACTTGTGAATAATGTGGCGTTGCTGTCAATATTAGGCGGACCGCCCGACACTCGACATTGTCGGCACCGGCGGCGATGGCGCTAACACCGTGAACCTGTCGACGGCCGCCTCTGTGCTCGCCGCGTCCTGTGGTGCGCTCGTCGCGAAGCATGGCAACCGCTCCGTCTCCAGCAGGTACCAACCATTCGTTCTGCATCTGTTGTAGATCAACTGATGATTTTTGACGCACATGTGGTTCTTGGCTCATGTAGATCGGGATCTGCAGATGTGTTGGAGGAACTGGGCGTGCCCATGCTGCTGCCACATGCGATCGCGCCGTGCATTTCGCAGGCCAACATCGCGTTCATGTACGCGCCGCACTTTCACCCGGCGATGCGGTTCGTGTCGCCGATCCGCAAGTCGATCGGCATCCGCTCCGTGTTCAATGTACTTGGGCCGCTGCTCAACCCCGCGGGCTGCAAGCGCATCGTCATCGGTGTGTACACGCCCGATTTGCTGCAGGTGTTTGGTGAAGTGTACGTGTCGCTGGGCGTCGAGCACGGACTCGTGGTGCACTGTGCGGGCCTGGACGAGTTTAATGCGATCGGCGCCGCCGACGTTGTCGAAGTGAAGATCGGCGAGCCGCTGCGTCGCTACACGATCGAGCCCGAGGAGATCGGCATTCCGCGCACCACGCTGCTCGACCTGAAGGGTGGCGACGCCACGGAGAATGCTGCGATCCTGCGCCGCGTGTTCAGCGGCGGTGATGCGAGCGACAACGCGATCGGCAACACGATCGCGTACAACGCTGGCGCCGGACTCTACGTGTACGGCCTCGCGGACTCGATCAAGAGCGGCTACGAGATGGCGAAGGCCAAGCTTGCGTCGGGCGAAGCGCTCAAGACGCTCGACAAGTGGGCGGAGACCGCGCAGGCGCTCCACGCGGCGTCCGAAAGCGGCAACGCCACCAGCGCGTAGATCTATTACGTGTGTGTTGCCTCCATGTTGACGCAGAAATGGAGGGTTTGAGGTTGTTTGTCTCCTTAAAAATAGCATTTTGATTCGGGTTGTGGTGAGTTTGTTTGAATTCGATGCGCCTTGTTCGCTTTTCTCGGTCGTGGGGCCTCAACAGAGCAGCATGTGTGAGGACAGTGAGTATGCGTACGCGCAGCAGCTCGTGGCGTCGTATTTCCACATGCTCACAATCGGTTGTCAGTTGACACAGTGCGTGAATCCCCAATGCACATCTGCAGCAATGTTAGCGGCTCCTTCGCCCACGGACGCAGCGATCCAGAGCATATACTTGGCGAGAACCGCACCAATTCCGATCTGCGCACCGATTCTCGCGCATTTTGGCTTAATGGAGCACGATGAACGAGGTGAGAGCGGCCGAGAAGAGTTTCCAGAGACGGAGGACGACGACGACGATGCACTGGAGGATGTGGCCTCTGGCAGTGATACTGTGGTGATGTTGTGCTCGACGCCACGACGAAGGCTCTCGAGCGCCGTGGAATTGGCGCTCACGTTCACAAATTGCAGCAATTCGCAAGAGAGCGACGACGCAGAAGAAGACCGTTGGGAGCAGCAGCAGCAGAAAGCGTCGGCCACGCGCAGACTAAGTCTTCCTAAGCAGAAGCTCCTCGATGCGCTCACGCGGGCGTTCGAACGCACGAACTCGCCCACCAGTACCGCCAAGAGCTCTGCTCGCGGTCGCGAATCCTAGCAGCAGCAGTCACGAAGCAAAGCAGTCTCCCCATAAACCCAATAGCTTTATTTTTCTTTGCGCGTCCCCTTTTCTCTCTTTGTACTGCTGTTTCTGCGAGCACAAGTGGTGAGCTACAACGAAAAGAGCGCTATACCCAAAATGTACACAATATTCATTTCACCAACTCGTGGGAGCTGCTCGTCTCCTCTAAATACCTTGGACGGGGATCTCGCCGGCCGCATCGGGCAGATCCTGCATCGGCGGCATCGCATTGCCGCCGTCCGTGGGCTGCGGGTGCCACGCCGGCACGAGCGAAAGCACAAGCCCCACCAAAAAGTACTTGACGTCGTGCACGAGCCCGCGGTCCGAGGAAATGCGGAGCACGCGCGTGAAATCAAAGCGTGTGACTGCGCCGCCTGGAGCGCCAGGCGCCGCGACCCCGTTGTTGTCGTGTGGGTTGGCATCGTCGGCGCCGTTCGCTTGTCCAGCCGGCGCGTCCACAGGAGTAGCGACTGCGTACTGGCGCTTGTACACTTCGTAAATCTTGGCGAAAATGCCACAAATGTGCCTACAGAGTCGAGAACATAATGTGAGCGATCCATTGCTAACGATGGGGCCGCAGTCGATAAATACTAAAAGAAGAGACGTACAGGTATGAGATGAACGAGAGCAGCGCGAGCACGAGCACGCGGTCGTTCGGCGTGTCTTGGCCGATGATGAACAACATGAACGCCATCTTCATCGCGAGGCGCATGTCAAAGAGCGGCAGAATCTCGCGCGCGATCTGTACGATCAGCGGATTGCGACGTGCTGTCGCAGCAGGAGCTGCTGGGGCCACCGTCGCAGGAGCAGGCGCCATTGGATGTGCCACGCCGGCTGCATGGTGCATCCCGTACATTTGCGGATGCATGCCCATGCCGAAATGCGCGTACGGAGCCGCAAAGGGCGCGTGGAACGGCATCTGTGACTGCGCTTGTGCTGCACGCGTTTGTCCGCTCTGCGCAGAGATCGACTCGTAATGCGCCTTGACGTGCTGCAAGTACTGGATCTGCGCCAAGATCATCGCCTGTTGGTGCATCAGCATGCCCTGCGTGTACAGATCCTGATGCACTTGCTGGGGGTTGCGCTCAGTAGCAGCCGCTTGACCCTGGAACTGGCCAAACACTGGGAACGCGCTACTCTGTGCAGGTGCCGCCACTGATGCGAGTGACGCATCCAAATCAAACGCAGGCGCGCTCGCAGCCGCCGTCGCGATCGGTGCCGGACGCGGCGAGTCGATGTTCGCGCGGTCTGCGCTTTGCGCCACGTTCACGCGGCCCGTCAGCGCCGCTTGAGTCGCAACGGCGTTCGCAGCGTCCACCGAGATGCGCGGACTCGCACTGCGCGGCCGCGCTGCCTTCTCTGCTTCTGCCTTCGCGCTCGCCGCCGTGGGCGTCCGCGGCAGGACTAAATGGAACACGACTGCTGCCGTATCGTCGTCCACGCGCTCCTCGCTCTGCACCTGGTTCTGCAGCATGCGCACGCCGTCAGCGAACACACATACATATATATATGGAGGCGTATGCACAAAGATAGTCAAATATGGAGGGGGACGTACGCGGCTGAGGATGTGCTCGAGCGCGTCCGTATCCTGGCAGACCTGGCCGCCGAAGATGAGCTTCTGGTGCGCGACGGCGGGCGCCCCCGGGAGCGTCGCGTGGATGCGCTGCTTGAGCGCGCGCACCAGCATCGTCTCGGGCACCACGAACTGCTGCGACTCGCTCGTCGCGTAGACGTTCTTGACCAGGATCTTCACCTCGCGCGCCATCTTCGCTCCTATGGGGTTGTATGGGGTTACGCTTTTGGGTTGTGATGAGAAAGAGCGAAGCACTTGCGAAGAGTGTAACCCCCGGCAAGAGAGCGTAGCCGTAAACAGGTGGGGTACGGAGGGTGATGTGTTGTGTGGCGCATGCTGATTGGCTAAAATAAAGGGGTGTACTTAAACGAGTTGAGATGCCACATTATTATGTGGAGTGGCACAAGAGCTTGCAGAAGCTGCTGTTTGGTGACAAGAGCCCGAAGATGGATGGATGGATGGATGCCTTGAAGAACAAGAGGAGAAAGAAATGTGCGAGTAGTTCTTTTGACATGGAGCAGTTGGAGCACAAATTTTGACGGCAGGTATTCTTGCAATCAGATGCATCCCAATGCAGAAGCAGTCAGCGTTTCACAAGCACAGCTTTGTTGTTTCAAATATTTGCTGCTTTGACTACAGTGGCTTTGCGTACTGTCAAGTACAGTTTGCACTGATATGAATGAAATCCATGTAGATATTCATTGTAAGGCTGCCGAACCATCTGAGAAGTTGATTGTATTCAAATACAAAGGTAGTAAGCTGAACTATTGAATATTGAACTCCCCTCTTTTTTGCTTATAGAACTGTATCAATTTGTGCAGGGAATCAATTTGCATATGGTTTGCTAGTATCAGTAAATGTTGGAATCCATTTGTGTTGAAGAACAAACGTGTAGGTGCAACAGAGGTCGCGATAATCAAGGGAACAAAGTGGAAACCGCAGCAAAAGTGCCGCCAGTGGGTTCGAGATCTAGATGCATTTTTTTTCAGCGGTATTGACAAATCAACTAATACAGCGCGGATTGATTATTTGCTTGGAGACCCCAGCAGGATAGATAACACAACTCATACAAAGGAGACGAGAATAGATCAAGCGAAAATTTGCTGCAACTATTAATACACTAGATACCGACCGTCTATTTTGCATGTGATTTACAAAAGTTCTGAGTCAGAATTTGCTGCTTCTTAGTGAAATTTTGTGGGGAAAAAACCAACAAAATAACAGATCTTGTGTCAAACGACTGCGATACAAAGATACAGACAGCACACACTTGCAGTTTGCGAAAAGATGTAAAAAAATATATATAAATATCTGCATGTGGTTTTTGATGAGCAATTTTGGAAAAAATTTGCGCGCTGCGTGGGCTGCTGAACGTTTTCTATATTTCTGTTTGGTCTTTAATTCAGTACATTTGCTAATCCTCAGTATTGTCTCCACGGGACATGACATGTATTGAGATAATTGTGGTATTTAATGGAACGAGGTGTGGGCGCAGGGGTGGTTGTCGTGGATTAGGGTTCTGAAATTTTTGGTGTTGTGTTTTGTTTGTTTGTGGTTTTGGTACCCACCCAAGTGTGCAAGTCGGAAGTGTGCAAGCAACCGTGCTTGTTGTCAATCAACTCGTGTGGCTCACGACATGGCGGTGGGCAAGTCAAAAAAGCGTCAAAGGGCTTGTTTTTATTAGTTGGCGACCATCACTCCTCCGGCAAACACATTTGCTGCACACAAAACGCGTTCGCTCGCACACACACACAGGAAGGACGCACGCACACATCCAGCCGCGCCTACACTTGCTGCTTTGTATTGCAAGCGAACAGAAAGCGGCTTCTGATATAATATACACCAACACGTGGGTGGGGGAAGGAGCATGCGCATATTGCACTTGCGATAGTTGCCGGGAAGAAAAACACATAACACACTGCACTCGACAAGTGCGTAACCCGGTTACGCACCGCTCGCTTATATTTATACCCACAGATGAAGGCGTTCTTTACCAAGGCGAGCAAGAGCGCGAGCGCAAGCGCGCCGCATGCAGACGCCAAGACGCCCATGGCACGCGCGCCGCAGGGAAAATCCATGGACGAACTGCTGACCGAGCAACTGCAGCAGGCGATGGCGGCACGCGTCGTGTCGCGTCCCACGACCCCGAGCGCTGCGCCGCCGCCGCCCCCGTGGACGCGCAAGCAAAACCGCCTCTCAGACGCTCAGCAGCAGCAGCAGCCAACCGACCACGACCCGCGCGACCAGGTCGTCGTGGGCATCACGGCCTCGCGCGACGACGACGTCGAGGACTGGACCGATGACTTCATGGACAGCAGCAACAGGGGCGCGCTGGAGCGACCGCGACGAGGTACGCGAATATAGCACCAGTTGTCGAAAATGCGCTGATGGCTTTCACTCTGTGGCTTTTTGGCTGGATTACTCATGATGGTGTGTTGTATGTTGTATGATACGTTGTGCAGAGTCGGCAGGCGATCGGGTCGGAGAGCTCCCACCACGGTTTACGAGCACTTTCCAGTCGGCGTCCACAAAAAGCGCGCTGCGTCGTGCGTCCGTGCGTTGGCAGCGGCAGCACAGTCTCGACAGCAACGCCCACAGCTCCGACCTCTTGCCGCAGTTCGCGCGCAACAGCAGGCTGCGGAAAAGCAGCGGCGATGCCACGAGCCCCCATGCGACGACGAGCTCCACCGCCAGCTCCATCGCAGCGGCCACCAGCGGCAACCAGAAGGATTTGATGGCAGAAAACCAGTCCCAGAAAGGCGTGAGTGGTTCCCGTGCCGATGCTCTAGATCTGAAGGAGGAACAGGACGCGGCAGCAATGCAGCAGCACGTGGTGACGAGTACTCAGGACAAACAGAAGCAGCAGGAACTGAAACTGGAGCTGAACGATGACGATGATGACGGAAAACAGGAGGAAGACGACGAGGACGACGAGGAGGAGGACTGGGACGTCGAGTTTGGGTTTGCAGACCAGAGCGACGATGAACAGGGCGACACCGGTGCGATCGGCTCGAGCCGCAGCGTCGTGGATTCGAACCGGCGGCGGTCGGAGAATTTCAACATCTTTCTGCGCAACTTCCACGACATGATGGACGGCGACGATCTGCCCGAGGATGACGACGACGAGGAGGAGATTGAGGATTACAATGACGAGGCGTTCCTCCAGTCGAGTCTGAGGAAGAGTAATAAGCGCGGGTCGTCGAGTACGAAGAAACCCGCGGACGAGCCGCTCTTCCAGCGTAAGCGCAACACGCACGAGTATCATCACCACCACTCGAGTCTCAGTCTGGACGGCAGCAACGATGGCGCGAGTACGTCGCGTGCGAGTCTCACGAGCGTGAATGGAGGCAATAGTGCAGCCGTCGAGTACACGCTCTTGGACAAGTATCGGATCCTGGACGTCGCGGCGTCGTCGGCTTATGCCGTGCGCATCGAGCGGTACCCAAAGCCCTGCACGACGTACAGCAACCTGGAGAAAGATGCCGGGTTCCCGAGCTTCTCCGAGTACAAGTTTGAGCGCTGGCTTGAGTCGTTTGTATCCAGCAAGTGCGATCTCGCGTGCCACGTCATGGATAAGGAGCGCGACGTGATCGCGAACCCGCGTGCGCAGAAGAACCACCAGTTTAAAACATTGGTCTCGCTGCCATTCGGCAAAGAATTTGTGGCGAATTTCTATAAGCAGGTGTCGCTGTATCGGTACTTTGGCGAGGAGAAATCGAATCGAGAGTTGGTGCGCGTGTTTTTCGAGAAAGTGTCGACCACAGGGTACTCGGACGAAGACTGGTCGCTTTCGCTGAGCAGCGACGACTACGAGTACACGGCGAATTGCACAATGGAGATCCTCCAAGAAGCAGCGCGCATGTACGGCCCCAAGCCGCCTACAGTCGTCACCAACTGGGGCCATTCAACCTCGTCGTCGTCGTCGTCGCAGTCGCAACAGGGCAGCAACAGTGCCACGATGTTCTGGATGCGGCAGTTCCAGTCGATCCTGCAGATCTGTGCAGAGGCGTTTCCGAAATACCGCCACGTGATCGCGCTGATCGAGCTGCGGTACGTGTGTCACCACTTGGTCGGGTTCACGAATGGCGATTTCGTGTACACATGGCAGATCTGCAACCAGCTTCCGGCGTTTTGCCCCATGGAGTCGATCGCGGGCGAAGCAGCTCCGAGCGTCGCGAACGAGATCCTCGAGTACTACGGCGCGCTCTTTGTGCATTTGAACACGAGTCCCGAGAGCCGCAATAGCTGGCAGGGCGAGAATCCACCGTCGGAAGCCACTACCAAGGGAGGAATGCAGCAGAACGCACTGCGGTCGATCTCGTTCGGCATTTCACCAGACGCAATCTGCCTGCAAGCGTTGATTCTGTGCGACATCCAGTGCCTGTACGAGAGCAAGAGCGTGTTGGCCGAAGTGACAATCCCAGACTTGGTGGAGCTCTTTGAGTTTGAAGACGATGACATGAACATCGACCCTCGGCTCATGGAGCTGCTGGATACTGAGGTCAAAGTGCAAACGACGATCCCAGGGTTGTACCCTGGAGGAAGCCGAGGCGACGGGGATCATCCACGATTACCAGAACGACGGAATAGCTCGGGCGGCCTTGGCGGATGGAGCACCGAGTCTCGGCTGCTGACGCTGCTAAAACCATCGAGCAGCTCGCGTATTTCAGCGCTTGGTTTCTTCTATGAACGGATCGCAGCGACCACGTTCCCGTTGGTCAAGGCGAAATGTGCCTCGGTGCTCGGCGGAATGCATATTTTGACTGGATCGCTGACGAATCTGCGCGTCGCCGAGTCCCTCGCGTACGAAGCCGTGCGCTTGCTGGAAGCGTGCTCATCCAAGAAGCTCGAACCGTTCACAACGGGCGTCGTAGACTCAGCGGAAGCGCTCTGCGTGAGCATGTTCAACAATGACGGCCTACTTTCGGAACTCGGGCGAGAAGCGCTCGAGATGCTCGGGAACGTGCTCATCAAGAACGAAAAGTATCGATACGGGATCCTGGTGCTGGAAGCAGCAGGAACGGTTTTTAGCTTTCTGAACCAAGGGTGTGCGTACGAGAAACTGGATCGGTTACTCTGTAGCTTAACGCTCCAAGCAGACGACGTCCATCGTGCGCTGCCACTTCACGAAAAAGTGGCGTTCTCGGCGCGCCAGCAGGGGAACATCAACGAGTACGTGTATTTAACGCAGGCTTTGACGAATTTGTGGATTCGCGAAGGTAACTTCGCGCGTGCCGAAGAGAATTTGTTGTCGGCGTTCCGGTACTTGCGCGAGTATACAAACATCCTGCCTCCAAGCTTCTTGGCATGTCTGTATGGGAGCTATTCGAGCAGCGACACAGCGGGCACGTCGAGTCGAAGCGGTACAATGTTGACCACGAGTACGTCGTCGTCGTCCATCTCGGGGTCGTTCCATCTTGCGTCACGAGGCTTGGGTAACACAAGCGAACTGGACACATGGCTCAACCACGATATCAGTCTCCATTTGCTCGTGCGCGAAATCTATCGCTCCAGTGGCCGGTGTCTGGAAGGAATGCAGGTTTTGCAGCACGTGCTAGGCTACTCGTCGCGACTGCCTCGAGGCAAACGCACGCATCTGCGCATGCTGCTCGCTGAAGACTCGCTGAAGATGTACATGTTCGACACCTGTCGGTATATGTTTGGACTGCTCGACCAAGAGGCAAATCTGTTTTGCGAACGGTTGAACGAGAACATCTTGAGCTCTACGATCGGGAGCAGCAGCGGTGGTGGCGGCGGTGGAGGAAGCAGCAGTGGGGGTGGACGGAGCATGAGCGGTCTCGGGAGCGAGGCGAGGTTCTGTTTCGACATGGTGTTCTCGATCCGATACGTTGTGTGTCGTGCTAAGTTTTATCTGAAGATTGGGAATTACAAAGAGGCGTTTGCGTGGCTCTCGCTCGCGCATATCAAGAGCGATAAAGACAACCTACGCAAGCAAGCTCAGCTCCATTTCCTTGACGGGAAAGCGCTGTTTGGACTCTTCCAGGAGTACCACGAGTCGCGACGGTCGTACAGCAGCGCATCGTCAAAGGTGGACACTGCGACGATCGCTGCGGAAGTGGAGAGAATGGTGCACTCGTTTGCCGGATCGTTGTATGGTTTGAACACTCAAGAAAAAGAAACGCTGAAGACGCGCATGGCGCAGTTCTGCGAATGCGCCAAGAGTGTGGAGAAGTGCGTTGAGAGCGGTGTCAAGTCGTTTTGGAAAGCGTTTGATCAGTACCAGTCCATTGATGATGTGCTGCATCAGCTCAAGTCTCTTCTGGAAATCATCAACTTCAGCTTGGCGCCGATCGAGCGGTCGTTTTTCGCGCTGGGAAGTAACCTGGACGATGACGTCCTGAAATCGCACCTGCAACGAGGAAGTGCGTCGGGGAAACGCAGTGGATCTAGTCATTTCGGTCTCGACGAATCGCTAGCAGCAATCGCTGCCGACGATGACATCATTGAGAGAACACGACGATCGGTTTTGGATGCTCAGAAGCTGCTTCGGAGAGCTATGAATCTCGCTGAACAGGTCGCGGACCCAGCGTGCCTCCTGCGTACGCTGATTTTCTGCAGTGAAGCGTGGGTATGGCTTGAGCGGATAGCCTCGTACAAGAACGATAAAATGGTCAAAGAAGCTGCGGCGTTCTGGGAAGAAGGCGTGAAGATCCTGAACGCTGTCTTCCTGCGTCGGGTCGCGTTCCACAATTGCCCCCAGGATGCGATGCAACAACACTATTCTTCAAGATTCCATGGCGCGTTTCCTTCTGGTCATGCTCGGAGCACAGGAAATGGGACGTTTTCGGTGGTGCCGATCCTCAACTTTAGCGAGGGTTTTATCCTGAAGCTGGAGCACATGACGTTGCAGCTCATTTTCATCGCGTGCCAGTTGCAATTGTTCGAGCGCGTGCCTGAGTATGTGGAAGAAATGCTGGCGCTGCACTTGGACGAATTGTTGAGTGCGAGGATGTGTCTGAGCAGCATCTCGCAGCAACTCTCCGCGTTTCGAGACCATCAACGTTCCACCAAACGGGTTCCACAAAGCTCAGTGGCAACAGTCGGAAGTGCACCAACGACCTCAACGCCGCGAAACTCGGTTAGTGTTAGTGCAGGCGATGCAGGTTCTCGTGCCGCATCATTCACATCGAGCAGTTCGTCCCCAGGTTTGCATTCGAGCAGCAGCGGCAACTCATCGTCTAGCAGCAGTGCGACCGCAAAACGCAAGGGCCACAAGAAGAACCAATCGATGTCGTCGATCTCAGAACTGCTGGCATCAAGCGGAGCGTCCGCGCCGTCGACCTCGTTCCACGATGTGTCGTCGTCGTTTATCGGAAACAGCAAAAATGGAAGCTTTCTAGGCAATTCCACGACGCCAAGGACTGGACTCGCGTCTCTGAGTGAGCGAGGCGGGGTGACTCATCGTCCACCAACGGGACCAGGGACGCATCCGCCGTTGATGCTGCGAAGAGGCCATGCAGGCTTTGATAGGAATGTGCGGACCCGAGGACGATCGCGGTCTGCGCCTCAGCCGATTGTCCCTTCGAAGCACGATTCGTCGGAGAAGTCACAAGCCCACAATGGCGAACCGCACGAGTTGTTGACCCCAGTGCATGAAAGCGGAGCTGGTGCAAGCGACATTTTGAAACCCCGCATCATCGACCTTGCAGACGTCAACTCGTGGGGTCACGACGACTTTGGCTCGTTGGTCCACGAGGAAGACGGAGACTACGGTGTTCATGGAGAAGGCAGCAGCTCGGGTGGCGCTATCGGTCTCTACGACTTTGACGAAGTTCAGTCGGAGAAACTGTGGTGGATCTTCAACATGTGGCGTGACTCCAAAGCCAAGTACACGAATGGCAAACTCGAGTCGTCGGCGTTCCGTACGTTGAATCTGCGTAACCTGCGCACGCTTCTCGACACTTTTGACCCGCACCAGGTCGCCGTGTTGTATGTCGGAGGCGTGGACAACTCGTCGCTAGTTTCAAGCAATGGAAGCAATGCTGGCAAGGTTTCCACGGTGAACGGGTGTGGCATTGTCGGGTTTGACGTCGCGCACATCAACTCGTACGCTCTAATCCAGGACAAGAACCTCGTGCTCTCAATCGGCTACGACTTGGACAAAGGCTCTCACTTTGGGTATTCACAGTTGAAATTCAAGGTGTTTTCCGTGAAACCGGGCGAGACGTCTTGCTGGCGATCCGAGATTCCGCGCTCAGATTGGTACTTGAAGCACTACGACCAGATTGAGGCAGATTGCGCATCTCCAGGCGTCGGCGCTCTCCGCACACTGCGACTATTGGGTCCAAAGATACTAGTGAAGCTGCTCGGCTTGCTGCTTTTGGAGAACGCGATCGTAGTCACGGGTACATCCTTCCCCCAGGTCAAGGAAGTGGCGCTGAGTTTGCTGAAGCTTCTCAAGCCGTTCCGCTGGCAGCATACGTTTGTGCCGTTTGTGTGCATTACGTCGTGGCGCTTCCTCTATGACACGTGCCACCTGTTCTCGCAGGCGCAGCTCGCGTCGCGTCCAAAGTCAAGGAAATCGTTTTCGCGCTTGTCGTCCGAGTGGCGGTGGGGATCTTCGTCAACAGCGTCCACTCTCCCGAGCCTAGGGGATGCCTTGGACTTCGAGGACCCTCCGTTCCTCTTGGGGACAACGACCGAGACTTGGCAGACGTGTATGGTGCACGCAAAGTCGCTCGGTGAGGATGCGCGTACGATCACGTCATATGTGACGGTGGTGGATCTCGACAACCTCGACACATTTACCATCGCCAAGAACAGTCCGAATGCTGTCGGTTTGCCGCGCAAGTGGCGCAAGCATTTCCTCGAGCGCTTTGACAAGGTCGTCAAGCAGCGGCGCAAAGTGCAGTACAAAACGAGTCGCCGCATGACCCGCCAGCTTCCTCCCGTTCCGAGCACACCTGGTGAAATGTCGGCAACGAGCACGTCGCAGGGTGGAAGCATCGCGCAATCATCGCCAAATCATCAACACCACACTGCGGACGAGTACCGGCACCTGGACATGACGCATCGCAGCGTTGGTGACGATTTGCGCAGCAGCCGATCGGCGTCCACGTGGATGAGCCAGGGGGAAGCTGGACTCGCACCAGGCGGCCAGCTCTTCGTGTCGTCGGTGCTCTCAGCAGAGGCTACTAGCGCCAGTGGACCTGACGATCGGTTGTACTATGACATGGAGTGCTTTGACGCGTTCATGGTACTTCTGCACGATTTTTACAACAAACTCGTGAGTCTCTGCGAAGAAAAGGACAAGAAGATGCTGAAAAGCGGCCACAAGAAGAAGAAAAGCTCGGGTGGGTTGTCGAAGCGGCAGGAGATCAAGGCGTGGTTTTCGTCGTCTCATGACTTCGACGCGTTTGTGGACAAATTCCAAGAGTCTGAGGTGTATCTGGAGTTTGAGAAGGACAAGGAGTTGCAGGCAGCGGCAGCAGCTGCGACGTCTACTACTACTGGCAGTGAACGCGTGCACAGCCAATCGGGGTATTCAGAAAGTGGCAGCACGGCACCAGGGTCAGCGACACACACTTCGTCGTCGCATTTCGTGACGCTTTCTGCGCGAAGTAGCGGCGGATCGAGTGGCACCGCGATTCTAGGCGCGCGTACGCCACACCAGCTCAAGAGCGCTAGCAGCATGAGTAGCGTGAGCAGTGCGGGCATGGGATTATAGGCAATGAATGAGCTATGAAGAAGAGAAGATACTGTTGTGAAAAGACAAGTGAGAGACTATCGAGAAAAGACAGAAGAACAAAGGCGACAGGCAGCCGATTAGTATTTATAAGCCGAATGAAAACGGTATTGATGGATTTGTCCGACGGGTCTGTGCAAGCAGCGCCTCCACTTTGGCTGCTTTTTCTTGCGCGTGCAGTTGCTTTGAATGTGACAGGGCGAAACAAGGCGCAAGAGATCGAAAGGGACACAAGAATGCGAACGTGAGGTACGATTTGTGATGCAATTTCTTTCTGCAAGTGCTTGAGGAACTCACCTGGTCCACTCGATAGGCAATCGAGGCTTTTCCTGCCTTGAGAGCCCACTGCAACGGCGTTCGTTTGGCCTGACAGTGAGAAGAAGAACGGCAAGAGAAAGATAAGGTGACTGACGGCCATGACTTGATTCAGGTCGTTGAGTGGTAACTAATTAACCTTGTCGGTGATGTTCCAGTTTGCGCCGTGCTTGAGCAGCAACCAGATGATTCCCTCATGGCCGTACTTGCACGCAAGATGCAGTGGAGTGTACCAGCCCTACATGCGAAGCGAACCGATGACGCAGCAATTAATACTAACAAGACGAACGAAAGTCAAGGAAAGCAAAAAACACACGTACCCATGCGGCACGTTCGCTCGCATTGGCTCCAAACTGCAGTAGCAAGTCCACCATATCCAAGTCTCCGATGCTCACGGCGCGATGCAGTGGATGGATACCAGACTAATTGACGTGCACATAATGAGGCATTCAATCAAGTTGGATTGCTTCCTTCCTCAGTCCGTGACTTTAGTCCAACGTACCCATCGATGCTGCTGTAAGATCCGGGGATCTGACTCAAGGAGAGTGCGAATCTGCTCTCGATTGCGCTGACTCACGAGCAGACAGATGTCCACTGACGCGCCGTGCGGCTGTAGCTCGTCGTGGCGTTCTTCGGGAGCTCTGACATCTCGTAGCATCTCTCTGACTTTGGAAATTTGTGGAAATGGTCGCGTCGTTTCGATACGAAGATGCGAATATATTATTATGAAAGGCACCGAGAATGTTCACATTTCCTATTTGTTTTTGGTAAATATAGAATTCAATGAGAGCTCAAGCTGATCGCAATGCCTGTTTCCGCCTTCGATCCAATGGCTTCACGCTTGCTCAAATCGCACACACTCTAGACATCTGTGCTCGTACTGTCCAAAGATGGCTGAAGGGTGAGTCAGTCGCCGCTCGACCTCTCAATCGAAATCACACAAGAAAGCTCACGAGCTTGCAAGAGGAGCGGCTTATCGAGTTCTTCCTGGATGAGAACACCAGTCGTCTGCGCGATGGCGTTGCCTTTGTTGCCCAATCGTTCAATCTCTGCATATCCGAGCGAACGCTTGGACGCATCCTCCACAGACATCGACTCTCTTTCAAACGAGCTGTGTCCGCTTATCACGAGGCCGATCGCGCACGACAGCAAGTCTTTTTGGCAAACCTGCCTCGTGTAATGGGCTAAGGCTGCCATTACATGCAAGGTGGCTCTTTGTGTGTGTCACACGCCACCTTGTGGAAGTGCATTGTGGGTGCGAAGATATTGGGTGAAACACATAAAAGTGATCCCACATGCACAGGTGACGTCATCGTCTGATGTCAGAGCAATCTGTGTCTGAGTTGAGTGTTGATCGCTCGCAATCATTGAGATTCGGCGTGATTATGCACGAGAGTACTCTAGACATGTGAATGATGGTTCCTACTTGGGGAAACCACACTGGTGACGAGATCAACGTGTCTCTACCATCTGAAGTGAGTGGCTTCCGCCAATCACTTCGCAGGGAATCTCCGCGGTACTTCAAGTTCAAGTTTCCAGCAGATCCCCTGGGTTCAACCTCAGTGTACCCAAGGTTTTATATATCAGATTCATAGGTTTTATTTCTGCATGTGTAGGTTTTAGTTGTAAAACCTCTAGGAGCCCTAGTGGTGTTTCATATGTAGTGTCAGGAACCATAAGCTCATTTCAATTCAGTTGCAATTTTTCCAAGTTCCTCCCAAGTCTTCCTCTCAAGCGCAAGCGTGCGTGCTGTGTTTGAGGCTGTCTCGGATAGCCTCTAACACCTGGTAGCACTTCGTAGTCCTTTCAACGACCACGTCAAGAGTCTGCATAGGCCGCTTGTGTAGCGTGCGCAGACATTCCAAGACCCCTGTCCGATTGTGAGAAACAATGGAAGGGATTGAGACGCCGATGGGCTCGATGCCTGGAGAAACCGTGGAGCTGACGAATGAGCATTTTCCTCATTTGTCGAGCCACGAGTGGGCAGCCCTCGAGCGTATGCGAGCGGTCATCGGTGAGGCGGCTGTGATCAGCTTGCTGAAATCAGCGTCACCGGTTGAGCAGAGGAACGCGGCTACGAGCTTCATGCATCACGAGATCATGAACTCTCATCGACAGTCTGCAACTCCTGTCACGACGATGAGAGTAGCACCTCTGAAGCTCGATGTATCTCCGTACCGTGGCGGAGAGAACGAGCCTCTAGCGAGATGGTTCGTTGAGTTGGATGCAGCGATCACTGCAAGACAACTACGGGACCCAATACAGCAAGTGTTGTTTGCAATGTCAAAACTTGCGGGTCGAGCGAAAAGTTGGGCGTATGGGAAGCGATTGGCGGAGCCACATTGCTTCTACGACCTGGACGACTTCAAGCGAGAGCTGAAGAAGGCTTTTGAACCTCCGCAGAGCGAATTTCGGGCTCGCGCAGAGTTTTTAAAGCTTCGTCAGGGTAAATACGACCTACACTCGTACGCACAACGAGCTCGCTACTTGGTATCGAGCATCGTGGACGAGCCGATTGACATCCCAACGCAAGTCGTGACGTTCATGACAGGTCTGAACGATGGTCCGATTCGGAACCAGCTGTTCCGTGAGTACCCGAAGACCCTGGAAGGAGCCATCAGCCGTGCGATGCAAGAAGAATTCAGCATCAAGCAAGCCAAATTCCAAGGTTTTCCGGCAAGACCACCAAGGCAACCAAACGTTGTTCATGATGGCCCAGAGCCGATGGACATCTCGTACATTTCCACGCCTGGAAATGAACGTCCTCGCAACGATGGAAAGTGTTTCCGTTGTGGGAAGCCGGGTCACTTCGCTCGGAACTGCAAAGTGTCTTTGTCTGATCGGCAAACGGCACAGGGCTCGCGCTCGAACAACTACGACCGTAATAATGGTCGTCGGTTCGATCGTTCCCAAAGGTCAAAAAACGGGAACGACCAGTAGGGGCGGGGCCTCCTACTGGGCTCGAGAAGAGGACTGTGAATGTTGTGGAAACACAGGACTCTGGCCCCAATGTGCATGATGCACATGCAGTTTCCACGAGTGAGAAGAGTGTCAGTCAAACGTCAAGTTTGATCGTTCTCAAAGTTCATGTAGACGGTATTGCAACGCCTCTACGAGCTTTGGTTGACACTGGTGCGTCGAACAACTTTGTTCGAAATGAAGTGATTGCCAGGCACAACATCTCTGTGCCTGTTGCAAATGAAGAGAAGACGATGATTGTTCGGTTGGCCAACGGGTCAACTGTGAAGATGCCAAAGCGAGTCGTTCGCTTGGCAATGAAGTGTGAAGATTTCCGAGGCGAGGACGAGTTCATCCTTCTCGACCTCGATGACAAGTTTGACATCATCCTGGGCATGCCATGGTTGAAGCGTTACCAACCTAGCATTGACTGGATGAACATGAAGATCTCCGTTGACAAGTCATGCAGCGCTGACTTGAGCAGCATGACAACGGATGAAGTGGTATGGGTTTATACATCTGTGGAAGAAATCTCAGATGGCCCTTGTGATATTGCGGTGTGCGATGGCCCCCCATGTTCACAAGTGGCACCCATTTTGAAGAAGACAAACGGAGGTGGAGCAGTCAGGCGCCAGAAAAAGACTGTCTCCTTTGCCATCGACGACAAAGTTGCGTGCGATGGTAGTATGAAGAATGGCGGGAAGATAGGCAGAGACCCGCCCCAAGACAAGAAAAAGAAGACCAGCAAGAAGAGTGTTTCATCAAGAGTTTCAAGTGCCCCTGATCAAGGTACAAGTCAAGATGACGAAGGAAGTGTCCAAGCAAGAGTCACTTCGAGCGAATTTGTGAATATCGCGGTCTGCAAGGAAGAAGGTGACGTGAATGTAATCCGTCACGTACAAGTGGAAAATCCTCCAAGTTCTGTCCAAGAATTGATTTCCTTGCCATCGATGAGCAAGAAGACGCTGAAGCGTAGCCTAGCGAGAGGCGAAATCTCGCAGATCTGCATGATCGTCGATGTTGGCGATGCAGAGGACATCAGCACAGTATCAGCAATGGAAGCTGAAGTGCTTGATGAGAAGACACGGAAGGAAAGGTTCGAGGAGCAGTCATGGGACGCTCTCAAAACCAACCCCGTGTATGCACTTGCCAGGGAATTTGAAGACATTTTCCCAGACAAGGTGCCGGACGAATTGCCATTTGATAGAGGCATTCGTCATGAGATTGACGTACTTCCTGGCACGAAGTACTGCATCACAAGACAGTGGCCGTTGCCAAAGGAACAAGTCGATGCGATTGATGAGTTCTTTGCGCAACGTGCAAAGGCTGGCCATGTGCGAGAGAGTAAGTCTCCGCATTGCAGCCCCACTTTCTGTGTGAAGAAAGCAACTGGCGGATGGCGCATTGTTCACGCTTTCAACAAGCTGAACGACGCGACCATACCTGCTCAAACTCCGGTTCCACGCAAGGACATGATCCTTGATGGAATGGTTGGCAGCACCATCTTTAGTGCTATCGATCTGAAAGATGGATTCTATCAGATTCGAATGCGCGAAGATGATGTCCCACTAACTGCAGTGAGTACCCCTAGTGGTATGCTGTGGGAATGGTTAGTGATGCCACAGGGACTGAAGAATGCTCCTGCGACCTTCAATCGAATGGTCACGAACGTTCTTCGTCCTTTACGAACATTTGCACCGAGTTACTTTGACGATATCTTCGTTCATAGTAAGGCCACGAATGGGAGATCTGATGTTGATGTTCATCTTGATCATCTTCGTCAAGTTTTCCAGGTCATGCGTGAAAACAAACTTTACGCAAACTTGAAGAAGTGTATGTTCTTCGCTCCCGAGATCCCTGTTCTCGGTTGTTTTGTGGGCAAGAACGGTGTTCGAGTTGATCCGGAGAAGGTCAAAGCTATTGACGATTGGCCTGAGCCAAAGAACGTCAAACAGCTGGACAATGGTTGGGTCTGGCCAATTACTTGCACAAGTACACGCGCAATTATGCAGCGTTAGTGCAACCCCTCACACAGCTCTTGAAGAAAGACGTTGAGTGGAAGTGGTCGAAAGACCATCAAACGGCGTTCGAAGAAGTCAAGAGGAGTCTTCGTGAAGCTCCTGTGTTGGCTTTACCGGACCACGACAAGCCGTTCCATGTCGTCTGTGATGCGAGCGACTATGCCATCGGTTGCGCATTGATGCAACACGATGATGAGGGTCGAGAGCGAGTTGTTTCGTATCAGTCACGACAACTCCGACCCGCAGAACGGAACTACCCAGTTCATGACAAGGAACTTCTGGCGATGAAGTATGCTCTTGTCAAGTTCCGTGTCTATCTGCTTGGCGAGGAGCGCTTTGCTATTTACACTGATCACGCATCACTGCGGACAGCGGTAAAGACTCCTCACTTGTCGCAAAGAATGGCGAGATGGCTTTCCTTCTTTGCAGAGTACAACTTTGTTGTACACTACAAGCCAGGCAAGACGAACATCTTAGCCGACGCATTGTCAAGACGTCCGGATTACGATCCGAAGTCCAAGAGTGACAATCTGGACGAAGAATGTCGACTTTGCGAAGATGTTCAAGCGATCGCAGTTCAAGCCACGACGACAGTGCGAGAAGAGATTGTCGAAGGGTACAAGTCTGACGACACATGTCAGACTTGTTGAAGTACTTCAAAGATCCTTCGGACAAAGCACTGCAGAGCTTGCCTGCTCGAACAAGATCGCGTGTTCACCGCTTCCAAGTACACAATGGGTTGTTGTACTATGCGGTTGAAGATGGGGATACAGCAAGGGTTGTTGTTCCCAACGACGAGGGCCTGCGTCATCGACTCTTGTATGAGTATCATGACAGTCCCTCAGGTGGTCATCTCGGACGTGAGAAAACGTTTCTCAATCTTTCCCGGGATTATTACTGGCCACACATGTACAAGTGGGTTCGCAAGTATGTGAGGACTTGCGAAATCTGCCAGCGTGTGAAGCCCTCTGGCTCCACACAAGCCCCACTTCGTTCATTGGCAGTGCCAACTGACAGCTGGAAGTCCGTGAGTATGGATTTCATATTCGGACTTCCAAGGACAAACACGGCAGAATGGCATCCTGGTGTTTGTGGACCGATTTAGTAGATGGTGCATCTTACTCCGGTCTCTGACAGATCTCGGCAGAGATGACTGCGAAGTCTTTTGTAGACGTGGTGTCCGTCTACATGGTCTGCCTTGGGAGATCGTGTCCGACCGAGACACTCGGTTTACGTCCAGATTCTGGCGTACTCTGTTTGGCATTTTGGATACGAAACTATCCATGTCAACAGCAGCACACCCAGAGACAGACGGTCAAACTGAACGAGTGAATCGTGTCCTGGAAGACGTGTTGCGCAGCTATGCGACGTCTTTCGGAGAGTGGAGTGAGTTTCTCCCTCTCGCTGAGTTTGCGTTGAACAACTCCACGCATGTCTCGACAGGTCATACCCCGTTCTATGTGAACTACGGACTCCACCCGAGAGTGCCAGCGTCACTAGTGGGAGAGGTTTCTACCTTAAGTGGGGGAGAGACTGCGGCTAAGGAGCCACAGTCGGACCTGAATGCTGTCACAGAGTTAAAAGCGAATTTTGACTCGATGAAACCTCTAAACGACATGACAAGTCGTGAGGCACAGCAAGTCGATGACTTTATTGTGAGGAGACAAGCCATTGTAAGGTTTGTTCGAGACGCAATTGCAAAAGCTCAGGATCTGCAAAAAGAACAAGCAGACAAGAGTGGAAGGAAGAACAAGCAAGTATATAAGATTAATGATCTTGTATTACTTAGTACGGCTAATCTGCCTGAACATGCAGTGTCTAACTTGGGGAGTTCGAAACTTCTGCCAAGATATATTGGGCCATTCAGGGTAGTTAAATGCAATGGGGATGCATACACACTAGACATTCCTAAACGCATGCGACTACACCCTACGTTCTACGTAGGACGATTAAAGCCTTACCTTCCAAGTGGGTCAGCGAACCCTATAGAACCTTTGACGGATGATCAAGTTGATCCTGAAGTCGCTCCACCAGCTCGCGAAGAGTCTGTAACTCATCGCCATGGAGCTTCTTCTCGGCATAAAGGCGCTGAAGTACATCAAAGGACTCGTCCTTTATTGTCTCCAACGCGAGAAGGCGACCATGATACTCCTTCCGAAGTATCTCAAGAGAAGTCCCTGCCTCTTCCACAGAGCGCAGTAAACGTTCGTGATACGCATCACGAGCTTTCTCAGCCTTCTGGAGTCGTTCAAGCTCGGCTTGAATCTTCTCGAACCTCTGTTCGGAACGTGACTCCATGCCG
>GL376604.1:202516-221915 GCA_000143045.1 Globisporangium ultimum DAOM BR144 | reverse complement strand
CAACTCGACAGTTTGCGGTACTGCTGAACCAAGTGGCACATCAACTCCTTCCATGCTCCGGGACATGGGTAAGAGTAGGTCTTGAACAGGAATGCGCGACGTGCTTAAAGCCGCGTCGTCAAACCTTTCACTTCACTGGGTCGTTGGAAGGACCGCTCGAAGTGCTACCAGGTGTAATGGGACGCTGTTCACAACAGTTCCCAATACACGGCACACACGCTTGTGCAACGAGGAAGCGATCTCCCGACTTGGAGGGAGAGAAGACGACTTGAGGACTTGGAGGTAAAATTGCAACTGAATTAAAATGTGATTATGGTTCCTGACACTACATATGAAACACCACTAGGGATCCTAGAGGTTTTACAACTAAAACCTACACATGCAGAAATAAAACCTATGAATCTGATATATAAAACCTTGGGTACACTGAGGTTGAACCCAGGGGATCTGCTGGAAACTTGAACTTGAAGTACCGCAGAGATTCCCTGCAAAGTGATTGGCTCCCGCCACTCACTTCAGAGGATAGAGACACGTCGGTCTCGTCACCAGTGTAGATTCCCAAGTCGGAACCATCACTCTGTACTTGATTAGTACATGGATACTTGTGACATCATCAGATGACGTCACACGTGCATGTGGGATCTGTTGTACCGTAATCCCTTTGTTATTTGCTACCACAATGCACGCTGAAGGTGGTGTGTCCAACACTAACGTAGAGCACAGCCGCACCTTCATGTAATGGCTAGGTATAGCCCATTACACCAACGTAGACGTCGGCGACAGAAATCGCGATGTGGGCTTCATCGGCGACATCGAACTCGCAGGGCCAGACGGAAGGAGCGAGTCATAGAGATCTCCACGCCCAAGTACAGGCATCTCGCTCGGATGAATGACTTCAGATTCTACAACGAGAATCTGAAGATGCGCGAGCCATGGTACGCAGGTGTCATTCGTGCGATGCCGTCGTTCAAGACATCGAGCTACGATCTGTACTTCCAGCGTCTCCAGTTCTTTTGGAAGCATCTGCGGTTCCTGCTTGTGTTCAGCGCGGAGCAGGCGTTCCTACGCTGGAGGTTTACGCAGGACCGTGCCAAGATGAAGGCATTGGATACGCTGGCGAAGCGCATCGTGCCCAAGGCTAGCAAGCAGGTCTGTATCGCCGACGGAGACTGGAGTCACAGAGACGGCATCAAAGGTCACGCTTCGGGTCCGGTCAAGGGATTCGTCGAGGCGCTGAAGAGACGAGCTACCGTGATCCCAATGGACGAGTACCGGACGAGCATCACGTGCTCTTGCTGCCACCAGCGCCTCAAGCAAGCTCGTCTGTTCACCAAGATGAAGAGAAAAGAGGATGAGGTAGATATCCGACAGAAAGAGCGGCCGTTCAAGAAGGAGGTGAAGGAGATCATGGAAATGGCGAAGTTCAAGAACCCGAAGCTGGCGGACAAGAAGGTCGTCCTCAAGTGCACCCGTAACGTCTTGCGCTGTACCAACAGTAAATGCAAGGCCAACTTCTGGAACAGGGACGTCAACGCGGTGAGGAACATGCTGGAACTGCTCAAGAGCGGGCTGAAGGAGAAGCACGGAGCAAGACGGCTGGGAGCAAGACGGCTGAGAGCATTTCGGCGAGGTCAGTAGCGCAAGAAACGTATACAGAAAAAAATGGTTGGAAAGACTCGCAGCCTACGTGTTGCGGGGAATGCGTAGCCAGCCACATCAATATATTCAGGCATAGGGACTAGTAGGACATTCTCAGTGCCATCAGTAATATTAACGTTGAGAGAGATTAGAAGGAGAGATCTGCAGGCTTGAGAATGAAGCAACACACGCTGGGAAGCCACGTGCGACAGCGTTCTGCCTACACGTCGCCGCTCAACTTTATCCGCCACGACGACGTGTTGAGCAGGAACATGTGGGTGCGCCAGCCGTTGTTCTGCAAATGCTGGTAGAAAAACGAAAAAGTCGGCGCACATCTTGTTGTACGAGCTCTCGAGGAGCTCGTGATGCTTCTCTACGCCTCCGCTTGCCGCATGCGCTGCTGAGGAAGACTCGAGCGCCTGGAGAACCATGACGGCCTGGTAGAACGCTCGCAGCTCGTCCTTTGGGTTCATCTCCGTTCGGAAGAGAACATGCACCTTGTCGGCGTCAATGGAGAGCAGGTACCGCTCATCACTGCACGCAAAACACACAACAGAAAATTCATGATGAGCCCAGCCACAAGGGCCAAATGACATCCTCGCAGGCGAAACAACAATAACGTACGAGTACAATTGCAGCAACGCATCGAGGTCGTGGTTGGAGAGGTGCGCGTGGCAAAGCTGCGAGCCCATGACGATCTTGCGGATCGGAAGCTCCGGGTCGTTGTAGATCGGCTCTTGCTGATTCACGCTTCGAATAGAGAACTGCCAGGCAACAGAAAGACGCAGTCGAGTGACGTAAGAATCAGCACATTGATGCTCTCCTACAAAATGGACAACAAGGACGCTTACCGAATGCTCCGACAAGACGAACTCTTTCTTGGACGCCGTTTTGTCCCCCGACGTCAAGAAGCGCTGGATGAGAATGAGGCCGCGCTGCTGGTTGACGGTCGGGATGCACAGACCCGAGACCGCGCTGTAGTTAGCGTACACGTGCACGAGCGTGAGTGTGAGGAATGCGACCCAGACGGCGTGCTGCGACGAGTTGACCGCGTTAGCAAAGTACATGCCAAACACCAGACCAAAGAGCTTGACGGCGGTCTCCTGAGACCCTTCTTTCGCGGCGCAGTCGGCCATGTTGTCGCGCTTGGCAAAGTGCGTCATGAGCGACGAGCGCGTGGCGCCGGCGGCGACGCCGCACATGGTCTTGCACACCTGCGAGACGCAGAGCACCTCGGTGACGAGCGACGCCGGGAAGAACGGCGCGAGCATGTCGAGCGTAAGCCCGACGTCGTTAATCACGTCGGCGAACAGGCGCCAGCGCTTGACGTTGATGTCGAATTTGGAGCCGACAAAGTACACGAACGTGAGGCCGCCGATCATGCCCGAGCCGTCGCGCAGCACCCATTGCAGCGCCGCGGCCAGCGGTGTCGCCTTGTCGTTGCCGACGCCGACACTCTGCAGCACCGACTGCGTCGCGAGCACGCCGCGCAGGTAGCTGCACATGGCCTGGATCGTGTCCCAGAACTGGAACGCCAGGTAGTCCTCACTCACGCTGTCCGGGTACCCCGCGGGCAGGAACATCTCCTTGAGCTCCCGCGTAATGCCACTAAGAACGACAATTAGCTGTTAGGTACTAACGCGGGGCTCCACACAGAGGACTATACTTTCTGCGCTATTACCTGATGGAGAAGCATGCGGCCATCCGCGCCTGGACAGAGTGGTCGACGACGGCGCCTCGGACGACGGGCGTGAGCGCATCGCCCTGCCTGACGTAGCGCAGCGGTGCCTCGTTCGCGCACGACGGGCGGATGTCGAACTCGACGACGCGCACGTCGCCATCCTTGTCGCTGCTGCTGGCGTCCGAGTCGCAGACGCCGGCGCCCGTCTTGCGCTTCGTGAGCTCGCTCATCGGACGACTGCTGAAGAGAGTTTGTTTGAGCTCTGTTTGGATCGCACATGCTACATGAAAGAGGGCACTCAAGCGAGGGAGGATGGAGGGGTTGTACAATGGATAATGCCTAAAAGAATAATACGCTGCGTAAGGATAAAACATGCGTACTATAATGTTTAGGAAAGAACACTGTACTGTACAATGTTGAAGCTGGCTCGAAATATGTCAGTTGTGGCACGCACACAAGAGACTATGGTCTCCATCATTTCTTTCTCCGTCGATACAGTTGACTCGGCCGGACATATATTCGAGATCTTGCACATCAAGTCTCTTTGCATCCCTGTTCTCCTACTAAGAGAATGGAGGCGGCCACTTTGCAAGCCCCCTCTCGGTTTACTTGCTTCCTTGGATCTCGGACCAAAGCTGCGCGTTCACTTCCTCACTTCCAAACTTGTCCGTTGCCCAACAGATCAGCTCAAGAACTCCACCTCTCATCAGAACCATGTTCGCCAAAGCCTCCGCTCTTCTCGCTCTCGTAGCTTCCACAACGTTGGCAACGATGGCCCAAGGCTCCGGCTACTACAACGACTACAACAACTACGGCGGATATGGCGGTGGCTATGGCGGTGGCTATGGTGGATACGGTGGCATGAGCAACTACAACGACTACTACGGATCGGACTACGACTATGGCTACGGCTACGGCAAGAACGACTACGACTATGGCCACGGGAAGAAGATGAAGAAGCACCACGGCCACCGCAAGAGCTACGACGACTACGGCAGCTATGGAAGCTACGGTAAGAAGTATGGAAGCTATGGCGACTACGACAGCTACGGCAAGGACTACTATGACAGCTATGGCAAAGACTACTACGGCAACTACGGCAACTATGGCAACTACGGCAACTACGGCAAGGACTACTACGGCGACTACAACAGCTACTACTTGTACTAGGCCGCCGAATGCGCTGCCAAATCGGCGCACGTTACATCTGTCGTAGTGAGTCTGTTATTTGTGTATACAAAGCCGTGTAGCGGAATAAAGAGTAACAATTAATCGTGTTTGTCAGCGACGAATCACTTTACTACTCGTGAATGATATCTTTACGACTACGGATACGCCAAGTGCATCGTGAGCTTCTTAGGAGGCAGCTTCGGTTTGCAAACACGCGCGCTGCCAGCGCATCATAAAGATAAACCCTCTTCACTGGCTGCGGTTAGTGTGAGACAGACAGACAGACGGCAGTAAACGTGGTCATATACATGTGGCCGCCGCCACCATGATTGCTGCTGGGTGAGTCAGAGACAACTAACTGTACACGACAGAAGTAGACAGGACCTTTGCCACAAGGGGCCAAAACCGAGACGGACCACTGAAGATCCGTCGAGCCTTGCGAGATTTCTCCTCGCGCCGTCGACGACTCGACGCACAGGAATGAATGAGGCCATTCACACTCACCCCCTCCCTCTACGAGGACTCGACCACCACAGAGCAACACTTGATGACCCTGAGGACGAGCGCGTTGTCACAATCACAAGAAGGCAGTGCCATTGACTGACTGGACGCAGGGGATCTATTTATGCTTCGGGTCTGTCGCAACGGCTGCAACGTTTGAAGCTCCACTAATTATCAATGGGTGAATATATCCACTTTCACAGGTTGCCCAACATCAGTGCATGCCGCAACTTCTGCATGAACAGAGACCATAAAGTTGTTGGCAGGGGTATCATAAAATAGAGGTTCCGAGAAAGGCCAGCCGTCACGCCATTTCCGAAACGACCACCCATGCGTTAGAAAAGAACAGCAGTCGTTTCTATTTTTCGCAGTCTATTTTGCACCGCCCGACGCCATTTTCGTGCTCGCTCTCTGCATGCCTGCGCTCTCTCTCTCTGAATAATGTCGCTCTGAATGTCTCGCATTCTTTAAACGTGCTGCCTCCAGCATCAATAGAGTATCCCGCAATCTCCCCAGAAACCCACACGCTTGAAGCGCAAGCGACAGCAACGCCGAGCGCTATCGAAGGCAGAAGACGAACAGCACCCCATTGCGTCCATTTGAGCATCGGCAGCTCCAGCGCAGAAAAAACCCCACCATCCCGTCTTGGCCGTTGGGCTCAGTTGTCAATTTGTTCTCTTCTCGCTCTCTCTGGAGAGGGTACGTCTTCTTCCTTGGTGACCGGTTCTCTCCCGTCCCCATCCCCCCAGTCAAAGCTATTGGCTCACGTTAGCGTTCCCTCCAGGCACTTCAACCAAGCGATCATCAGCCATGCTGACGGCCAGTGCTCGCATGGATCCGCACCTTCCGCAAGGTCGCGAACATCACCTGTCGGCCACGGGCGTGCTCATGGCCAAAACATCTGGTGACGATCTACAGCACCAGCAACTTTCATTGAAGAAGCCGCCGATGCAAGGCATGATGCGACGCCGCCACTCGATCTCCACGGTCGGATTCCGTGCCGCGACCACCAGCGTCGGCGTTCTAGACGCCAACAGCTGCACCACAAAGCCAACGAGCGCAATGACAATTGGCGGCAAAGTGCTTGAGACAAGAACGACATCGTCCTCCTCGCTGCTGATGCTATCCAATGGACCACCACGCGCCACAGCGTTTGACAAACCGCGCCACTCGATTGCGTCCATGGCCACGTCCCGACATGATAGTGCAACGCCCACAGCTAGCGCCCAGGCTACGACCACCGACACGGTCTCATCAAACTCTACGTCCTCGTCTTCAACTGTTGGAGTTCTCATCAAGCAGCACCATCGTCATCGAGGGCACATCCAGATCCGCCACAGCACCAGCAGTGCTCCTCGAAGCGAATTGCCGATCTTACGCTGCCAGTACGTCGCGCGCAGCGTCCAGGTTCTCGTTGGCACGCGCTGGAAACTGCGGAAATTCGAGACTCGGCACATCGTGCTCCATGTGAATGGCACCGCGACAACGTCGCCACTACCGACGCTCGCGGTCTGGGATAGCGCATCGAAGGATTTGCGGGGCGATGCCGCCGTTGACAGCAATACGAGAACGACGTTCACGTTGCCATTGACGCTGCAATGCTCGCACAATGACAGCCGCCACGAGCTCAAACTGAAAAGCACTGGCGACAGCAACGACACTGGCAGCAGTGGATTCCGCATCAAAGTGCGCTTTGCGACGGCCGCAGATGCGCGCATCTGGAACCAGGTGCTTCAGGCCACGATGGCACATGCGCGATGGGTGCACTCCCTGGACGAGGACACGTCATGGCTTTCGAATGACGCGCGTGTTGTCGTCGCCCATCATGGCCCCACGAACGAGCACTTTGTGATCAAAGTGCTGCCTCGAGCGCGCGTTGACGATGGCGGCAAATGCACGGAGCTCCTGGTGCTGAAAAGGCTCTACGCGGCCATCGCGAATGCCAGCACCACAGCCACAAACTCCAGCGGACTGGCGTATCTGCTAGCGTACCGCGTGGTTGAGACCAAGAAAGACGTGCGCATCGTGATGCCCAAGTTCCCAGGCACCAACCTGCTCCAGTTTCTTCAGCAGCAATCGAATCAAAGCCACAAACTCAGTGAAGTCGATGCGCAGACCCTACTTAAGAGTCTCTGCAGGTCGCTGGCAGCGCTGCATGCACTCGGGATCGTGCACTGCGACCTCAAACTCGAGAACATCCTGCTCACGGACGTGTCCAACGCGCGCATCATTGACTTTGGCGGCGCCTTCGACCTCGCATGGGTCACCGACAGCTTGGCCAAGTCCCAATCCCTACGCCAGCATCATCGGATGGTCGGCACTCCGGGCTACATTGCCCCCGAGCGTATTCAGTGTATCGATGCACCTCCAAGCCCCGCAGCCGATGTGTTCAGTCTCGGGATCATCCTGTTCCAGTTACTCACGGGCAGGCAGCCGTTTGTGCGTCAGCGCCACGGGTATCGAGGCGCTGGAGGCAGCAATAGTTCGCGGCATCCACTGCGACTCCAGGACACCATGCGTCTCCATTGGGCGAGCGCAGAGTACATTCTGAAGTTGCATGGCGTCTCACCTGAAGCCACAGACCTGGTGCAGCGCATGGTCGATCCAGACCCCCACACGCGGATCCCAGTGCCCGAGATCCTGCGCCACGCGTGGTGTAGCTAACACTGACAAACAGCAACCTTAGAGAGCATTCGACATTGTAAGCCATATAGTAAGTAATCTAGACTTTCGAGTGCGTCAGTCCTATATATTTTAGACGGCTTGGACACCAGAAAAGTGCACTTCTTTGCTCTCAGCGCGATGCGCTTCTGGGACCGTCGCGAAGCCTTTCTCTGTTGGCGCACTAAACACTTTGCGGTAGTCGACGGCATCGCGTCCCGACCGCGTCCAAAACTCCTTGAGATTGTGCATCGCACTGCGGTCAAATGGATTCGAGAGCACGATGCTCTTCGAAGTCACGGGCTTCGAAAATGGACCGTTCGTTTGCTTGGTCAGGTACGAGTACCGCCGCCAGTTGATCTGCTCGTTCACCGTGAGGTTCGTGAACATGTTGCCAATGTGCTGCTTGGCCATGAGCCCCAGCGCGCCAGCCGCCAGCATGGCCCAGATGAGCACGATGAGCACGATCAGGTAACCACTGATGAGACCCGGGATCTCGATCCACACGTCCAGCGACGACATGCTCGTACTTGTGACGTCAATGCTGGTACTATTACTGCGGACGGCGTATTCCTCGACGCGCTCGTCGTGCATGATCCGGATCTGTTCGTAGCTGACAATGAGCGCGAGTGAGACGTACCCGAGCAGCACCGTCACGTGCAGCAGCAAAAAGACCACAAAGATGCGGTGGTTGCCGTACCCGACGCACCGGTTGATCCACGTGCAGTGGTGGTCGAGTCGCGCAATGCACACGCCGCATTTGTTGCAGTGCTTGGACCGCATGGGCTTCAGCACGAGGCAAGTGCGACAGTGCGTCACGGGATCGAGCGGGATCCCTCGCGTCGCGTCCTCGAGCAGCCCGTCAATGTCGTCGTGGAACGACGTGATCGTGCCTGGGTCCGACGGGTATAACACCGCAAGCCGAAGCCAGACCGCGAGCATGATCACGTGGAACACGCCGAGGATGATAAGGAAGACCTGGTACTTGTCCGCGATCGTCGCGTAATCGTTGGCTGCCCACATGACAATGTAGAACATCGTGAAGAACATCACCCACGCGAGCCAGATGCCCATGGGTGCCTCGGGCTGCGGGTTCTTTATAAGGAACCTGATCTTCTTCAAGGGGGAGCACGAGGTTTTCTTGCTACTGGCATTGGCGCCAGCGTGCGTCTTGACGAGCGAGACACTAGGCGCCACGACGACGTCGCGTTTCGATGGATGCACGTTCTCCAGATTCTTGGCCGCACCCCCATGGCTATGGCCGCCGTGTCCCTTGCCGTGTCCCTTGAAGCCTGCGAGCGACTTCATGAGCGCAAACAGGATGAGCGGCAAGCTGAGCCACCACGGGAAAATGTGGCTCGTGGCGAGGATCTTGAACATCATGAGCGCGTAGAACAGCGCGTAGCCCACGCGGGTCTGTCGGAACGAGGTAGGTGCCTGGAAAAAGCATCGGTAGAGTCAACATGCAAGGCGAAGTCAGCAAGCAGACCAGTAGTACGGGGCAAAGCGAGGTAGAACGATGCGCACCTCGTTGGCGCTTTTCTCGCCCGAGAGGTAGTCGACCATCCACGGCACGCTCTTGGACTGCGCAATATCGAGACACGTCGTGCCCTCGGCGTCCGCTCGGTTCGGGTTGTACCCGCGCTTGAGCAGATACTGCACGATCGCCTTGTGTTCTACAGAGTCGCACGCATATAAGTGTCCGTTAGAAGCCGCATGAGCACGACTCATGTCCACACACACGCAACACAACCACGGTACCGTTGACGCAGGCGTAGTGGAGCACGTCGTCCTCGTTCACGCACAGGCCTCCAAAGAACGCCAGCGGCGTGCCTTCGGGCGACATGCGCCTCTCATACTCGAGCAGGTAGTGGAGCACCCAGAGGTGGCCCTGCGACGCCGCGTGGTGCGCCGCCGTGTTGCCCTGCGCGTCCTTGGCGAGCACCGACGCTCTCCCGACGGTCAGCAGCGCATCGACGATGCGCAGGTTGCCGGCGTGCGCGGCGCGGATGAGCGGTGTCTCCTTGGCGGCGTTGCGCGAGTCGATGAGCGCGTCGCCGCGCGCGTGCATCTGCTGCAGCAGAAAGTGGAGCGTGTCGGGGGCGTCCACGGCCGACGCCGCCGCGTGGTGCAGCAGTGTGTTGCCGTCGGCGTCTGCGACCGCGAGCATGTCGGGCGGCTGTGGCTGCACGGCCATGGCCATGCCCCATAGCAGCACCACGAGCGGGAAGTCGCCATTGGCCGCCGCGCGCAGTGCGTTCTGCCCGTCGTACTGCACGTCCATGATGGCTGAGAAGGAAGGAAGAGCACGAAATGCGCAAATGACACGGATGGGGTACGTTTCCTTGTTGACGTTTGTCGGTTGTTTCTCTTGTTTTTTGTATGCGTGGGTTGTGGATGGTCGTGGGTTACATTGCATGGTGCCAACCTTGCAAAGTGGATTTTTTTTTTTCGCAGGGGGAAGCCATTTTGGATGGGAGAAAGGGGTTACGTAAACCGTAACGGCTGTGCTTGCTGGATGATCAAAGGAGAGCACAGGTTACGATTCGTGCACAAAATGACAAAATGAGCTTGATATGTCACACAAGTATCACATTGCACAGGTAAACAATTTTGCAGCAACATTTATTGACACGACAAGAATTATTATTGTTCAGATAGAAATTGGGATAATTGCTACTGGTTGACACACGACACAAAGACTACGAGACTTTAGTACGACTAGTAGCTGCTGTAGCCGCTGTAGTAGTCTTTGCCATAGCTGTCATAGTAGTCCTTGCCGTAGCTGTCGTAGTCGCCATAGCTTCCATACTTCTTACCGTAGCTTCCATAGCTGCCGTAGTCGTCGTAGCTCTTGCGGTGGCCGTGGTGCTTCTTCATCTTCTTCCCGTGGCCATAGTCGTAGTCGTTCTTGCCGTAGCCGTAGCCGTAGCCATAGTCGTAGTCCGATCCGTAGTAGTCGTTGTAGTTGCTCATGCCACCGTATCCACCATAGCCACCGCCATAGCCACCGCCATATCCGCCGTAGTTGTTGTAGTCGTTGTAGTAGCCGGAGCCTTGGGCCATCGTTGCCAACGTTGTGGAAGCTACGAGAGCGAGAAGAGCGGAGGCTTTGGCGAACATGGTGCTGGGGATAACAGCGAAGGTCTTGAGGAAAAGTTCTTGAGTGGAGCTGTTGAGCAGACTCCGAATTGGAAAGTGAGTGCTGCCAACGTGCTTCAAGAGCTCGGCGGGGCACGGACGTATTCTTCGCGCACGCTCCGGTCGAGAGCCTGTGTGGAGTCTTTTGACTCCATCGACCACCTTTCAGAGTCTCTTTTCTCTTCGCCAAAGAACATCGAGTCGTCCAGCCGCTTCATTTAATACAAAGTAGCCATACCTAAGAACTTCAGCCATTTGCGAGAGAACAATACCGACGCTGGGCGAACTGTTTGCATGTGCAAAGCACTCGAACGGCTCCTCTTTGCACGTACTGAGTACATACTGTAGTTGAAGTTTGGGACTGTGTGACGATGTTCTTTACCTGATGCGACTGAAGTACTACTCTACTGCTTTCAAAGTCAACCACTGTCGACCGAATGGGAGGAATGACAGACTGCCACAAGATAAGGAAAACTGCCTCATCGCTACTACTAGTATAATACCGAGAAAGGCCCTGGACGTGTACCGTTCTGTGTGTAGAACATGTAAACGAATCCAAAGTGTCAGCAACGGAGACTTTGGAGATTCGTTGTACCTGTGTTCTTTATTTATCATGCGATAGCAGACATAAAAAGGCATATATTACTAGTACAACTTTTATATGCGTATGCATAGTAAAGAGGTTTCGAATCAAAGTCTCAGCAATTGACAGTAGTCCGCGCCTGTCGTGTATACTCAGATCAAATATGGTCGGAGTGAACATCCACTTCGCCCCTCATTAGCAGCAATAAAAAGGTTTATGTGCTCATGCTCTCGTCCATTTGTATCCTATTTTATTCCCACTAGCGAGCGCGCATATCTACTATAAAGAGGTTTCGAACGCAATAAGAGACTTTCGCTCTGCCACGTCTGATCAGTTGCATACGTGTGTCACGCCATAATCAGTCGTTACCTATGGAGCTGCTGCGCACTGCAGTTCCGACTAAAAAGATGCGCTCACTCTGCACAGCGCTGCGCGCCTATGAATCTCGGGGCGCGACGTGACACTCGCGCTAGGGAGAGTGGTACCGGCGCAGGAAAGAAAGACAGAGGCGGCGGTTTCCCGCAGCACTCCCCCTCCGCTTGATCCGCGCGGAGCCTTCGGGAGCGCACCGTCGGGATGACACGCGGTCCTCTCATTCTTCAACTCGCCACTCGCCATGCGCTTCAGCTCCACGACCAAGTGGCCGCTCGCGCTCGCGGCCCTGACCGCGCTGCTCTCTGGACTCTCGGCCGCCGCCGACGCCAATGCCACCACGCTGACGCTCGAGGACTCGTCCATGGTGCTTGCTGACGGCGTGGACGACAGCGCGTGTGTGTACAAGCTCAGCGCGTTCTCCTGTGTGCCGGCGGCGTACTGCTCGTACCAGTACAAGTTTGGCGACCTGACGCTGGACCAGTCCTGCCGTCTCGTGGCCGACAAGGTCGGCCGCCTGCCGCAGCAGTTGCACTTGGCGTTCGCGGGGACCCCCACAGGCACGGGCATGACGATCTCCTGGACCACGTACACGCAGGTAGACGACCCGCACGTGTGGGTCGGCGCCTCGGCCGACGCGCTCGCATTGGACACCACGTCCACGGTCGAAGTGCGCACGTACTACCAGGAGGGCAAGTACTCGCTCTACTCGTACCACGCGACGGTCACGGGCCTGAAGCCGTTCTCCAAGTACTTCTACAAGGTCGGCTCACTGTCCCAGTCGGAGTTCCAGAGCCAGCCGAACGCGTTCACGACGGCGCGTCCTGCCGACTCGAAGGACACGTTCGAGATCGCGGTCTACGGCGACCTTGGCGCCGACCCGAACGCCAACGGCACGCTCACGTACGTGCGCGCCAACCTCGTAAACGAGGTCGACTTTGTGTACCACATCGGTGACGTGTCGTACGCCGACAACGCGTTTCTGTCCGCGTCCGAGTTCTTCGGCTTCTTCTACGAGGAGACGTACAACCGTTGGATGAACTCGCTCACACCCGTGATGAAGCAGCTGCCGTACATGGTGCTCGTGGGCAACCACGAGGCCGAGTGCCACTCGCCCGCGTGCATTGCCTCGAGCACCAAGCGCGCTGGTCTGGGCTTCTACAACGCGTACAACGCGCGCTTCAAGATGCCGTCGGCGGAAAGCGGCGGCGTCAAGAACATGTGGTACTCGTTCGAGTACGGTCCGATTCATTTCACGTCCATCTCGTCCGAGACGGACTACACTGGCGCGCCGTCGAACTCGTACGTCGGCCAAAAGTACGGCGGCTACGGCGACCAGCTCGCGTGGCTCGAGGCGGACCTCAAGGCCGCCAACGCGAACCGCGCCAACGTGCCGTGGCTCATCGTTGGCATGCACCGCGCCATGTACACGCTCGACAAGTGCGACGCGAAGGGCGTGCCTATAGGCGAGGCGCTGCCTGTGCAGCAGGCATTCGAGGAGCTCTTCATCAAGTACAACGTCGATATCGTCGTCGCGGGCCACGTGCACTCGTACGAGCGCCATTTGCCCATCGCCCGCACCAAGCCGGTGCTTGACGGCGTCTCGGCGGACAAGAAAACGTACACGAACCCAAAGGCCCCAGTGTACATCACGAGCGGCGCCGCCGGCAACAGCGAGGGCCACGAGAACTTCAAGGTGAGCAACATCCCCTGGAACGTCGTGACGAACACGGCAGACTACGGCATCTCGAAGCTCAAGGTGGTGAACCGCACGACGCTCACGTGGAACTTCCTCGTGTCCAAGACTGGCGCCGTCGTGGACGAGTTCACGATCGTCAAGCAGTAGAACGGCAACTACTATCAGTAGCCCTACAAATTGGTATCAACAGCAGTAAGAAGGGTATCGAATGAGGAGATACCCTACGGATGGTAGCAGTATCAGTTGCCAATGCAAAGTATCAAAAATATGTGCATCGCAATCAATGGTATCACTCAGGTATCATCATATGGTGTCAATCTCTTGCACTCTGTTTTTTCTTCTTCTTCTTTTCCAATTGCAACACAGACAACACGCGATGATATCGTTTGTGGTCGACGATGAGTTTAGGATATGACCACCAAGAAGTAGAAGGCAAGTAAAGTAGCTTATCCGACATCAGGTACAGTACTAAAGAATCACATAAAGTAGCCTACGGATGGTATCAGTAGCACACGAGTATCAACAAGTTGGTATCAGTATTAACATGGTATTGATATCAACCTCAGGTATTACCCAAAGTGACAAAGTGCCCAAGTAGACCATAGATGGTATCAACCACAAGTATGCGTTTGCAGCATTTTGATCATCGTCGTTCTCATTCTCGCTCGCTCGGTATCCTGTTTTCTTTTGCGATTTGCATTCAAGCAGCACGGCACAATGCAGCTGGACATTTCGCACCTTTGATGCTGTACTTCTCCCGTTGTAAAACTATATCACCCCGCTCTACATGTTCTATTATGGAAACGTGGTGTCAGCGACAAGGCATCACATGACATATTTGCTGCCATTGCGTTACCTTTGTTTGTTTCGCCCGTAACCAATGGAGCCACAATCAGTAATGATAGCTCCGGTTCATGTAGTCCTCGGTATGTATCGACAAATATTGTGGCGAGTGAGCAAGTTGCTCACTCACAGCCATCCATATCCATAGTGCAACGCAACGAAGTCTATCTCTTGGGCGATTTGTAGTCCCCATACACAGTATACCACGATTGCCAATTAGACAGTGCACGTGCATATCTGTTTGGGTGTCCTGCTGTATACGAACGGCACTAGAGGAATGCTGAGGAGACTTCATGTGGCTCTCTGGCTGTCCACATGAGATCGCCACAACTTGTGGTCCACAAGTGGACAGTTGCATCCCTTTACAGAGAGAATCTGTCGAAATTGAGTTTTTCGATACCTACATGCTGCAAATATGATCATCTATATTAATAATACGATGTATTTGGGTGTATCGGTATAAATAATGTTTGTTAAACAGAACGCTATGCAGAGGTAACAAAGAAATAAAAAAGGCAGTTTCTTCGTATTTTTTTCCCCCAAAAATGGTTGTCTGGATTCTCAAAAAGAAAAAAGTAGAACCAATCGACTCTCAATCCTGAGTATCAAGTCAGAGAGTCTCAAATACTGCTGCTGTTTACCTGCGGGAGAGAAGGTTTTCAACGATATGCTCACATATACGTATTATATTTTCATCGTACATGATACGTAAAGGAGACAGACACCCTCTTCATCCGGACCCATTACCATGCGCCAGTATCCACACACGTAAAGCCACCGTCGCTGACTCGCAGAGCCATCGCATGGCCGCCACACTGTCTACTTGGGGACTCTTGCGAATACTATTGCGGACGGCGTCGACGCGTCGTGTTATCCTCTTACCAGAGACGCGCGCGTCTCGACGCATATACAAAAGTGCACATTATTGCATCTCCATATGCCGATCGATGGGAAAGACACGCACGAAGAGTCAGCCGCAGCGCTTCTGACGCACGAGGAAACACGACAAGCCCTCTCTTCCCTGGCTTTAAGGACTCTTGCACTTGATTTTGCGCGTATTGTGCTAATTTATTCCTGGTTTAAGAGACATAGTCTCTATTCGAAAAAAACAGTGCCACTATTCGTTGTTTTACACACGCCTGGCTGTTTCGCGTTTCTGTTTGTGTCTGACAAAAACATGAACTAACAGCTAAATCGTCATTTCAGCCAATCAAACCCTTTTGTATCTTGCATCTATCATTTGATTCGATTTAAACAAAACATTTCGTCTTCTTTTCATCCACTAAAATGGCATGGGTAGCTTCCCACCCGACCCGTCGCAATTGAATGGCAAAAGTGGCGTCATTATCCAATTTGCCGCGCAGAGCACAAGCAACACCCGCGGCACTTGAAGACGACGAAGAAGACGACGGAAGAGAAGACAAGAGACGAAAACGAACATGGTGTACTCAACGCAGGTCGCGAGCCTCACTGCCGCCGCGCTGGCTGTCGGCGCCGCGCTCGGCTATCTGTACGGCCACCACTGCAGCGCCCTTTCAGCGCCAAGCGCCGCCACCAACCCCGTGAATGAGAAAGTGACCCAAACCAAGCGCAAGACCTGCCCGAAGCGCCTGATCCTCGTGCGTCACGGTCAGTCCGAGGGCAACATCGATCCACATCTCTACAACCGCGTACCGGATAACGCGATGCATTTGACCGAATTGGGCTTTGAACAGGCCGTTGCTGCCGGCGCGTCGATTAAACAGATTATTGGAGACAATTCCGTGGTAAGGAACCCATGTTCTCAAGGTACCATGATGCTTTCGTTTACGGTGTGTACTAATGTGTGGTTTGTGTATTTTTTTCTTCTTTTTTTTTTAATAGCGTTTTATTGTTTCGCCGTATGTGCGAACGATCGAGACGTTCAAAGGTATCACGAAAGCGTGGGGAAAGGAGGAGGCGAAAGCTATCCCGTGGTCGGAGGAGCCGCGCATTCGTGAACAGGATTTCGGGAATTTCCAGGAACCGCTGAAAATCCGCGAATGCAAGGCGCAACGTCGACGCTTCGGCTCGTTTTTCTATCGTTTCCCGAGCGGTGAGTCCCCCGCAGACGTGTACGATCGAATTTCGTCGTTTTTGGAGTCACTGCACCGCATGTTTGAGAAAACGTCGGAGGAAAACTATGTGCTCGTTACCCACGGCGTCGCGATTCGAGTGATCCTAACGCGGTATTTCAAGTACCGCATCAGCGAGTTCGAGCAGATGGAGAATTTCCATAACGGCGAGTTTGTGGTACTGGATTACGACGAAGCGCTCGGTAAATATAAATTAACGAAAGTCGTGGCCAACCATGTGGAGATGAGCGACGACGGCGAGGTGACGATCCACAGAGAAGAAGCCGATGATATCCGCATGTACGATAGCGAGTGCCTGTCGCCGATGTCACAGCCGTACCCGACGTCACCTGTGAACCATTTCCGCCGCGCGCCGCCTCCGCCATCGATGGACGGCTCGTCGACAGCATCCAGCGCCGCGTCGTCTCCGCGCATGGACCCCGAGTGTTCCGACATGAAGACACCGCGGCCGCTGCCGATCACGGTGTCGTTCACGGGCAAGAGTGACGCCATGGCGACGACACGCACAGCGACGGAGGAGACGGTGGTCGCCAGCGCGTAACGGACACCATTGAAGTGCTGTAGCTGTTCGAAAAAACGAGAGCTCCCATCCATGAAGATATTTAAGCCAAATAGTACTTTCCACCTTTAGAAATAAATGTATTGTCTGATTCTGCATGCGTTGTCAATCATTTATCTATTAATGAATAACTGTAAGAATGCATATAATGTACAAATGAATAGATCTGAAGCAACGATGATGAATGTCGTTGCGGGGAATAGAACGTGCATGCAGCCCAAGAGTGCACTAAGTCCGTCATCTGCCACGTGGATCAGCGGCACTAAGTTCGCCATCCAGCTCCCAGAAGCTCCCCTCATAAAGCGGCACAAACGCTCTTGAAGCAGTAGGAACGATGACCGAGGCGCTCGAGATCCCGCCGGCGCTGCAGACGTACCTCGTCAAGCTCGTGGGCGTGGGCGTCGTGAGCTACGCGGCCGTGGTGCTGCTCATTCCGCTCGCGTCCAAGTGGCTGCCTGCCAAGCTCTCGGGCAAGGACCTCTGCAAGCGAGGAACCCCCGCTGGCGACATCCCCATGTAGGCAGCACGTAGGCGAATGAATGAGACCGCGTGGTATGTGTGCACTCACTCGTGCTTGTATTGTATATGGCGTGTGTTTATAGCCCAGAAGCGTTGGGTATCGTCTCGGGACTCGTGTACGTCGCGTCGCTTGTCGTGACGATGCTCACGGTCGTCGAGGACCTGGACACCAAGGTGCGTTCTACAACCCAGCGAACACCTGTTCCCCCCTATCTAATGCGACTTTCTTCTTCGTGTATGATGTACAGCGCATGATGGCGTGGGGCATCCTGTCGATCCTGTCAATGATCCTGCTGGGCTTCTGCGATGATCTCACGGATCTGCGCTGGCGTCACAAGCTGCTGTACCCGCCCCTGGCGTCGCTGCCGCTGCTGCTCAACTACCCGGGGCTCACGGCCATCGTGTTGCCCAAGCCTGTGCGCTTCCTTTTCGCCAAGGAGAGTCTGCTCTACGCGCTCGTGAACCCATTTCTGCCGATCAGCGACGGCGGCGAGGTCGTCGAGCTGGGGCTCGTCTACTACGTTTACATGGGCATGATGGCGGTGTTTTGCACGAACGCGATCAACATTTACGCCGGCGTGAATGGCCTCGAGGCCGGGCAATCGTTTGTGATTGGGGCCGCTGTGGTACTGCAGAACATCGTGCAGATCCTGCGCGGCCACGACAACGAGAACTTCCACTACCTCTCGCTCATGTTCATGCTGCCGTACCTCGCGACGACGCTCGGGCTGCTCAAACACAACTGGTATCCGTCGCGCGTGTTTGTCGGCGACACGTTCTGCTACTACGCGGGCATGACGTTTGCGGTCGCGGGCATCCTGGGCCACTTCAGCAAGACGCTACTGCTGTTCTTTTTGCCACAGGTGCTCAACTTTTTGTACTCGCTGCCGCAATTGTTCAAGATCGTGCCGTGTCCACGCCATCGCTTGCCAAAGTTCAACGCGAAGACCGGGCTACTCGAGCCCTCGACGATCACGCCCGAGTCCACGCGCTCTAACTACACAGTCATCAACCTGTTCCTCGTCGTGTTTGGGCCCATGAAGGAGAATCACCTCGTCTGGTCACTGCTCGCGTTCCAGGTGCTCTGCTGCGCGCTCGCGTTCTACATCCGGTACGAACTCAGCAGCTACTTTTACGATTTTGTCCATTAAAGCAAACGAGCCGAAAGCAGCGAAGAGCGACAGGCATTCTACAAACGAGGAAGAAGTAAACGACAGATATACTTGTGGACAAAGAAACTGGTTGTACTATTCATGACTCTCTTATGGAACACACTTCACACATAGACTACAAATACAACCGCACGACTGCGGATTGCCTTGGCATGCACTTTAGTACGACTAGTAGCTGCTGTAGCCGCTGTAGTAGTCTTTGCCATAGCTGTCATAGTAGTCCTTGCCGTAGCTGTCGTAGTCGCCATAGCTTCCATACTTCTTACCGTAGCTTCCATAGCTGCCGTAGTCGTCGTAGCTCTTGCGGTGGCCGTGGTGCTTCTTCATCTTCTTCCCGTGGCCATAGTCGTAGTCGTTCTTGCCGTAGCCGTAGCCGTAGCCATAGTCGTAGTCCGATCCGTAGTAGTCGTTGTAGTTGCTCATGCCACCGTATCCACCATAGCCACCGCCATAGCCACCGCCATATCCGCCGTAGTTGTTGTAGTCGTTGTAGTAGCCGGAGCCTTGGGCCATCGTTGCCAACGTTGTGGAAGCTACGAGAGCGAGAAGAGCGGAGGCTTTGGCGAACATGGTTCCGGAGAGAGACGAGGACGGTGGATCTTTTGTGTGACGAAGGTCTTGAGCTGATCTGTCGGGCAAACGGCGAAATTGGAAGTGAGCACTTTGACCGAGCGAGTCGAGTTTCTCGTTCCGTTGCTCAGGATCAGGAGGCAAAGGTGAAAGGTGCATACTGATAGATCTGACTG
>GL376604.1:159604-202496 GCA_000143045.1 Globisporangium ultimum DAOM BR144 | reverse complement strand
GCGCCCAAATGCGCACCTACAGGGCATCAATCGCAGTTGTGTAGGGCACAAAGAGCATCAGCATGTGAAGGATCATGTGGTTAGTAACGTGCGCGTGCATTGCTGTCTGTGGAGCGCTATGCGCGCCGCACGTGACCGCACGTCGCGTGCCATATGAGGGACGTACCATGCTCGTAGTAGGTAAGGAGCTTGTGCGAAATGATAGATTATGGCAACCAGAAATGTGCGTGGAAATAAGGTGGACCACATAATCCTTATACATTAGCATACGTGGTTAACATAAAATAGTTCTCAGACTGACCGTCTACGAACCGAATCAGATGTGAGAACATGTCCTTCTGACGAGGACATTCCGATATAGAAGAACAACGGCTCTAATTCATTCACAATAGACGCGACACAATTTTACAAGACACAGCGACGACATGGGTGGCTAAAACTCCTTCAACTACAAGACTGTCAATACTTGGAGTAGCTGCTGTAGCCGCTGTAGTAGTCTTTGCCATAGCTGTCATAGTAGTCCTTGCCGTAGCTGTCGTAGTCGCCATAGCTTCCATACTTCTTACCGTAGCTTCCATAGCTGCCGTAGTCGTCGTAGCTCTTGCGGTGGCCGTGGTGCTTCTTCATCTTCTTCCCGTGGCCATAGTCGTAGTCGTTCTTGCCGTAGCCGTAGCCGTAGCCATAGTCGTAGTCCGATCCGTAGTAGTCGTTGTAGTTGCTCATGCCACCGTATCCACCATAGCCACCGCCATAGCCACCGCCATATCCGCCGTAGTTGTTGTAGTCGTTGTAGTAGCCGGAGCCTTGGGCCATCGTTGCCAACGTTGTGGAAGCTACGAGAGCGAGAAGAGCGGAGGCTTTGGCGAACATGGTTCCGGAGAGAGACGAGGACGGTGGATCTTTTGTGTGACGAAGGTCTTGAGCTGATCTGTCGGGCAAACGGCGAAATTGGAAGTGAGCACTTTGACCGAGCGAGTCGAGTTTCTCGTTCCGTTGCTCAGGATCAGGAGGCAAAGGTGAAAGGTGCATACTGATAGATCTGACTGCAGCCTGCTCTTATTCTCTCGCAGAATGTTCTTTCGGCAATGCTTTCCGTCGAGACTACAGCGGACCTAGTTCTCTTGCAAACTTCTTCTCGATCCGTTTCCGGTGACGTTGTGGAATAACCTCAACCTTGTAGTACCAAAAATCATGCACAAAAATGTTCATCGAGAAACTCCACGACACATCTTTCAGAGCGTTATCAGCAACTCACCTCCACTGCTCTTCCTTATTGCTACAAAGCACTCGAAAGTCAAAATCTGGCACACTCAAACTCGGTTTCTCTTGCATCCTCTTGACTTCTCGCCTCTAGACACAAACAAAAGAGAATAAAAAAATGGCTTTGTCTTTCTTCTCGCCTCTCCGCCGTGATCATGCCCACTTGACTTGAGAGGCCGGAATGACTTCTTCGTCGCTCGTTTTCAAAATCGACTTTTTCGGCGCCGCGGTCTTGTTCGGCAGTGGCAACTCCGCGATAGGCACGTCGTCCTCGTCGTCGTTGTCGAGTCCTCCGTTGTCATCACCGAGTCCCATCGTCTGCTGTTTGGCAAAGATCCGCGTCCGCGCCGTCGCCATGAGGTTCACGACCGCGATGTTCCGATTGAACTGCAAGATCTGCGGTCGTCCGAACTTGAGCCGCCCAATCGCGACCTCGTCTTTGCCATCGGCATCCCAAATGGACTTGGCTCGACCAAGAATGGTGCCAGGTACAATACCTCCAGCTGTCGCACCAGATTCACCTGCTTCACCACCACCACCAGCAGTAGCGGCTTCTGCCTGAGCCTTGGCTTCAGCTTCGAGCCGCTGCTGATGGATTTTCAGGCCTTCATCATGCTCACGATTGATCCTGGACGCGAGTGAGTCGATCAAAATGGCCTGGCGACGCGGTCGACGTGCATCTTCGGATCCGAGCGAGTTGAAGCGTGGCAAAATGATTTCTTCCTCTTCGTCGTCCTCCTCGGCATCTTTCTCCGTAACCGTGGCCGTCAAGAGCCTTCGTAGATGATTTGTCATCACCTGTTTCTCGGTCATGTGCTTCTCCGATGTGGGCGGTGGAGGCACGTAGAGCAACGGGACGCTCGCGGAGCGCAGTAGTTCGCTCGAGTTCTCCTTGATCATGTCCTTCGTCGACATGTTCAGCCCCTTCTGGATCACGTTGCGTTTCCAGGAGCGGATGATCCACTCAGCAAGATCACCCAGCACTTGGTCGACGTGGCCCATCGTCTGACACGCGTTCGCAATACCGCGCAGCGTGCGTCCAATGTTGCTCTGCAGCACAAGGTCGGACGTCACACCTGGAAGCGTAGCGAGCACCTACGTACACCACCCATTTCGCAATAAGTAATCAAAGACTAATCGATACAACACGAGTGGATCAACTGCCGTACCTTGAGGATTAGCAGCACGCCCGGATGGGTCTGTGGGTTGCGCATCCAGATCACCAGCACTTTCTGTAGACACGTGAGGCCCCCAGCTTCCGCAAAATTCTCCAACGCGCGTTTCGGCTGCCATAACACAACAAATACATAATCACGCAGTCAATACAAATGCATTGGCTCATTGTCAATATGTATCTCCGTACTTTGATGTCTTCGTTGTTTAAAACCGCGATCTGCTTCTCCGTACGCATCTTCTTGATCGCGTTTTGCGCGAGAATCACGCATAGCACCTTCCGGATGATCGTGTACGCGGCCGTGCGGCTCGGGTACTTCATGCAGTTCAGCTGCACTTCCTCTTCATGTCCCCCACCGTTGTCTTTCTCCTTGTTGCTCTCGGTCTCGTGCTCCGCCACGTGCTTCTTGTACTTCTTCTTGGGCTTGTCGCCATGCTCGTCCTCATTCTCTCGCTTCTTGCGCTTCTTCTTCTCACTATTCTCCTGCTCCTTCGCAGCAGCTTGCGCCTTGAGATGCGCCTCGACCTGGTTCTTCGCGTCCTCGACGCTCAGCTCCTGGACCGTGCCGTCGGAAAAGCCGACGCGGTACTTCTTGACATCGTCAAAGTACGACGACACGTAGCCAAGCAGCACGATCTTCTGGTCGTTATAGCTCGTCGCGGTCTTCGGGATCTCGGCGCCGATCAGCTTGTACGGGTCCTCAGTGGATCCACCATCGCCAACGGCATCAGACGAAGAGGACGACGACGCTGCTGCTGTGTCTGACGCTGTTGGCGGCGTCTTGATCACAAACTTCTCGGCGCTCGCCTCATCACACTCCTCGCGGTGGCCGTCGTGGAAGAGCAGCGAGTAGACCCCTGTGTCCGCGTCGTACGCGTCGATGTGACCCGTGCGGCCCTCGAGCGGATTCGCGACGCGCGTGCCGACGGCGAACCTCTGCGGCGCCCAAATGCGCACCTACAGGGCATCAATCGCAGTTGTGTAGGGCACAAAGAGCATCAGCATGTGAAGGATCATGTGGTTAGTAACGTGCGCGTGCATTGCTGTCTGTGGAGCGCTATGCGCGCCGCACGGGACCGCACGTCGCGTGCCATTTGAGGGACGTACCATGTTGGTAGTTGGTAAGGAGCTTGTGCGAAATGACTGATTCTGGCAACCAGAAATCTGCGTGGAAATAAGGTGGACCACATAATCCTTATACATTAGCATACGTGGTTAACATAAAATAGTTCTCAGAGTGCTGGTCTACGAACCGAATCAGATTTGAGAACATGTCCTTCTGACGCGGACATTCCGATATAGATGAACAACTGCTTTAATTCATTCACAATAGACGCGACACAATTTTACAAGACACAGCGACGACATGGGTGGCTAAAACTCCTTCAACTACAAGACTGTCAATACTTGGAGTAGCTGCTGTAGCCGCTGTAGTAGTCTTTGCCATAGCTGTCATAGTAGTCCTTGCCGTAGCTGTCGTAGTCGCCATAGCTTCCATACTTCTTACCGTAGCTTCCATAGCTGCCGTAGTCGTCGTAGCTCTTGCGGTGGCCGTGGTGCTTCTTCATCTTCTTCCCGTGGCCATAGTCGTAGTCGTTCTTGCCGTAGCCGTAGCCGTAGCCATAGTCGTAGTCCGATCCGTAGTAGTCGTTGTAGTTGCTCATGCCACCGTATCCACCATAGCCACCGCCATAGCCACCGCCATATCCGCCGTAGTTGTTGTAGTCGTTGTAGTAGCCGGAGCCTTGGGCCATCGTTGCCAACGTTGTGGAAGCTACGAGAGCGAGAAGAGCGGAGGCTTTGGCGAACATGGTTCCGGAGAGAGACGAGGACGGTGGATCTTTTGTGTGACGAAGGTCTTGAGCTGATCTGTCGGGCAAACGGCGAAATTGGAAGTGAGCACTTTGACCGAGCGAGTCGAGTTTCTTGTTCTTGAGGCTTCAAGGCTTTCAAATGGAGTGTGTTGGGCAAACTGGTGCGACTTTTGTTCTCTATACAATAGGGTACTATAGGGTTCACGCCAGTTGCATTTGGCAATAATTACAACGGAGACCGATACAATGCTCCTGAGAGAGAATCAGCTCTCAGATCGACTCTGACTAGAAGCAAAGTGGATACCACTACTAGTGAGAAAGCCATTATGCAGTGCTACTGCTATTGGAGAGCCTTGAGACGAAAGACATCTGCAAGAGAACAAAAGTTGCGGAAATGACGGGAGAACGATGGACGATAGACTTGCTCGAGAAAATCATTGGTGATACTTTCTCAAGTCTTTTCTTTCATTTTTGAGCGCAAACAAAACAAGAGAACCAAGTGAGGCAGTCAAATATATCAATTCGCTTGACAGGGGTCAGGCTGCAGGCGTTAGAGGTGAAAGAAAGCCAGAAAGACTCGCATGATCGCACTCGCTTTCAATGTCACCAGAAGCGTACTGAGAAGAAGAAGTTTGCAAGAGAACTAGGTCCGCTGTAATCTCGACGGAAAGCATTGCCGAAAGAACATTCTGCGAGAGAATAAGAGCAGGCTGCAGTCAGATCTATCAGTATGCACCTTTCACCTTTGCCTCCTGATCCTGAGCAACGGAACGAGAAACTCGACTCGCTCGGTCAAAGTGCTCACTTCCAATTTCGCCGTTTGCCCGACAGATCAGCTCAAGACCTTCGTCACACAAAAGATCCACCGTCCTCGTCTCTCTCCGGAACCATGTTCGCCAAAGCCTCCGCTCTTCTCGCTCTCGTAGCTTCCACAACGTTGGCAACGATGGCCCAAGGCTCCGGCTACTACAACGACTACAACAACTACGGCGGATATGGCGGTGGCTATGGCGGTGGCTATGGTGGATACGGTGGCATGAGCAACTACAACGACTACTACGGATCGGACTACGACTATGGCTACGGCTACGGCTACGGCAAGAACGACTACGACTATGGCCACGGGAAGAAGATGAAGAAGCACCACGGCCACCGCAAGAGCTACGACGACTACGGCAGCTATGGAAGCTACGGTAAGAAGTATGGAAGCTATGGCGACTACGACAGCTACGGCAAGGACTACTATGACAGCTATGGCAAAGACTACTACAGCGGCTACAGCAGCTACTAGTCGTACTAAAGTGCGTGCCAAGGCAATCCGCAGTCGTGCGGTTGTATTTGTAGTCTATGTGTGAAGTGCGTTCTGTAAGTAGAAATCAATAGCGAAAGCAACAGCATCTTTGTCGTGCGGCATTGTTGCCTTTTTTGTTTGCGAGTTTTCTTGATATCTGCCTCGGAGGAAAAGACCCTGATATTCATAGCTGTTATGTATTGAAATGAGCATTGAAGGCCTACAGATTGAATTGCGCGAGTGCGATTGCAAACGCCTGGAGCGGCGTCAGAGGCGCACGGAAATCCAAGTGGAACTTCTTGTCGTCGACTTTACCGAATTGTAGATAGACGGTCTCGGTCTCTGCTTTAGCAGCGGCTCCGGTATTCCCGTTACTTGACTGCCGCACCAATTGAAAGTTCTTGACCGACGGGACCGACACGCGGCCGTTGAAGTTGAGGCGGTAAAAGCCATTGTCAAAGACCGGTTCCTTGTTTTCAAACACCTGAAGCGCACATGTCGGCATCTTCGGTGACGACACAGAGGCGTGGCTGCTCTTGTAGAGATCAATGAGTAGCGAGGGCGACGTCGCGCTGCTGTCGGCGACAGTCAGACCCTCAATTTCCTGGTGTTTGGCCGAGAGAGGCGGAAGGATCACGGTCAAGTGTCGAGGCTCGTTTGCGGCCGTGCTATTCCCGAAGAGAATAGCTCCGAGCTCGGTCTTCTGGCTCCAGTTGCCCACGAGCACGTTCTTCTTTTTGGAGAAATTTGAACGCAGTTTGCCCAAGTAATTGCCGCTTTTCTTAGTCAAACGCGACGCAAGCGCCGTGGACCGGGTCATGTCAAACACGTGGTAGTTGGATGTGCGATTCTTGAGCTGCTTCTCGGCCATCAGGATGAGTTGGTCCTTGATGAAGAAATGGTATTGCGGATGCAACAGCGTCTTCACGCGCACGATGTGGCCCTGCAGAAGCTGATTCTCAGATCCCGGAAAGACCGCGAGCTTCGAGATCCGAGAGAGATCCGCAGGCAAAAACAGCGAAGTACTTAGTTTAGCTGTAATTTCAGTATTGATACTTTCTTTTGCAGCCGAAGCAGTTGCGGGGCCTCGCACAGCGTATTTGCCATCATCTTCACTGCCGCTTTCTTCGTCCGATTGCTGCGTGCGACGATGGCGGCGAGCTTTGTTCCGCGGCGACTCAGGTTCTTCGAGTTGGCGGTTTCTAGCTTTACGACCATCTTCATCTTCGTCGTAGGAATCCTCATCGTCGTGGTCCTCATTCGATGACGACGCGGCTTGGCTGCTCGCTTTCTCCCACTCATTGCTTCGCTCTCGGAGGGAAGAGTTCGACGACTTTTTCTTGTTGCCCTTGGCGCTGGCGTGGCTTTGCCTTGAACTCGGCGCTTCACTTGACGAAGATGACGACGAGCAGCTAGAGGAATACCGTCGCCGCCGAATCTCCTCAAAGTCATCCTCGCCATCGTCCAGGCGAAAAGGCATGACCTGATTTTGCTCGCTCACTTTACGCTGCATGGGCTCCGTCGAGGCAATCGAGTCGTGCTTACTGGCGTCGTGACCGCGTCGCTGGTTGGCATCATTGGTGCGAGTGCGTGCACGCATATCAGATAGGGAAGTAGTGTGTATGCTCCAAGATTGTCTTCTGTCGCGTTCAGATAGGAAAGTGGCCTTCACTGGCCATGATCTTAAAATCCCGCCGTAGCCAGCATTTGCTGCCAAAGATAGCAGGCACTTGGACGCTCAGAGAGCGCGACGAGGTATGCATTTGTATTTAAGCATCGAGGCTAAACTTAGGCAACCAGAAGGAATTAAAAAGCGCTCTGACCGGAATTCAACATGAGCGATTTGAAAATAAAATCCAGCGTAATCAGACGGCATTGGGAGGCGAGCGCCAACAATAACACCAAAGACGATGAACAACAAGGAGCAGACACGCGCGTGGATTGAAGCGCGCAAGCTCCAGCTCGTGGGATCTGTACTGGCTGCGAGAGACCAGGAGTTGTTCATCGAGGCCACGTTTGCAACCCATTTCGGCCGCTTTTTTCGGCAACAAGAGTTCTGGCAGCCGTTCGAGCAGGCCTGCTGCGCTGTGTACGAAGGGAAGCCATGGCACATGCAGCGCCAGTTGATGCTCGCGTTCTCGCTCCCACAGGAAATGAACGCCAAGGATGCGCGGGTAAGGAGAAAGGAATACCGCTCTACTAGCACTTTTCAAAGGTACCAGAGAAATTTATAATGATGCCACAAGCTAGGGCGAGACGATGCTGACGCTCGCAGCCGCGCATGGCCGTGCCAAAGTCGTCAGCATTCTCTGCCAGATTAAAGCTGACCCAAGGATCGAAAACGCCAAGGTTGTGATGAAAGAACGACGAGCCAAATCACCATCTAGTCTGATGCCGCTCTTTACCAATAGCTTTGTCTTTCTCACCTGCTTCCTGTCTAGGGCTGGTCTGCCGTGCACGTTGCGGCAGCGTACAATGACACCGACGTCCTGGAAAGTTTGATCGCGCTCGGCATCAACATTAATCAACCAGACACGCGCTTGGGCTACACGCCGCTCCACCTGGCGGCATCCGTTGATAATGTCAAAGTGCTCAAGTACCTCCATGACTCGGGCAAAGCGGGCTTCATGGCCAAGGCCAAGAATGTACAAGTGATGACTGCCTTGCCTTGTAATTTCTTGCTGAGAAAAGTTGCTAATTGAGATTATGGTGCATGCACAAAAAATCATAACAGGGGTTCACGGCGCTCCACGTCGCATCGGTGCACGGCTCGGAACAATGCGTCGCGTTCCTGTTGTCAACATACCCAGAATTGAAGTGCCAGTACGATGCGGTTCTGCACGAAAACCCTGCGCATAAAGCTGCAAAGCACCTGCACCCGAGTGTATACACGCAATTAGTCGCGCATGGCACTCAAGATGACGTTGAAAACTTACAGGTACGTGTTCATGGTCTCTGTTTTTGTTGCTCTATCGATCAAATGGGCTGACATTCCAGAGCGACAACGTATGCACGGTAGGACGATACCGCTAACGATCTTGCGAAGTTCAACTCTCACTATTACTACTGATTGTAGACTTTCAACTGGACAATAAAGCGAGCTCTGATAAAATACTGTTTAGCTGCTGCATATCTGATGCCACTTGCTGGAGGACGCCAAGCGAGAATACAGACTTGCCACTCTTCTTCTTGTATGCATCTTTTTTTTGTTGTTGCAAGAGACTGTACATCGAGGCATTTTCAACGTTCGACACAACTCGCAGTAAACAGCTCAATCCATTTGATCCGTGCGTCATCACGTTACAGTCGTGTATACGTTCTCCCATCCCCTGATAGGCACAATGGCACGTATTGCGCTGTCGATGCTCGTTGTATCTCAACAAAACGACTCAAATAGCGATTACAGGTGGAAGGACAGGGAAAAAGCTGGTCTGAGTGTAACGAATGGACAGTGTTTACTGGTCTCCCTGTAAACACGAATTACATTATCCAACTTCAAGATCTAACCAGAATGGCTACACTTTGAATTTATTCGCCATAATAAATCTTTAATAAGCCAATCAAACGATCGTATATCTCCACGTCAGCAGATTCATAATATTTGGAGTGACAACTGCAATTAGTACACGATGATGAACTGGATACTGTGCAAATCGTGATACTGTGCTCTCTCTCTCTCTCTCAAACCGATTTCTTCGGCATTTGTGTAGTGCGCTACCAGAGCTCATGGATCCTCGCACTCAGCCAATAACCTCTAAGTTCATCAAGGCTTCGTTGTACCCTTCGATGCGGCAGTGCGCAGCTCAATCCTCACTTTTTAATTTTCATCTCAACAACGAAGAGCCTCCAAGTCTTCTGGTGTCCCCATTCCCCGCCAAGTCAAGCGCAAGATGAACCTGCTCACGATTTGTGCCACCGCGCTGTTTGCGGCTTTCGGCTTCGTATCGGTCGAGGCAGCTGCGTGCCCAGTCGACAAGACCCTCGAAGCCAACAAGGTACTCGTCCGGACTGCTCTCGACGCGCTCTTCAACCAGCACGACGTCAGCGCTGTCGATAAGTACTTTGTCCCGGAGTATAAACAGCACAACCCATTCGCGGCAGATGGTGCGGCCGGGCTCAAGGCGTTTGTCAGCAACGCCAGTGCGGATTTGTCGTACGAGATTGGCGCCGTGTCAGCCGAAGGCGACCTCGTGTGGAGCCACAACCGCGTCCCAATCGGAAATACGTCGATCGTCGTCGATATCTTCCGAGTCAAGGACGGAAAGATCGTCGAGCACTGGGACATCTTGCAGACTGAGGTTCCAGTGTCGCAAACGGTAAGCGGGCGCCCGATGTTCCCCATTACGCAAACCTCCACGCCAGCACCAGTTGCCAAGGGATGCAGCGACACGAGCGACAGCAGCAGTGGCCCATGCGTGGCGAAGGAAGTTCTGAAAGCCAACAAGGCTGTCGCCGCGGCTGCACTCGATGCGCTCTTCAACAACCGTGACGTGAGTGCCGTGGACAAGTACATTGGCACGACGTATGTGCAGCACAACCCGTTTGGGTCAGATGGCCCTGACGCGCTGAAGGCGCTGATCGGTTCACTTCCAGAGGGCGTCAAGTACGAGATCGGTGCGCAAATTGCTGAGGGCGACTTGGTATGGAACCACAGTCGTGTCAGCGGTCTTCCCGGCGTTCCCGCCTCGATCGTTGTCGATGTGTTCCGCGTTCAAGACGGGAGACTCGTGGAACACTGGGATGTTTTGCAAACGGAAGTGACCGAGACGGTGAGTGGCCGCCCCATGTTCCCGATTGTCGCGTAAGCAAGTGCAAGCGCAGATAGGCTCGTCATAGACAAGCGCTATGGCAATCTAGCTCCAAAAGATCTGCACGTTCCCATTTCTTCGTCTGCTAGCTAACAGCACCGATCGGAGGGTGTTACGTAAACGAAGAATGTCGCATACTGACTGAATACTTTCCTCCTTCAATGTATCACTATCAGGAGTCAGGGGGTCGTTGATAATACCCACACAGATGGTCACGCATTCAGCGCACCATGGACGCATTTGGTATCGTCAATGGCAGTTCGCTGGACCCCCAAAATCAGCTGTTCTCTCGTTTTTAGCTCGGTTAAGCTCGAGTTTTGCATATGCATCTCGAAAACGCTCATCAGGAGGCACACAATCAAAACTCAGTAAAATGGCCTACATGAACAACCTGTTATGACACGTACTCAGGAAAAGATATCTAAATCTTCAACGGAAAGTGCTTTGGACAAATCATCTGTCCAACTTCAAGGTGGGAACGACATGATTACATCTGTCAGTGGGACGCGCGCATAATCCGCTCTGATGGACGAATACAACCACTTGCCGGACGAATTATCTATTGCTCACACAGTGCGTATGTGGGAAGTTATCCAAAGTGAAGCAGCTTCAGGATCTACAGCCCCAGCGAACAACTCCTCAAATCTCGCTTCATGGCTCCGCCGGAGTCCATTTTCAGTCTCGTTCCCCAATTCACTTTAAGCGAGTGCAAACGTCTATCGATCTTCAAGCGCCTCCAACGTCAAGATGAGCGTTCTCACGGTTTGTGTGGCTGCGCTGTTTGCAACGGTCGCATCGGCCTCATGCCCAGTCGACACGACCCTCCAAGCCAACAAGGCACTCGTGACCACAATGCTGGACGCGTTTTTCAACAAACACGACGTCAGCGTCGTTGACAAGTACGTCGGTGCGACCTATTTGCAGCACAATCCGTTTGTGAAGAATGGCCCGCAAGAGCTGAAGGACTTCACTGCGCTCTCCAGGAACACGTTGTACGAGGTCAGCACCGTGGAGACTGCAGACGACCTCGTCTAGAGTCACAGCCGCAGCTTCGAAGCTGGGAGCTTTTCGATTGTTGTTGACATCTTCCGCGTCCAGCACGACAAGCTCGTGGAGCACTGGGACATCTCGCAAATCGAGGTGATCGAGACGACAACTAAGACAGCGTCTTGTCATTATATCATTCTACACAACTTTCTCTACTCTTCATTATGGAAAATAAAGCTACAAATTCTATCCTTACTTACTTATTCTACATCCGACGATGCCATATCGCTTGTCCTCGACGCCACTTCGTTGCTGGCCGTCGCACGCTTCGCGATAAACTCGTACGCGAGCGTGTAGCGTAGGTCGCTCTGAGCACTCGGTTTGCACACGCTCATGTGGGTCGCGTCTGGGACCGTGACAAAGTCGCCAAAGCCCGGATTCGCAGAACTCGGGGGCACCACGAGCGCCTCGACGCCGATCACGGGCAGTCGACACGGCACGCTCTCGCCAATACTCAGGGCTGGAATGCCCTTCTCCTCGAAGAGCGCTGCGCACCAGTCGTTGAGCATCTCCGAGTGCGGCGTGCCGTGCAAATGCTCCGTCACTGGGTGCTGGTTTATGCCCAGACTCCTCGGCCGAAAGGCATGAATCATCTGCGCCACGGGGCTGCCGTGGTGCGGTACCCCGTAGAACAGGACGCCGTTCACATTATCCACCAGTGAGCCATCCTCCTGAGGCGACTCCACCATTGAATCGTGGAGCACCTGTTTCAGCAGCACGCCCCCAAGACTGTGAGTCACGAAGATCACGGGGCGGTCGCCCGTGCCCACGCGCGCGGCGTTCAGTTTCTTACGAATCTCGTGGCTCGTGCTCTCGAAGCTCATCGTGCTCCATGCCGAGTCCGACGACAAGAGCTGCGCGTCGTAGCCGATCGACAGCACACGCGGGTTCGTTCCGTCGCGCTGCAGATCCGGCAGCAGCCACTGCTGAGCCCACATCGTGGTCTCGTCGTCGCCACACATCCACGTCTCGTACGGACACCCCAGAAGGCCGTGGATGAGTACCACATCAACGTCGTACCTCCTGCTTGTGTTGGTCTCGTCTGGACTACTGCTGTCGCTTTCTGCTGATGCATCATCTGTTGTCGACGAAAAGTGCAGCGGATGTACGCCATCGAGGTACTTGACGTGCTCCTCTGGCGCACTCTTGTGTTGTGTGCTCATTCTCTTCTTGTCGCTGCTAGTTTGAATCTGGTACCGACGATTAGAACGCGCTCGATGCGCAATCGACTGGAGTTGAATGTCCTTTGACTGAGTCCACTGCTCCAGCACACTCGTCAGCTGCGTGTCATTCACCACAAAGTCGCGTACGTCGTCGTGCATGTTGTTGCACGTAAACAGATTCGCGAGCACACGCGCAGTCTCGCGCTGCACCAGTTGGTTCTCCGAGCGCATGAGGAGCTTGAGCAGCGGGATGCCGCCGCGTCGTACGAAATCCTGTTGGCACTCTTTGCGACCGAGCACATACGCTAATGCCCGAAGTGCCTTGGCGTGCGCGATCTCGTAGTTGCTGCGCTCGGTTGCGTGGCCTGCGATGGGCCGCGTGCGAGATTTGGCAGCGCGCACACTCGTGGACGCCATGGCGATCTCCAGCGGCACCTGCCGGAGAACGGCATCGAGAATCGAGATGAGCCATTCCTGCTTGGCCTGGTCGTGGTGCGCGCCGTGGTCCGAGATCTGCTCGAGACACTTGGCGGCTTCGTCGCGGATCTGCTCGTCCTGGGACGTCAGGAACGCCGTGAAGAGCTCAATCCACCCATCGACGTACTGCCGCTTCGTGACCGACGTCGGCGTCACAAAGTCGTCGTGGTGCAGCGGGTGCTCGTCGTCGTCATCATCTTGTAGGAACGAGAGCGCATCGCGGTTCAATGCAAAGGGAGTCATCGGTGCGGCCCCGTCACGGTCGCAAGATGGCGCTGCGATGCAGCGAACCGCTTGCAGGAGCGCCGCTGTCATGCGGCAATCGTTGTTCTCCAGAACGCGGGCTCGAAGCACGTCCAGTGCGCCCATCGCGAGCAGCGTCGCACGCACGTTCTCGTCATGTCTAACGACGTTGGCGACGATCTCCAGCGCCGTACACACGAGCGGCACATTCGTCGACGTCATCCAGTGCATCAGCATCTGCGTGCTTGCGTCGTGGCGCTGCAGCGCGCGCGCGATTGCTGGGTCGTCGCTGAGCTCGCACATCAACTTGGCCGCCTCGAGCAGCACGGTGTCCGAGCGCTGGTGTTCGTCGTCATTGCAAATCGCCATGAGCGCCGTCCAGAGCTTGTCATTCGCGATTAGCTTGCGGCGCGTCTTGGCCGTGGCGTCGTCACCAAAGAGCGCTTTGCGCCACTCGTACTTGGCCGAGCGCGCGTGCGGCGACGCGGCCTTGCGCAACCCCCAGAGCGCGAACGCGAGGTACTCGTCAGGGACATCGGCGACCGCGAGCGCGAGCAGCGACACGAGGTTCGCGGGTCCAAAGCGGCACTCGGGCCCGTCCAGTAGCACAAGCCGATGCAGCGCGTCACCCACGCGCGTGTCGCGGTCGTGGCTCTGCGCGAGGTTGAGCAGCGCGTGCTTGCCGTATCGGGTCGCACGCTCGGTGATCGCCTTGGCGCACTGAGCGTTGGTCGCGAGCACGCCCACGGCGTCGTAGAGCTCGTGCTCGAGGTCCTGGCGCAGCGTCTGCTGGCTGCTTGAGATGAGGTGGAGCAGCAGCGCGAAGCTCGAGCTCTGAATTACCTGGTCTGCGTCCCACGCTGTCGACGACCGCGCGAGCTCCTGGAGCCACCCGACCAAGTGGTGGTACATATTGCTCGTCGGCCCGGTAGAACGCGTGCTACCGCTGGTAGTATGGTTGGTAGAACGGCTCGTGTCGTGCGCCTGGTTCTTGCTTGCAGACGACGCGTAGAACGCGCGGCGGGCCGCGAACACGCTCGCGGACGACACGAGGCACGCGAAGTCGCGCGCGAGGCTCTGGTCGAGCCCCAGCTCCTGCTTCGAGAGCGCCTTCGCGCGCGGCTTGGACGGCTCGGCATGTTGCTGTTGTGGTGTATTTCGAGAGTGTTGGTCATTTACTGCTTGCTGCTTTGCACGGCGTGTGTCGGGTTGCGGGAGTTGGGACGGGAGTTGCTGTGATGCCAATGGCTGCGGTGCCTTGGGGAGCGACACGTCATCGCCCATGTAGAGGAACCCGGCGCTGGCGCTCATGCTCGCGCCCGCGGCGCCCAGCAGCAGCGTCAGCGGCCGCTTCGCGTGCATCGCGTCCTGGGTGCGGAAGGGTGGAAGGCAGTTGGTTGGCAAACGGGGCCACCTTGTCGAGTTGCGGGACTCGCTTGCAAATGGCAGCGCAAGTGTGACTGACAAGAGAAAGAATGAGAGAAAGAGATCGAGGCAAGTGTGACAATGAAATGACTACCGGAGAGTCAAATTCACAGCTTCAAACGGCGTTTTGTACCTGGGAAGGGGGATGATGATGAGGTGTCTTTTTGGTGTTGGTGACGTCGTACTCGCCCCTTCCCTTGATTCGTTACTTTGTATAAAGAAAAACATGTGAGAAGGAGGGAGGTCGTTTTGTGTGCAACCTTGCTATTCACCATCTGCAAGAACACGCAGAAAACACAAGCACAAATACGTAAAGGGGTTGGGTTGCGCTACATACACACTGTAACAGCATACAGTATGGACGATATGTTCTTTCATATCTCGGATAAAAGAGAGTTACATGTGAGGCAAAAGATTCAAAGTGGCTATTTCTGAGGCGAGTCGAATCTTCTCTTGCGGCTCACTCGCTCACGCGCATCGGTTGGGCGAAACTGCAGCAGATCACCCACACGCTGCCAGCAGGACCTACGTCACTTACTGTGTGTGCATATCAACGGAGGTTTGCTTGCTTTGGGGGTGCGCTCCGTCTGGTGTGTGTTGCAATTTTTAAAAACAAAATAGTCACCGTCTCCCGCAATGACGTCATTGTGTCCGTTGAATTAGGCTCTGACTATGGTTGGACTCCCAATTAAGTTGATGTCGAGGGATCTATCTAAGTCAACGATGATGTACTTTCTACTCTAAAGTATACAGTCTCACAGATAATCAGGATGTGCGCAAATAAAGGTATATTAAATCGACAATGCTGCACTTTCTCACTTACTAAGTCAACAACAACTCCCATGCCCATCAAAGATCGCGCATGTGTATCTTTTGATGAGCAGCGCATCCGCACTCCAAGGGCAAAGCGCATTGCTTTGTTCTATCGATGCAGAGAAGCTCGCGACTACAGTAGCACGGTGGAGCGGCCCTGCGCCGTGTAGCAGAGGGTCGCGTTCGGCTGCGCGAGCATAAACTGCTCGAGTGCCGAGTCCACGCGTCCAGCCTCGGCCTCGTTCACGTACGACGTCGTGACCGTGAGCCCCGGCACCGCGAGGTACTCGTTCGTCTGTACATAGTTGGTCACCGTGAGCTTGAACACGTCGGTGTCGAGCACTGGGCCCGTGCGCGTCGGGTGGTTGAACCACTCGATGCTCGCGAGCGCGCCGTTGTTGGCACCGTTGCACTGGAACACGTACTTGATGCCGCCGGCCTGCACGTAGAAGCCGTTCGAGTTGATGAAGCCGCTGCCGCAGCTCGCCTTCATCTCGTGCTCGATGAACTTCTTCATCGACGCGCCGTCGCTCTCAAACACAACGTACGTGTTGCCGAACGGCGACCAGGCAATCAGTTGCGCCAAGGTGATCGGACCCGATGAGTAGATCGTGTCACTGCGGATGAGGCCGCCGTTGATGAGCGCGACGTCGGCAAAGTTCTGGCCGTAGAAGTGAAGCGCGCTGTCGGCAAAGATGTTGCCGACCGCAGTGTCCATGGTGCGGACGCTCACGCCGCGGAGATCAAGCGAATTGCAAAGCGAACCGACCTGGCGGCTCTGCAGCTCAGAGATCCGTTGCGCGTACGTGCTGATGACGGCGTCCAACTGGGTATCGCTGGGCATTTCCTCAGTGATCGGGATCAAACGATGCGTCATGCGCGTCGTGGCCGCGAGGTTTTGTGCCGTGTCTGCGGCGAAGTACTCGAGTCGCGATGACCAGACCGTGCGGAAATCCAGGTCGGCCTTCAAGTACGGCGTGCCAAAGTTAGTCTGCAGCATGGCGCGGTGCTCGTGGCCGCCGTAGATGATGTCAACGCCAGTAACTTCCGTGGAGAAGCGGTTATCGCCGTCGATCTCCTGGTGCGTGAGCGCGATCACGAAGTCCACCTTCTCAGTCTCGCGCAGGATCTTGACTTGCTCCTTCGCGGCTTCGATCGGATCCGTCCAGTACAAGCGGTTGCCAGGCATCTTCATGTCGTACATCACGCCGAGGAACCCGATCTTGATCGAGCCAAACTCTGGGTGGTTGAGTTGCTTGACGGCGCGCGGCACCGTGCCACGGAGCAGCGCCTTGGTCTCGTACTCGTAACAGTTGGCGTTCAGCCACGTGAAGTTGCTCGCAGCCGAGACGTTGAGGAACGCGTCAATGCCGAAATCAAATTCGTGGTTGCCCAAGCACGCATAGTCGACACCCAGCGCGTTGTGTGCGTCGATCATCTGCATGCCTTTGAACTGGAAGGACCACAGCGAAGGCGACATAGTATCGCCAGCGAACAGCACTAAGCTGTTTGGGTTCCGCTTGCGCATATCCTGAACGATCGGGATCACGCGCGACGGACCACCGATCTTCAGACCACTCACATCGTCCTGGAGGAGCTCGTAGACGTCGTTGAACGCGATCACATCGACGATGGCAGTTTGGTTGCGGGCCGCGTCCGTGGTCTGGACAGATACTGTTGCGAAGAGCGCCGCCACGAGCAAAGTGGCTGGACGCAAAAGGTTGAGCATGTTGCTGAGGAGCTACTTCCAATAGCGAGCAAATGGCAGAATGAGAGATGACCACCGGGAGATTGGACTAAGCTGAAGGTTCTGCTGGATCTGCGACAGATGGACGCGCATTCGCCTGGCGAGGTGGCGACCAGCAGTGTCTCGCGATCGACGGGATGATCACCAGGTCAAGGTCTCGCGTCAAGTGGGACTGTCGCGTGCGACGCGAGCTTCAACAACAAAAAGCGGAGCCCAGGGTTCCCTCCTCTCTCTTGAATCAGTGGCTTGAATGGCTTTTGCGGGCCACATGTTGGTCGTGGATATTGCTTTAAGATGGGAAATGTACCGTGTGTACTACCTTGCGTGAGAGAAACAGCTGTTTCCAGTCAGACTCTGATTTGATCCCGACAAAAGATTTGAAAAGCAGCCAGGAGCTCCGCTGTTAATCTCCTTTGCAGCCACTCGATCCCAAAAGCCATCGTGAAGCACGTCATGGAACTCGCGAGATACTGCACTGAGAAAAATGCACAGCGACTCAGCCAGCCAGCCAGCTAGCGAGCACGGGCTCCGACGGGTAGGCAAAAGGATGCTTAGTGCGAGACTCGCATCCACTGAGGTGACGCCTTGCTGTCAGCTACGAGGCCATGCGATCGCGAGCGATGTGCTTTCGGTGAGTGCATGGGAGCACTGTGAGCAACAAAGTCTTCCTTGGAGGCGGTCTTTTCTGCGGATTTTGAAGTTGAGGTTGGTTCAGACCAGTCTAGGAACCTGCTCGCCAGATCTCAAACACAAACAGATCGTTTTGGCAGAGTCCTCGCGGAGGATACCGAGACTATCCACATCGTCAGCCAGCTCACGCTTCGACGAGGCGCATTTAATGAGAGCGAGGGGGTGTTTGACGCTTGATGACCACCTCTTATTCCCTTGTCGATATCCGGTAGGAGTCAGCGTCTTGATTACGCTCTCTTGCTGCTTCCCGACACACCTTGCTCCACGTCTTCATGGGAAAATGCATCTCTTCTCCGCTCGACGGCAGTGGTTCTCAATTTCCTCACATGGATCCTCTGGAGAGTGTGGTTGCATGAATACTAGTCCAGGCAACAACCATGGTTCCTAACGTCTTCAAAGTGATACCACTCCAAGCAAGCTATTCTTACCCATTCCTCGAAACTTCACAAGCGCCGTCGCCTCTTGAGAACTGGCACGAGCGGACTCGTAAACGACAACACCGCAAGAAATGGAGACCTCCTTGATGGCCAGCGACACAGATGACGCACTTATCTTCAACGAACCCGGTTTATCCGCGACGCCTTTGGACGAGGACGAACGGTATCATCGCTTGTATCGAAGCCACACGCGGCACTTGCAAAAACCACCGCTTGCGCGCCCATTGCCCTACTTGGATGTGCTCTCGCTGCAGTCGCGACAGCTCATCTCGCGAACCAGTGCGCAGATCGCCGCCCACGAAGCCAGCAGCTTGAAAAAGTATCCGCCACCCCGAAGACATCAGCCAGGTGCGAGTGGGCCAGACGATTCCTGCAGCAAAACCTCGGACCTAGAGCGGCTCGAAGATCTTCTGCAGTCGGTGCACTTGCTGCTTGAGCCCATTCACATCCCCGATCTGAGCCACACGGGCGTCTTTGATCCATCGACATCTCTCTTGCAGCCATCGGGAGGCTCGTCGTCAACGACAAATACGAAACTCACACTCAAGTCGGTCGAGAAAGGCGATGAGGTCAAGCTGTTTTATCCGACAGGCGCCAAAAAAGCCAATATGCGCGAGTACATTAAAGAGACGCTGCAACGCCACTTGGCATCGGACACAGGAGGAATCCAGTCTTGCGCGCAATTGTCGCCAGCGACAGGCAGTTTCGACATTACGCAGGGCAATGCAGCCGCTCCAAACGCACTGAGTTCATCGGCATCCGCGCCAGCCATTGCTCCATCGCTGTCCTCTACGTCAACCCCATCCAGCGTCCCAAAATCGACCAAGAAGCCCAGCAAAACGTCACCGAGCAAATCGACGCGACTCAAAGGTTCGTCGACCGCTAAATCTCCGCAACACGCCACAGGAGTAGCAGCAGCTGCGTGCGGAAGCCCGCTTCTGAATCCCGAGCTCACGCGACAGGCAAAGGACATCATCGCGGCGATTCGCGCCAACTCGTCCAAAATCAACGAACTCATGACCGCGACTAAGAAATAAGCTTGCTTCCATGCTTTCCTAGTAGTTGAACTGGTGTCCCCGTTTGCTGTTTGTGTGGTACAGCTTGGAGGATGGAGATCGACCTGCAGACCCAGAGCGGCCAGCTTTGCGGCCTGGGCTTAGTGAGCTGGTGCCGATGAAATGCTTGGACTGGACACGTGGTGAGGACGACGACGACGATATGAGACGTCGCATGGACGCATCGAGGTCCGTGCACACAGTTCGCAGCATCTCGTTGGTCGCCTGGGCATGGTCGACCTGAAAAAACTCCATCTTAAGGAGCTGTTGGATGCTTCCACGCTTGCGTGGATTGGCGCGCAGACACGCATGAACCAGCTTCTGCAGCGATTTCGATGCTGTCTGCGGAAGTGTCGGGAGCACAGGCGATTGTGTGCTGCGCACACAATTTGGCGACGATGCAGCTCGTTTTTGCGGGGAGCCTCTTTGATGAGTGCTGGAACTGTAGCAGGGGCTTGTTATCGAGAATGTGTAGCTGTTTCCATACCGCTGTTGCTTCGAAAACCCGTTCGCCATCTGCAAAATGAGCATCCCCACACACCACATATCGCTTTTCATGCTGCATCCGCTAGCTCCTTTCGCAATCTCTGGTGGCTTGATGCACAAACACGAAATGGGGAAATCGGAAAATTCTAGTGAGCATAATGCATATCACGCACCACAAACTGACCTCAACTTACGGGGTACTGCCGAGTCCAGTCGCAGTCGTTGCCATCAATGATTTCGGGGCGTGGCTGCACACTCAGCTGATCCAGGTACGACGCGAGGCCAAACTCGCTGACTTTCAAGAGGCCGTAACTATCAATGTTCACGGTCTGGGTGCTCAAATTTCTGCAAACGAGCAAATGCGGTCGTGAATAGAGAACCAATAAATGGAAATCAATCGAGATTGAAACGTACCCGTGCACGATACCGTGCGCGTGGAGGTATTGCAACGCCTGGAGCAGCTGAATCAGGTATCTCCGGATCGTCGGTTCTTTCATTACTCCAAACGATTCGAGAATCGTTTTCAGCGTACAGCTTTCGTGAGCTTCATGCACGAGGTAGAGGGCGTCGTCGCTCTGAACTGTTGTGAGGTAGTACGTGATGTTTGGATGCACGAATAGCCGCAATGTATTCACGGCCATCCGCAACTGGACAATAACTTGACTTGATTTTGCTATTGCACTGTCGTCGTTTGCTTGGCCGGACCAGTCAGCGCCACCAATTCTCGTGGCCACCACGGTCATCCCTTTCTTGTTGCGCTGAGTAGTTATTCTTGGCATTGAAGCAGCGAAGACGTCCGAGAGTAATTCACCTGGAAAAACTTGGAGGAAGCCAGTTGTAGCGATCTGGTGCTTGAGTCGAAGACGCTGCGGTTGTCTCTCGATGGGGAAAAACGTAAAGTCGATAAACAATTTGTAATTGAAGAGAAGCGACTCTGGCCCCGTCGCATCGTTATTGCTGTCGCTCTCCAACGGGCCAAAGAGCTGACAGAATCGCACCAAGTCGTCATGCTGCCACTTGCTGTCCAGCGTCAAGTCGCGAGCGATCGCGAATGCAGCTTCCTGTTGAACCAGCCCTTCAAATGACTAGACGACAGAAAAACGAAGGCGGTATTAGAGACTGGAATAGTGAGATACAAGCATTCAATTGCAGCCGCTCCTTACTGTGTCGTAGCGCTGGAAAAGAGACAGGAGCGTGCTCTGGATCGACGGATCATTTCTGGTGTTTTCGAGCGAAAAGCGATGGTGCAACGCCACCAACAGCCAGTCTCGAGCAGATACGATGTCCAAGACCGTGAGCGCACGCGAATGCACTCCCCCCATGGCCGTGCTTCAATCCGTCGAATGGCGAGTTGGCTTTTCTCAGTCGATGAGTGCTCCAACTTCGAGCGCGAGTCCGTCGAAAATAACTTCATGGCAGTAGCTATTCTGATCTTGTCTCTCCTTTTTGAAAGCGGGACCAAGTCGAAAGCTGTATCGAACTTGATCTCCTTAGTTAGCCATCACAAATTTGAGTTAGTATTTACAATATTTATATAAGAAATTCACATCTAATGTACATACTGTTTTGAAAAGCACAACCCCAACATCACCACGCACACCCACTCCTCCATTTTCAAGCCGAGACATTTCTAACATCTCAAGAAAGACAGACTCACTTGGCCGCAGACGAAATCGGCGTGACGGTCACCATCATCGGGCCTTTCACGGACGCCGCCAAGCCCACCTGGTACGTGAGGTCCCACGGATTGTCCACGGTACGCACGTCGAATCGGCTCAGCACCACCGCCATCGTCATTTTGATCTCCATGAGCGCAAACTTCATGCCGGGACACATGCGCGGACCGGCGTAGAACGACGAGAACTTGTACGGCGAGACTGCAATCAGCTGCCCCGTGACAGGGTCCAGCCAGCGCTCGGGTTTGAACCGCAATGCGTCCTCTCCCCACACCGACTTGCGTCGCATCGCCGCGTAAAACGCCATGACGACGCGCGTGCCTTTGGGCACAAACGTGCCGTCGCTGAGCACGGTATCCTCGCACGCTTCGCGCCCCGTGAGCGGATACTGCGGGTTTAGTCGGAGGCTTTCTCGGATCGTTGCTTCCAGGTACGTCAGCTGTGCCAAATCGTCCGCCGTGAGCATGCGCGACGTCGAAGTCGTCGCCATGAGCCAGGGCAGTTTAGTGCAGATCTCCTCGCGGATTTTCTTGAGGATCTGCTGGTACCGGTTCATCATGAGGATGAAAAACGACATGGCGTGCGCCGTTGTGTCCGTGCCTGGTGAGATAAAGTTGATGACTGTGTCCCGGATCAGCTGCGCGTCGACATCGACAGACTCGGTGAGTGCGTTGGTCTCGAGAAAGATCGAGATGAGGTCTTTTGCCTCAGCAGATATTATTGGCTTTGGCTCCCGCTCAAGCTCATCGTGCCCATGGCTCCGTTCGCTTGTCGAGCTGCTAGTGGTGCTGCTGCTGCTCGTACTGCAGTTAGACGACGCGCGGTGTCTCTTGGCGGCCATCTTGGCTCGGTTTTTCTTCACGATCGACTCGTTGATGATGTTGAACATGAGGAAATCGGAAAACTTGACGCACTCTTTGAACCGCTTCTCGTCGCCAATGTTAAGAAACCGTTTGAGCTTCCAAAGCCACATGGGCTGGTGGAACCGCATCTGCAGCGTGCGCGAGATCGTGCGCGACGACTGGATGAAGTCGTCGTTGTCAAAGCCCTCCAGTCCGTTTTCCAGGGTGCTGCGCTCGACGCCCATGCCCATTTTTGTGAACACGTCGGCAGCGAAGTGACCGAGCACGCTCTTGAGGCTGATCGGTTCACCCTGTCGCGACGCGTACAGGTCGAGCACGCGGCACAATGTCCCGATTTTGGCGTGCACGACGTCGTGCATGGCTTTTTTCATGCTCGGATGCGCAAACAATTGGCTCGTGGTCGCGCGCTGGCGGTGCCACGCATCGCCGTTGAGCGAAAAGATGCCCTGGCCGAAGAAATCGCGGAAGATCTCGCACTCGCTCTCGCCCTTTGGGAACAAATCGAACTGCGTCTTCGTGATGTCTTCAAAGAGCTCGGGGGACGCGACGACGATCACGGGCGGCCGACCGAGGTTCTGGAGCCGCCAGGGCCCCTTATGGAGCTCACACTGTTCGAGGAACCAGTCGTAGACGCGGTCGCGCTGGTACACGACCATGTCGAGCGTGTTGCCCAGGAGCGGCAGCGTCGACGGCGGACACGGGAGTCTGCGGCGGTTCGCTGTTGCGTGCGACGACGTCTTCTGGGACGCATTGTGGCGCGACGCTCGCACGACGTAGATCAGAACGAGCCCCAGCGCCACGAGCGTCGTCAGGACCTGCTCCGGGTGCTCCAGAACCCCCCACGACGTGCCTTCTGCCATGACCTGCGTGCTTTTTTTCTCCCTGTTCTAGTCGTTATGTGAGGTGGCAATTCGAGACTGCGGCCAACGCAGAGAAGGCTGGAGCGCAGAGACGGATGGCGCGCGCGTGGGAAAAGAGCCTCTGTACGCCATCATCATCATTATCATCGATCTCCACAGAGGAGGAGCGCGCTGGCGGGTGGCATTTAGAGACACGAAAAAAAATGTCGAATCGCTTCTATGGAAAGAAGAAAGGGCAGAACATGCGAAGTAATCTATGCCAGTGTGACGCGGGAAACAACAAAAACGTCGAAGCCTTCGATAAAAAGAGACCATGGACGGAGACTTCGTGGACCCACGATTTTTTTAATATTCCAGCAGTGTACAGTTTGATTTAGCAGTGCACGCGAATACGAAGCGGAGGATGCCATTGCGAGGTCATTGGGATGGTGGGCTCAGCTTCCACCGCAGTGCCTCCTATTATGTATTAATAAGCGCTCTGGATTACAGCAACGCCCAGTGGCGCTCGCCTCCCCAGGTCGTCGAGTCGGCGACAAAGACGCGGGACCACGCAACATGTTTCCTTCAGCTTGCCAATTGCCAGCTCTCCGGTGCGAGACGAGCGGCCATGGCAGAGAACGGACGCCAACGTTTTTGTTCGTGTCTTTACCACCGTAGCGTAACAGTTGCCCAGGAATAAGACTTTTTTTTTTATGAGTTATGATAATTGTATCCCAAGTGCATTCGACGGTGGCGTTCGTTGAGATTTGCTTTTGCGTTTCTTGCCCAGCGCGAGCTCGAAAACGGATGATGTTGATACATAAACCTAAAAAGACTACTACGTAGCTACTGAGATCTCTACCGTACTTGTTAACGCATAACGCGTAGTACACAGATAATATCAATTTGTCGGTGCCACACCGTCAAAACTTAGAAACACCTCACTCTCAGCAGTGTTAATGAGACTCCGGAATTCTTAAACTATATGTAGATCATAAGTTAAATAGAATGACCTTCTCTCTCTTCTCTCACAGAGAATATTAACTTGACGTTGGCTGCTTTAAGCGCCATTCTTGCGCACCGAAGAGAACGAACGAGCGTTGAAAAGCTCGAGCAGAGGAACTGTAACAAAGCGCAAGCTCAGACTTGTCGTCGTTGCCGTTGGCTGAGCAGCGGCGGCAAAGACACTGGACCACGCCTCGAGGCGACGATGAGTCTGCCAATCGCCGAGCAACATCTTCTTGGCCATGGTGCCATCATTTTGATTTCGCTGCCAGATTGTTGTTTGGTCAACGTTGCGAGATCTGCAGATAGTGTGAGACACAGCTGAACGCTGTCCCTCCGCGCGCATTTCGTCTTCAGACTCGTGTCTTTGACACACAATCTGATGTTCAACATCCGCCTTCAGCGTGCCCCGCGCTACAACAGGACGGCGAGCCACTGAACCACACACGCTATATGAATCCCATTAACATGGCAGCGCAACACTTTTGGTTGCGCCGTAAGTGCATAATGAGTTCTTTTTTCACGTGCCAAATGGACAGGCTACAAAGAGACCTAGGGAAGCCTGTAGTTTACGACTGTGAGTCAGTCGACTCGAGTCGCAGAGACACTTGAAATGACGCTTGCATCCCTGCTTTTTTGGTTCTACTGATGGACGTTTACTTCTGATTATCTCATGATGGCGGGGACGAGAGGGGGACGAATCCCACTTCGACATCCTAAAATCACTGTGTTTTCTCTGGCGCCACTACGAAAAGTACCACTCTCAAGTGAGCCGAGCCCAGGTACAGTACGGCAGCTTGTTTCTTCCACGTTTTCATTTAGTTTTCGTGAGGAAAATGTGCTCAAAACTGTCGCTTTTTGCGTGCGCGAACTCTAAAGGGTGGTTCTCGTCACGAGAAAGATATCATTCTCTCCACATTTCACTTTCGGGGCGTCGAGCGCTCTCAACGGCCGACATAGCGCAACAATGTCGTCCGTCTCGCTGTTCGCGACGCTTGCGTCTCCCACGTCCTTCGTCGCTCTCATAACCGCCGCTGCCAGCGTGTTCTACATGCTTCTGGCGCAATGGACGCCCACTGCGCGCGACCGTCGATGTAGCAGCAGCAACCGCAAGAGCCTCTGGACCTTGCCGTGCCCAGCATCGACGCTCCCGATCCTTGGCAACACGCTCGACACGCTGATCACTCACCGCGATCGGATTTACGACTGGGAAACCGAGCAGTACGAGCTGCTAAAGGGTCCATGGCGACTACATATCCTCGGTTATGGTCACTCGGTCGTGATCGCGTCACCAAAGCTCATGGAGGACGTGCTGGAGACGCAATTCGAGCTGTTCCCGAAGGACGACGGTATGTGCACGATCTTCCGCGATTTCTTTGGTCGAGGCATCTTTGCCGTGAACGGCGACGAATGGCAGCACCATCGCGAGCAAGCGAGCACGTTGTTCTCGTTCCAGATGTTCAAGCATGTCATGCACGAAGTCGTGAGCGAGAAAGTGCACACGCTGCGACGAGTGCTCACCCAGTACGAGGCGAGGCGAGAGGCCGTGAGTCTGCGCCGTGTGTTAAGCCATTTCACGGGCGACGTGTTCTCGAAAATTGGCTTTGGCATCGAGCGACGGTGCATGGAGAATGGCGTCAACGGATACATGCTCGACGACTTTGTCGAAGCGTCCGAGACGATCTCGCAGGTCCTGTTCGCTCGTTTCCTTCAGCCGATGTGGCTCTGGAAAGTCAAGCGGTTCTTCAATCTCGGCGATGAAAAGAAGCTCAAGAAAAGCATCCGCTTTCTCGATTTTCTCATGTACAACATTATCAATGAATCGATCGCCAAATCCTCGAGACGACGGAGAAGCACTGAAGTCAGCAACAACCTCAGCATGCAAGCGCTCGTCGCTGGGCCACGAAGAGATCTGATCTCGATGTTTATGGAAAGCAACGTGCGCACCGACGCGATCGATGTTGAAGCGATCCGCGATCTTGTCGTGAGTTTCATTTCCTCTGGGACTGAGACGACGTCGCAAGGCCTGTCCTTTTTTATCGTGATGATGAATCGATACCCGCGGGTTTTGAGGAAGATTCGAGACGAACTGAGACTCAAGCTGCCAGGATTGATGCTGAGAAACGATCACGATGGCGATAGTGGAGGAGACGGATTTGAGGTCCCATCAATGCAGGATCTGTCGTGTTTGATTTATTTGGAGGCTGCGATTCGAGAAAACCTGCGCCTGAACCCTCCGGTGGCGATCACGACGCGGGCAGCAACGGCTGACACGATTCTCAGCGACGGCACGTTCGTTCCGAAAGGAACGCGAGTGATCTTGTGCTTGTACGCTGCTCTGCGGCAGAAATCGGTATGGGGAGACGACGCCAACGAGTTCAGACCCGAGCGCTGGATCGATCCCGCCACGGGGTCTTTGCTTACCATGTCACCGTTCCAGTTTCCAGTGTTTGCAGCCGGCCCGCGAGTCTGCCTCGGCAGGAAACTGGCGATGATGGAGATGAAAATGCTGGCCGCTGTGATTTTGAGCAAATTTGACATCACAACTGTCGAAAATCCGTGGGATCTGACGTATGAAGGCGGGTTGGCCGTCTCCGTGAAAGGGCCATTGATGGTCAATGTGTCTCGTGTAGGACGTGGCACTAGGAAGCCTGCGGACTCGACGTGAACAGCCTGGCAACCCTCGTAATGTAACAGCTGCCAGTATTTATTAATTCATATGATCGTCCTTCACACAATGGCTTCAAGCCTTTTTCACTCTGGTTGATGTGAAACCCCTCTGCCATAGGGCGTGTATGATGCCAGCCTTGAGATACCAACCTACTTCAACTGGAAGAACCTTTCACAGGTCAATCTCTCGTCGGGTCTCCCATAGGCCACGACTAGTTCAGATGCTTGTAGGCAACTACCGAGTGCAGCGAGTTGCTTCCATTTGCGAGAGATAGAGTTTCTTTGGGGTTGGTTGGTTGGTTTGTTGAGAATTGACGTTACCTCGGTTATAATTGGGCTATTCCATTTCTATGATCTATGCGCGTGACCTGACCTGAGACTAACTTGCAAAGGGCCTTGCCCTTCAACATTATTTTGCCTGAAGGTGCGACTTGTTCGACAGACAAGGAACGACTGCATGCAATCGGCAATCAATGGAAGAAGCACAGAATATCAACTACAGTTTACTGTATGTAGGGCACGAAATATGGAAAAGACGAGGCGATGGCGGCTGCTGATTTCGTTCGTAGTCCTGAACCTGATGAGCAAATCTACAGATCACGCTGGTTCATTGGCCTCGCGAAAGATAAACGAGGCAACGGCGCAGTCTTTCCACCGAACTTGTGAGCGATGGTCCAAGGACACGACGAATCTTATTCTTTCCATCGTTTGCCATCGATACAATTCAATTGGTAAAACCTTCTACTGTGCCACTCTGCTCACTGAGAGACAATCGCCTTCGACACAAGATCGAGATTGGCCAGCGTGGATAGTTTTTTTGCTATGCCGTTCAAATCGCAAGTTCACCATCGCTCTAGAAATGAAGGAAATGAAGACGTGCGCTTGACTCCTTTGGGGCCACCGGTTGCTATGAACATAATCTATAGAATAAATAGACTTCATTAGTTTTATCATTTTTAAGAGACTATCTGTATTTTACATTCTCGTGTTGGTAATTTACCGTAGTACGGTTACTTGCAATAATAGCTGACGCTACAGTATCATGTACAATACTGTCTGTATCCGGGTAAGTTGTGATATAGTCCGATTGGTGATTCGTTGCTTTGATACCGTTTTTTTACAGTGAATTTGCAAGGTGCAATTTTGTACCATTCATTGTAACGTTTGACTGAGGCGCTTTGTACCACTTGCAATGGCACACAGCTCTTCTATGTACGATAAAGGGCGATGGGCGATGCCAATACAGTTGCACCCTTGATTGTACCAATGTTGCACTCGGCGGGATAAACACGACAAAACCTTTCAACACGTTGATTCATCATCCAAACCCAAACACAAGTGCGCGAAGCTTCCATGCATATTATTAATACATACAAACATCGTTAGAAGTACGACCTTAAGATGGATGTGTGCTCAGGTGTGTCTGCTTGAATATACGCGTTCCATGGCGACCCAAAAAGTTCTACCCACTACTGAGCGTTGGGCAAGATACTTGAAAACCTGCTGTACAGTAACTAGATTAGATGTAGCCACCTCGTTTGTGATTACATTTTAATGTTGATTCACTTTTTAAAAGGCAATCTTTTTTAGTAGAACATTGAATTTAAATTCAATGTTCTACTAAAAGTGATGTCATGGCCTTTTTTTACAAATAAACACAGTAGATATTCAGCATCTAGACTGCCAAAAAAGTTGCGAGTCTAGTCAGTTGAAAGGTTGTCTATATTACTAGAATTAGACGAAGTGACTACTCAATCTACCTAGCTAGATATAGATACTACTGTTTTTCGAATAAATATACTCTACACTTGTTAAGTTACACGGTCTTGTGAGTCGCGTCCTTGTTGTTTCTGGAGTGCTAGGTTGTAGTGGACGATGCTGATGTGTTGTAATAGTCGTAGGATGAGCGACTTAGTGTTGGAGGTGACGAACTCGAAACATTGCGGGGTGAGCCGTCACAAAGTCACCGAAAGGCGGATACTTCCTCATCTTGGTAAGCGCCTTTTCGAGTGATGCTCTCTCGTCAACGTCGTAGCGGCACCTCAGGTTGTGTCTGAAATGTGCACTGACCGTGGTGAAGATGACCAGCATTGCTGGCGTCGTCGGTGTGGGCTGTCTTCCATCGAACAGACACCGATTGCGGTCGGACCAGATGAAGTGGAGAATCACAGCGCGGAACGTGTGCTACACGTCTCCGATGACACCCTCACACTCCTTCCATTCGTCTCGCACGACTGGTTTCTTTGCTGTCGCTATCATGGTCCATGTCAACCGAGATCGAACAAATGGTACCATGATGTTTCTGAAGTGTTCCCACAGCCGTGATGCGAGCGCACACTCGAAGAACAAGTGCTGCTCCGTCTCGACTGAGTCGCACCCGTTGCGAACGCAATAGATGATGCGTGGGTTCGATTGTTGCAAGAACCAGAACCGCGAGCGCACGGGGAGAAGCCGAAACGCCAGACGGAACTGCAGGTCTTCGAACACGGGAAGCAGGATCTTGCGAAGATGCTTGCTATACTTGACGTACGCCTTGATCTCTTCCTTGTCAACACGCTGGGAGTAAACAGTCATCGGATGAGGCTTCGTTGGTGACTTCGGCGTCCACACCACTCGAAGAAGCGCGCTCCTTGGAATCGCTGGGACCAGACACACCTTCGAGCCACTCATGCAGGCCAGGTGAGGGAATGTGCGTTGTTGTGATCTGTCTTCTTCCGACAGCACAAGCTCGCGCACTCCGAGTCTGCGAGTCTAGTCAGTAGCTGAGCGTCTGATCTAGAGTATGAGGGATCCATCGAATAAGTATTGTGGGTAGCTGCAGGTCTAACGCTTCAGTCCACACTCAACATAGCGATGCATGCACTCACAACGCCTAAATGGAATGTCCCACTAATATATAGTTTCGTATCACCATGACGGTATTGTGGATGCAACACATTGTGGGTGTTATCTTCGCGCAGAGATTCATCTTGCTCTCACCCCAAGGCGATTTCATTCCGAGTCAAGATTCCTGGCACTCAGTTTTGTCTTTTTCAGCCACTTGGCTAGGCGAATTCGGGTATGTTGAGAGGAACCAAGACGTGCGTCGAGTCGCCACAGGACGAAGCTCCAGGACGGACAGTGATTCGCCGCCATGCTGCTACTCTAGCCGTAGTGATGCTCGCTTTCACGATCGTTTCGCTTGTTACACTTGAATCGTCGCTCGTATCCAGGCTCACGCAATTACCGAAGAGTACACTGCACACCACACTACTCGGAAAAGAGTCGAACGCGTCCTCTCTGACAGCAGATGACCTAGGGAATGAGCTGATGACCCTAGAGTGGATCACCAAGATCGCCCAGCAGAACGAGTACTTGAGCCCGATGCATGCCCACTTACTTTGGATCGGAGATATCGAAAAAGCGCCACCGACGATTCACAATTACACTGATCGCGGCTATCGACTCACTGTCCATTCCAGCGCTGAAGAGATCCTCGAGGGGTTCCATCCATACGTGTTAAAAGCATTCAAACTGGCTGTACCTCGAGTCGTGGGGTTCGATTTTCTCAAGTTTGCGCTTTTGTACAAACACGGAGGCCTCGTCGTCGATGCGGATACAACACCAAGCATTCAAGCGTCCGAATTGGAATACCCCATGGAGTGTGACATCATCTTCGGCAAGGAGACCCACTTGCCGAAGGGTTTATATGCAGGTCATCCAAAATATATCACCGACGGAGCTCGAGACTACCCGTTTAGCCGACCGTACCAACTTCTAAACTGGGCGATGGTGGCGTCCAAGCCACTCAACAAGCACATCAAGAAGCTAATGGAGATCTCAATGGCCCATTTCTTTGGGTTACGTGATACGGAGTACGGAACCGTTCAAGACAAGGCAGGCTCAGGACCAATGACGGATTACTTCGCTTTGCTGCACGAACGCGAGGGCCGAAATTTCCCTGACGTGTTCGACGATCCCTCGATCGTTCCTGTGGGCGGTGCTTGCATGACTGATGGCCATTTAACAGGCGGGTGGATTCAACATCACAACCTGGGCAGTTGGAAGGATTGATAAATAAGTGCAGATTGCGGCGTACTGACCAATTAATACGGTGTTTGTGATTGGATTGTCTTTATCATCGACTGCACTCGTTCATTCACGGGTGATTTATGTGGGAGAAAGCAAGGTGATCCTCTGTCGTGCACCAAAGAATGCGAAACATGTCTAATTTAACCAAGAGCTGATCAAATGATGCTCTCATCAGCTAGGGCCTATATCCGTGGACGCTTTGCCTTTCATAAACCTTTCCCAGTCTACTAATTTGCCGTGGCATCAGAATCGCTACGGAACTCGAGCAGGAGGTAGTGATGAAGAAGTCGCGACCTCTAAAGTTGGATTTGACATTATATTCAATATGTTCCTAAATTTATGAGCACTTCATTGTATCCGATGGACGTTTCGAGCCTCGTATTTTATGTTTTCGACAAGATACGAATATCTGGTTAAATGACTGACGAAAATGCAAAGACAAAAAGTGTTATTTCGACATCATACGAAGAAAACCTGTCATAAATAATAAAAAAGACTAGGTTTAAATGCGATTATAACGAAGCAAATACTTCCATTGTATTGACCCCAAATGACATCTACTCAAATTGTCCTTGTTTGAAGAAAGACTTCCTTTCTGTTCTTCTCACTATATTCCAAAAACCGAAATTTACAGCGTCAAAAAGAACAGTGTGAGCAGTTGAAAGCTAGTAGTGCAAAATGTCAAAAACTAACGTAGAATTACACGTACTATTAATAAAAAATATTAATGTCAAAATGCGCCTGGCATTATCCTCTTTTCCGTACTGTGCAGAAACGTAAACTCTCGTTACAATAAGTGCATGTCTTTTTGTCTATGGTCGTCTCAAGTGATGTTTTAGCGTCCTTTGAAGACATATGGCCTCACGTCACAGGCGTAAGAAAAGCATTTTTGTTTTCTTATCATTATGTTTTTTGTAGTTTTTGTCAACGATAAATCCGATGGAAGAGTTCATTTCATCATGCTCGCACTTTAACCTAGTTTTTTTACTAAAGTGTATCGAAGACTGTGCGAAAGCGTTAGTAGAAGTTACCATTAGAGATCCAGAACTATCTGTTAGTGTACTCCATTGTAATGCTTTCAATTTGCCGGGATGAGTCATTCCGCCATTTACTATACAAATTGAGCTTTTTCTGCATCCATCAAATACAACAATATCTAAAACTGAAGGATAGATTGTACCACACCGACACGAACCGCGGATGGCGCCATCATAGGTCTCGCTTTTCTGTTCCATTTGATCTTATTCCCTTGGATGGTGCCAGACGACGAAGAGCGTACAGTCCAGCGATTATGATGCGCAAGGTATCCAAAGAATGCGAGCCGCAATAACCCATTTCGGCACCGTAATCGGTTGCATCGGAGCTCCACTTCGCTGTCAGCTTGGGTACACGAGCCACAGAGCTGGATGCACCACACACCGCTAGTTTGCCCATGAGCTCATCGGTTTCTGAGCGTTCTCACTCTCGACATCGCTCTGCCGGTCGCACCCGTCGGCGCACATCTCGACAGCAGAAATACCATGTCGCTGTTCCAGGAGCAGCCAGTGCTCGCGATCACGACGGCGGCGACGGCGCTTCTCGCGCTCCACGCTGTTCTCTCCTTCAAGAAGGGCAGCAGAATATCTGCGTATCAATACCTGAGGCCAGCGTCAACACTCCCGATTCTGGGCAATACGCTGGATGCGTCTGTATACCAAGACCGGCGCATCTACGATTGGATCGCAGAGCAGTGTGACGTGCTTGGCTGGCCGTGGCTGTTCACGGTGCCTGACGCGCCACCGATCGTCATGGTCACCACGCCCGAGCTCTTTGAAGATGTCATGAAAACGCAGCTCGATGTGTTCGAGAAGGGCGAGGAGGAAGCGTCGTACATGCGCGATGTCTTTGGCCAGAGGATCCTCAACTCGGACGGGAAGGAATGGTATTTCCATCACAAGACTGCGAGCAACTTGTTCTCGCTGCAGATGATGCAGAACGTGATGCACGAAGCCGTGCGCGAGAAACTCAAGGTTTTCTGCGACGTACTCTCGGCATACGCGTCCAGGCAGCAGCCAACGAGCCTCAAAAGCACGATAATCCACTTCACAAGCGACGCGCTTGGCAAAATCGGGTTCGGCGTCGACCTCAATTGCCTGCAAACTGGTCTGCTTGGCAAACCAGGTAACGAGTTTATCGAGGCGTTTTCCTGGAGCACGCGACAGACTTACTTGCGCTTCCAGCAACCACGGTGGCTCTGGGAATGGAAGTGATACTGGAACATTGGGGACGGACGTGAGCTTAGATACCACTTGTCGGCGATCGATTCATTCATCTATCTACGACGTCACATCAACAACGACGTGACGCATCGAATGACATTCGGAAAAACCCTGAGAGGTGCGTTCTGCGCCGAATGGCTTGGACTATGCTCGACAACTCAGGATGGATGATTGCTCGACAGGCAAGGGACCACGTATCTATTATCACGCGCAGGGATAGCCCGCGGTACCAGAGAACTGAAAGACCTGGTGCAATGGACCTGGTACAGCCGGGGAAAAGTCTTATTCCAATTTTTCCCGGGCTGGGAGTCCGCAACAGTGCCATCCTTGCGCTCCTTCCAACGGCTGTGCTTTGCGTTGCTCTACAACTATCCCCAGTTGTTATTCCGCCCTGCCAGCCCAACTCTCTTGAGGCCGTACAACACTGGAATCCAGCAACACCATGAATGACATCTTACACACACACACACACACACACACGCTGAAGCATTACGACGCGACGCTACTAACGGCAAAGCATCAAGTTGAAACGAGCTCAGACTTGGACACGGCAGCATCAGCTGATGTCCAGAATGCTGAGCGCATCCGGTTTCACGCGCACCCGGCGACCTCCAGACTCGTGCAGGTATGGGGAGGCGAGAGACGGTGGACTGCCTCTCGCAGGCGATACAGGCATCATATCATCAAGCGACGGGCCGAACAAGGGCAAGAGGCCAGAAACAGGACTGCCGCTTTGCCGACCCGCTCGAAGGCGCTATCCACATCGATGCAAGCTGGGTTCTCAACTCTCAAATGGTCACGCATACAGAGACTGACTGGACTCAATACCTATGAACGGCAACTGATTTATAGATTGAAGGCTGGGAAACTCTCACTTTGGAACTACAGGGGTAGCAATGTAGCTTGCCCATCGACGCAGTGTTCAGCTACTCGCATCGTCAATTCTTCGCATGTCTTTTGGGAGTGCCCCGAGGCGGAAGCACTTTGGCGACCGACGCTAAACTCATGGCAAGGCATTGGTCTCGACTTGACTGATCACGCGGAACAGGCAATCTTCGACCTCAGGTTGCTGGACGCACCTAAGATGGCATGGAAATTGGTGACGGAGGTAGCCAAGGACGTCCAACTGCACGAGCAACATCAAGATCTTGTTTTCCCGATGGCCGAAGTACTCTGGCAATACTACTGCGGCTTCACTATCACGAATATCTGGAGGCTTCGAAACTTGCTCATGAATGAAGATGCCCCATCGAGAGCGGCCTTTCTGGCGGGATGCCAGGCACGCCTCCGTTCTGGCCTGAATAATATACGCTTTATGCTACCTACCAACTCAAGTAGGCAGAGCGGAAATGCTGCGGTGACGGTGCTTCGACTACTGATTACAGTGCTGCTCGGACAGGCTACCTCACCACGGATTGAAAGGCTGATCCCCAGTCAAGGGGAATACCTTCTCTTCTTTGACGGAGGCTCGCGTGGAAACCCTGGCCCGGGTGGATCAGGATCGGTCCTCCTAAAGGTTCACATACACCTGAGGCAAGCCCATATCATTTGGGCGGCAAGCATGGCTTACGGAAATCCACGTACCACCAACGATGTTGCCGAGTACATGGGGTTGATTCACGGGCTACACTACGCAAAGCAACACAGTTGCGAACCCTTACACATAGTGAGGGACAGCGCAATGATCATTAGGCAGCAGCTGAGACATCACTCACCAAACAACAAGAGGCTGGCAGCACTATATTTTCAATCCAAACGCCTTGCTGACACAATGGCGATCTCCAGTTGGACACATCACTATCGAGCATACAACAAAATGGCCGACCTTGCGGCCAACCACGCTATGGACTCCTCGACATCGGCGCAGTACGCTTTCCCGACCTCACGACGCACGGGAGCAGAACTCAACGAACGAATGGAAGACGACGTCCAGCACTGGTTCGACCAGCGTTTACGTGAAGATGGCAACGAACCAGTCTCTCGTAACGGTCTGGCTGTCTCCATGGGACGCCTTATGCGTCAATATTTGTAAAGGTCGTGGTGAAGACGCTGAAGGCGTCTCCACCTTGGCATCACTCCTCGCTGAAACCACTATAGTGGCGTAACTGGGAGAATGGATATTCTAGTTCGTTCTTCGTAACATAATATACCTCACTGTCATCATCATTCATCTATCGGATCATCGACGAGATTGTCGCAAACAAAGCTGCAGCTACGTCCAATACGCCACCGAAGAACCTCATCTCGCTGTTTCTGAACAGCAACGTCAACGACGCCAAGGATACGTCCTTTGAATCGGAGACACACCTTGTTCGAGACACGATCGTCAACTTCATCTTTGCCGGAAAAGATACGACGTCGCAGAGCATGTCGTTCTTTATTGTGATGATGAATCGGTACCCGAACGTGTTGGTGAAGATTCGCGAGGAGCTACGTGCAAAACTCCTAGGCCTCATGCATGCTAGCGAAGAGGTCCCATCCATGGAATAATTGCCCCAGCTGACGTACTTGGAAGCTGCTATTCGAGAGAACCTGCGTCTGAACCCCTCAGTGCCGTGGGACTCCCGCCAGGCAAACGCTGGCACAGTCTTGAGTGATGGCACTCCGATCGCCAAAGGAACTCGGATGGGGTTAGCGGTCTACACTGCGGGCAGGAAAACGTCCATCTGGGGCGAAGACGCCCTGGAGTTCAAACCCGAGCGATGGATCAATGCTGCGACGGGCAAGCTGACCGCTGTCTCCCCGTTCCGATTTGCGTCTTTCTTTGCTGGATCACACCAGTGCATTGGGATGAAGTTTGCGATGATGGAGATGAAGACCACGCTCGCGGTTTTACTGAGCAGGTTCGACCTGAACACGGTCGAGAACCCGTGGGACATCACGTACGAGGCAGCGATCACGATATCCGTGAAAGGGCCACTGATGGTGAACGTGACGTCACTCACCAGTCCCACCAGTTAATACTGACAGCAATGTAGCCATAGTCAATGTGGCTACATTTCGGATGGACGTGAACGGTTATCAACATTTGCCAATTTCTCTATTTGTTTCCATGTGGATTTCGTTTGGGTAAGTGATTGTATTCTAACGAGCGTATTTCTTGTTGTGTGTGTGTGTGTGTGTGTGTAGTATTTAATATCCTATCGCACGTATATAACGCAATATGAATTTGAAAAGCTGACAGATTGCTCGCCCATGCTTCCATCTGCCAAGACTGTGATACTTGATCCCGCCTTCCAGCCACTAGTCAGAAATGCAGATCCAATCGAAAAGGATGAGCGATGACTTCTCAGACACGCCGAGAAAATGCCGCCCTTCTTGCTCATTAAGTATAGCGACGTAAACGTCATTAGCTTCGAGCCCGCGATATTTTGAATGATGCCCATATTCTCATCCCGCAGCCCAAATAAATGCACCATAGCCATCACTCTCAATGCTAGACGTGGTGATTGCGAGGTCTGTACTTTGGGTATCCGGCATACATGCCCCTGGTCAAACGAGCCTCCTTGTGTCGCACTCCATCGGGGTGCTTGAGCTTTGAGGCTGGAGCACTTGGAGATGTGTTTGCGTCCACGGCAACCCCACTGCATTTCTATTGGAGCACCAGTTTGAATAGTCAAAGCCGACGCTGCCTGGTGCGGCTCGCTTGAATGCCTTGAGAGTGTAGGGCTGGAATCCATCGAGGATTTCTTCAGCATTCATGTGGCCTGTCAGAGCGTAGCCTCATGAGCTGCACTCGTGGTACCTGGGGGCTTTCTTTGTATCCCTAATCCAGTTTGCATCGGAGACAAATAATTATTCGTTGCGCTTTAATGCGTGCGATCTACTCCGGGGTATTAAATCGCGAAATGTGCGTCTTGATCTTCTCTTGTTGATTGATTTTTGCTTGATGTCTGACAGGTCTGAAACTTCTGTGGTAGAGTTGTTGTTTCGGTCGCGTGAAAATCGTTAGTATGATGCTCTTCAGGGCTTTGCCGTACAAGAGCATTTTGTCGCCGAGTTCGTGTTCCTATAACGTGTAGAAGGTTCAGAGATGAGTGATGATTCTATCGCGAAGAGGGATGGTTCAACTAGCGCTAGCTTTCCCACACCGGTGAGTCCGACAGAGCCGGTAATCCCTTTGCACATTGCGTCGCTGCCCTTTTCGCAAACTTTGCAGTCTTCATCCAGCTGCGAACGAGTAGTAGTTGAAACTGTTGAATGCTATTGAAACAAACTCTTTTGTCCAGAATAGATCTTCTAGGAAAAAGTGAATAGATGAAGAAGGTACGAAACTCTTGTTCTTTACATAGATCACGAGATTGCGGTGCCAACTCTATAGTTAGACACGAAAGGAGTCTGAATTACTATGTTTTCATCCGTTGTGATGCTGGATATCGGCTATCCAGGAAAAACGCAGCCCGGACGAAAAAAATAGATTAGAGCAATTGCAGAGTTTTACATCATCTGAGCCATATTGTTTCCGGAGTTTTGCATATCCGCCAAACTTGGTCTATACATACTCGCGGTCCAAAAAGAGCTAACATTCATGATATGAAGATCGATTTAAACCCATTCCCTAAAATAAAGAATGGGATCCGTACTACCCAACGCAAATGGCCAGAGGCGGATAGTGCTCCATTTTGAAAAGAGGCAGGTGAGAGAATGAGCGAGGGGACGAATCGTCGTGCTGGGTTTGTGATTGCTGCAATAGTTTCGCTCTTTGTGGTGTCCTTCGTTGTGACGCAGTCGTCTCTCCTTTCCGGTCCCTCAGCGCCTACAGAAAGTAAAGTTTCGGGAGCAATCAGTGCGCTCATCCGACGAAGTCCTGAAGACGACCATGTTGGCGTTGCCCAAATTGCAGAAGATAATTTAACGACAAGCAATCTCGTATCCACAAGCGGCAATATAGAGTTGACACAAGCAGAGCCAAGTAGCAACGAAGTTGATTCGGCACAAGAGGCTGCAGAGCCGGGACGCAGCGAGATTAATTCGGCAAAAGAGTCAAGTAGCGGCCAGATTGGTTCAGCACGTGCTGGTTTAGAGCCAAAGAATGACGAGACCAATCCGCCAAATGCGGAGTTGGAGCCAAGAAGCGACCTGATCAATCCGACGCAAGAAGCTTCAGAGACAGTGTTCCGTGAGTTGATGACCCCTGAGTGGATCGAACGCAATGAGTCACAAATGAGCGACCCATTGTCTCCGATGCATGTTCACTTGCTTTGGATCGGAGATATGGCGAAAGCCCCCAATCGGATTCACGAGTACAGCGCGCGAGGATATGCACTCACCGTCCACACCAGCGCGGAAGAAATCCTTGACGGATTCCATCCCTATGTCTTTAAAGCATTTACACAAGCCGTCCCTCGCATTGTTGGAATCGATTTCCTCAAGTTCGCACTACTCTACAAGCACGGAGGATTGGTCGTGGACGCAGACACAACGCCAGGTATCTCGGCTTCTGGGTTGAAATACCCCACGGAGTGCGACGTTGTCTTTGGCAAGGAGGCCCATTTACCTAAGGGAATGTATGCTGGGCACCCAAAGTATCGAAATGACGGTAAGCGGGACTATGGACTCAATCGTCCATACCAGATTCTCAACTGGGCAATGGCTGCCTCGAAGCCACGCAACGAGCATATCAAAAAGCTGATGACAATGTCTACCATGCATTTCTTCGGACAGCGCGACATGAATGGCGACCTTATCCAGGACATCGCCGGTTCCGGACTCATGACCGACTATGTGGCGTTGTTGCACGAAGCTGAAGGTCGAAGCTATCCTGAAGTGTATGAAAATCAAGCGACTATTCCTGTGCAGGGCATTTGCTTGGCGGACAACCTCTTGACGAGAGACTGGATTCACCATCACTTTCTCAGCAGCTGGAAGAACGCTCAGGAGAGATAGCCGAAGTGGTTGACCGCCGCTCACTCTATAAGGATATCGCATCAACTTATAAACGCTTCAATTGGCTAGATGGCTTATACCTGATTGCATATTTGACGGCCTCAATGATAGTTCGTTAGTTCTATCAACAAGTGACTTTAGCGCTGTCACTTACACGTGGAGAACAAAGTGCTATAGAACCGTGGATGCTTCCATGGCCGGTGATGCTGCCTAATGCAACACTCACTGCTTCATAAGCTTTTACGCGTTTTCTTCCATATATATCGTCTTCTCTCTCATTCCCATTAATGCCGCAAGGAAACGAAAAGCACTGATTCTTTAAGCATGGATGCGATATCCAATGTGTACATCCAATAGAGGACAACCCATCCCATCCTTGCGTGTGAGCTCGTGAAGTGGGTGAATGTGTTGTTGTGGACAATACCACCTGCGCTAAAGGGCCACATTCATTGAGACTGGTGAGTTAATTTCTACAGTAAACTCCAAATCATCTCATTCGGAGATAGAGCAAAGTCTATGGGCAACTCCATCACGTTGTAGATTAAATTGTGTTTTCAAAACAACAAAAGGGAAACTCAATCAGGTCTGGTTAGAATGTGTGTCAAAAGTCTCCACAGTGTTCGCCATGCGAACAGAGATTTAACCGGATTCTCTTGACACAAACACTGCCCGCACAAAAGTGCCTACTTTCTATTCCCGATCTAGTACCTTTTCTACACACGGTGGAATGTTGCAGGCTGAGTACCGTGATTGAGTGTCATTAAACGGGGCACTAAATAGTACAGTAAAAGAGTACAGCAAGAGACGTCCGAAAAGAATGCATCAAGTTCCAAATTACGGTACTCAGCCACGGTACTACGAAGGAGTACTGGTTTTGACATTTCGTGCAGTAATGGGCACTAGTTTTGATATTTGCCCGGAATGTGATAGGCCAAAAAAAGCACATATACTGCTAGTCATCGCCTGTTGTGTGTGTTGAGTTTAGGGTTCACACACACAGTACCCATATGTGGTCCATAATGCTGTGTCTCCGTGAGAAATAATATCCCATATAAATGCTAAATACGAATCACTGTGAAATATGATATTGGCCACGAATGGGTGGTATAACAGAGGCCCTTGTTTCAGGATCATATTGGAGCTTTGATCGCCGCACTAGCGATCATGGGATTAGCGGCCGGACGTGAGTACAGGGGAGAGCGTCAGTAAGGGACGCTTATTTTTTATTTGTTTGAAGAGGGTTTGAGATATTGAAGGTTTCGCGAAGGTTACACAAAGGCAAATGTATTGACTTTTGTTACTTCCTAGCTGTGAAAAATGCATTCAAGACTGGATCTGTCGACAAGCAGCCCAGCGTTTCGCCAACAGTTCTGAATCACCTCTGCTGGAACACTATTCCAGCTTTCTTCGCAACATTCGATTCCTTGCAGCAGCGAAACTTGAAAGGGCTTCTTCTCGTCCTCGAGGAAGCGCTCCACAGCGGCATCCGTCTTCTTGTTCATGAACTCGTGCTTCAGATACGCGATTACTCCCTGATCCATGAGTTGCAGGAGCGCAGTTGTGTTGGGAGGAAACTTCATCACCGCTACGTTCTTGAGGTCCACGTCGCGGTGTATGTGGGTGGGGGCATTGTCTACGAGGAGGAGAATGCGCCTGCTCTCACGTTGCATTCGCTCGTCCAATTTGCGAAGCCACTCTTGGTAGACACTCACTGTCATCCAGCCCTTTGATGTACCCACGTACTGCACCGCGTCGGGCTTCTTGCTCAACCAGCGCGGCTTCTCAGTCTTTCCCAGGACTACAAGTGGCAGCTTGTCCGTGCCGTCGGCGTTCGTGCCAACGACGAGCGTCACTCGGGACTTGTCTTGCTTGTGTGCTGGAGCCTCGTTCAGGACAATGGAGGTCCTCGGGACTGACTTGTAGTAAAGAGCAGTCTCATCCATATTGTATACATTGGACGGATGAAACTGCCCAATACGTTCACGCAGGTGCACCAGTTGCTTCTTCGCCTCTTTAAGGTCGGCGGACGCGACCTCCCCGTGTGCACGCTTGCGATGGAAGTTGTACCGCTTCAGGAAGTGCCGCAGCCATCCGGTTCTTGTGAAGCGCGGACGTTGCTTGGCTGGAATCGCGAGATCACGCGCGAACCTTCTCACCATTGCCAACACCACTCTGCCCGACGTCGGCATCTTGCACAGCTCGGCGTTGATGATGAACTCCACGACAGCTTGGTCAAGCTGCAGCATGTGTAGTGACCTCAGCTCCTTCCGTAACAGACAGTCAGCGGAGAGGTTGGAGAGCGTGGTCTTGGTGCGCAGGATTCGCTCGACAGAGGACTTCCCGGGTTTTTTCGTCAGGCAGAACGCTCCATGAGCTCAGCGAGCAAGATCATTGTAGCTCCAATCCTTGTGCACCTCGTGCATCTCGCACAATTGCAGTTGCTGCTGCTTGCTCAATCGAATTCGGGACGCCATGGTGGCTATGAGCGGGTGATGATATACTTGATAGTGTGTGCATCACGCCGCAGATTGAAGACTGGCATGCTTTATGCAAGGCTGTGATGAAGTGGACGAGCGAGATATCCCTGATTTCCCGCCACTTTTCAGTTTTCAAACCAACAAGTCTCATAAATCAGTTCATTTGGAGCATTCCTGCATAAATTCATACTATTATTTGTTCGAGGTTATGGGAGGTCACCCGTCCCTTACTCAGGCTCCCCCCTGTATATGATCGCGATAGAGAAGATCGATATACTCATTACCTGTATCATCAATGAGTCAATGGAGAGTACACAGGGTACATGCTCTTCCGACGTGTCAACAAGTATGGCACTCCATCCAAAATCCTTGTTAAGAAATTTCTAAACAGTACTTTCGATGCGTCTGATAGCGCCTCGTGGTCATATTGAGTAGTCTTCCTGGTGCATATGATGGTATGGTGAAAATAATCGAGTCTCGCAATGATCTGAAATTGTGGAAGCTAAGGAGGTGGTTCGTCGTGAGTATTCAACGACGTGAGAAACAAGAGAGCCTTTAATGCGACTGGGTACGGTTGGAAAGGTCAAGCACGAGGTTTCAACCAGCAAGCAACAAGTGCTGCGGTATGACGGCGGCAACAAAGTGCATCGTGGACAGTGACCACAACGGGTCGACGGACGGACCAGCGACGACAAGGTCGACGTGATTCAGCCAACTTCAACGGCCGTTGCTTTGAGCGTGGCCAGAATGGCCATACGCAGGGGCAGTGTAACGGGGCCACCCGCCACACACTGCGTGCACCCTCAAGGTGCGCACGGTCAACACTCTTTAATGCTCAGTGCGAACCTCGACTAGGTTCGCACCGCCTACAAGCACTCCACATGTACCCCTTTTGTTGGTACAAGCCCTCAGCTACAGGTTGACAAAAGAGGATGTCAACCTGACTCCTTTTGACACTCTAAGGGAGGCATGCTATTGGTTTAATAATGCACAAGCAGGTAGACATATTAGCCAATTGGGAGAAAGGAGTTCTCCCAACCATTGATTAGGACTTTGGGTATTGTTTTAGGATATTTGTGTGGTACCTCCGAACCACACTGGCTACCGCCAACCCTCTAATGGTAATTCACTCTCATCTTTGCGTTACAACACAAAGAACCCTCCTCCTCGACTAAGTGCGACCACTTAGCCGTTACCGCTTCCTCCACAGCGCACAC